>SSNP01000480.1:0-53629 GCA_006937955.1 Pachypanchax playfairii
TGTCATCAGCGTAGAGGTGATAGGACACATGTTTAAAATGGCTGATGATTTTGCCGAGAGGGCTGATGTATAATAAAAACAAAATCGGACCCAAGACTGACCCTTGCGGAACACCATACAACAATGAGGTGGCTGCAGACATAATGTTATTCGCACACACAGAGAAAGTACGATTTGTCAAATAAGAAGAAAACCACTCTAAGACTGTTCCGGAAATACCAAAGTCAGTGTTCAATCTCTGTAACAAAAGTTTATGATCCACAGTATCAAAGGCTGCAGATAAGTCCAATAGGACCAAAACTGAATACTGACCAGAGTCAGCGGCCATCCGAATGTCACTAGACACTCTTAACAGCGCAGTCTCAGTGGAGTGCATCTTATGAAAGCCAGACTGGAATTTGTCCAACATTTCATTTTGGTCCAAAAATGCAGTGAGCTGCTGCGCGACGACTTTCTCTAGGACTTTGGAGAGAAACGGCAATTTTGATATGGGCCGATAATTACCAGGCTCTGCTGGGTCCAAGTTGGGTTTCTTTAAAATTGGACTTATGGCTGCTTGTTTAAAAAAGCTCGAAACCAACCGAGTAGAAAGGTAAACATTGATGATGCTTACAACATATGGAGCAACAACATCAGTGACTTTGTAAAACAGAGTTGTAGGTAATACATCAAAAGGACAAGACGAGGGTTTCATTTTCCTCAGTAACACCATAACATCCTCCAAAGTCACAAGAGAAAACACAGACCAGAAGCAAGTAAAAGAAGAGACACAGGACATGCTCGCATTAAACGGATTCACATTTTGTCTGATCTCTTCCACTTTTGTCACAAAATATGCTAGAAACTTATTACTGTCATCAATGGTGAAAATAGGCACAGGAGGAGCCGGAGGTGACACAATTCTCTGTTTCTCTGAGTCAGAAAACTCACTAAGAAACTCACGTGCAGGACCAGGGGGTCTGTAGATAAGAACACAATAAAAAGATTGAGTATTTCCCACCTTAGTCAACTGAAGCTCGAAAGACTTATAGGGCTCCGGCTTCATTTGTCTGCACGGAAAATTGTCCTTGTAAATGAGGGCCAGACCACCTCCACGCAATCCGTGGTGTCCCGACCGCAGAGCAGTTTGGAGGACAGATCTCATTCAGATGAATAAACTCCTGTTCTTTTTGCCAAGTCTCAGTCAGGGCCATAAAATCCAGGCACTCGCTTGAGAATAAGTCACTCAGAAAATGCGCCTTGTTCGCGATGGAACGCGTGTTGAGAAGAGCAAAACGTATCGGTTGTGCGCACTCAGCTGGAGAGACAATGATGACCACAACACAATAGAAACTTAAGTTCTTCCATTACACTCTTACATTTGGATTGATGGGTGGATTTGAACGGATTTTCGAAAAGTAGGGAATTGCACATATCGCAGATCATTGAAATTTTTTTATTAATGATTCCACTGGGGATTGAACCCAAAACCTTCTGCGTGTAAGGCAGAGGTGATGACCATTACACTATGGAACTTATAAAATGTAACAAAAGTTGATTGATAGAGAATGGAAAAACATATAATTATACACCTTCATGCCTGACACCAACTTTGAAGAAAACTCCTGCATGACCTGTGTGCAGTAGTCACACAGGCCCTGTTATCTGACACGCTACTGTTCTCAGACTTACACATTCTCCCTCAGAACACTTTGTTTTTCTTAATCCAAGGTAACTGCGAGGCGCCAGCCACTACTGGCTCCACTGATTTGTAGTGATGATTCATGTTATCTGTTGTTGCTGTTTCTAAGTGAATAAAGACACTGAGCTGAAGAGGGACCAGCAGAATTATCAGGGCTGTCTCGCAAAGATGATGCGAGCGCTGATCCTCTCCTCGGCTGAGTTTTGGACCAAACTTCTTGATTGATCGTATATGTTATATTTATAAAAATGGAAGGTTTTGATAGAATAAGGAAAAAACCTAACATTTTCTTGGTGCCGTGAACCCGTTTCGCAACATACTCCATCGCTGACGGAAGAGGACGACAGCTGAAGACCGTGCACGGCCAGGAGAGTCATAGGACCCTGGTGGAAAGTCCTGGGGGCTGAATTGCTCGCTGGGCCAGCTGGATAGGTCGACCTCAACCGCCAACGTGGAATTGACGCGATTTGAGCGAGGGGAATACATCACTCAACAAGGGGTAAGAAGTGCTGGTTTCGTTGTTTAAGCTGTTTGGTGTATGAGTTGTGTTTTAAAGTGAAGCAAGTTGTGTTTGGGACTGCAGGACCGTTATTGACAGTATTGTACGCAATGACGACGTCCAGGCATTAGGCTTTATAATCCGTACTTCGAGTATTGTCAGTGTTATCCCTAATGACGCTTCGTTCGGGCATTAGCCTCTATAATCCGTACTTCAATAACTCCTCCCAAAGCATTTGTGTTTGCATAAAATCCACTATACGATCATAGAATGTTTAACAATGTGTTGAAACCAAGTGACTGGCCGCGAGATCAAAGGTTTGCTGTTTATGTGGCATTTGTTACTGCTGTTCGGGTCCTTGTCATTGTAATTGGGCTAGATGTCGCCGGACATCGGTAATATTTAAGTCTGTACAGCACTCAATTGTTTGAACGATGGGAAACTCACAGTCAACTGCTGCTTTGACTGGTGATGTCAAATACATGTATTTGAAGGACCCTGATTACGTGAAGTTCTTGTTGAAATAGCAGAAGAAATATGATGTTGACAGGAAGTGGAGCAACCAGTAACAAAAAACAGTAAAATAAGAAGAAATAATAAGAGGAACAAATGTGTTGAAACAGCTTTTGAGGACGTCCGATGATAGAATTGTTGTTTGCGTTATAACGTTTGTAGCTCTTGCTGTGATTCTAATTCTAATTGGAGTTGAGATCGGCACATCTCAAAAGAGTAAATTAATTAACTGCGCAGTACTCTATTCACTCTATTTGGTTCCGTGTAAGCGATTTTTAACTTCTGTGTGTAAGGGAAAGCCTGGTACCATGTATGTGTGTGTCTGTCCTGTCTATCTGTAAATGTGTGTGCGCTGTCTATCTGTGAATATGTGTGTGTACTCATGTCTGTATCAACAGAGACAGGCTGCTAGAGCTGTTAAACAGACTGAAGAATGCTGTGTGGAGATTCTCATCTTTTACACATTTATGTAATGAATGTGTGAGTGATCAGGTGTCTATCCCAGACGATTAGTTGATCAATGAAATTCATACAGACTAGTTTGCCAGATTCTGAAGAGGAAAATAATAAAATAATAAATAATAAAATATATATACAAAAGGCCTGAATATATAATAATAATAATAATAATAATAATAATAACAAGCTCGTATTAAAATAAAATCCATCATTGGGGACTTGATGCAAAGAACTACATGAAACTGATGGAAAGTTTAGCCTCTATGTGTGTTATTAGTAGGAAGATAACTACAAATAAAACTGAAAAAGAGATTACGTCTTTTAAGAGATGACAAAATTTTATTCTAATTTAATAACAAACTATAACACACTCACTAAACCTTTAAAGGCTTCAATATATGAAAAAAGATTTTTCTTTCATCTGTCTGAGAGACATTATCTAATGACAAAGATTTGGTTGATTTGGAAATATTAATAACTACTGATATTTTCCCCATAAGCTTTAAATGGCTCAAGAGGTGGAACTGTTTTTTACCATTATGGTTCCAGAAAGTACTCTAAATCTACATTACAATTTTTTGTGCTTGTTTATCTTGTCCTGTCAGTACAAGACACAATACTTACTAAATTGACTTTTAATAATGTTCATCTACAGGATCTGATTGGAAATATTAAAAACTTTGTGTAGACTTGTAGGTGTTTTAAAATGAATGCATTTTGTTTTAGTTTCTCTTAATTTGGTCCCAAAATAAGCTTAATTCTGTGTCTGTGTCCTGCTCTCATGAGGAAGTTTTGCTCAGCTGTAGCTGATAAGTGTCTGCTTTATGACCTTGGAGTCAGTACATGAAACAAAAACACTGCAGAAGTTATGTGAGAGTGAGTGATTCAGAACTAACCGACAATAATACTTCTTTAAAATTATATGTTCCAACTCATTCACTAGAGAACGAGTGTAAATTATAACTCTAAAGAATCTTTTCAAAAGTTTCATATTTGAGACAAATTAAGCATTAATTTTAGAAACCTAGGATTACAGAAATCATGTAATTACCACCAAACTATATTTAAAAAAAAATAATATATATATTTTGGGTAAAATTATGTTACACAAAAATACACATTGCCTGAATGGCAAATCAAAATTAGGGGGAAAAGTTTAAAAAGCGATTGCGTTTTAGTAACTTATCAAACTTAAATAAATGTAAGATTAGAATTCAAAATAAGGTGCTGCTCACTTCTGAAGCTGTGAACAGAGTCACAGACAGTCCTTTGGATTTCACACTGTGACCTCTGACCTAGAATTCTTCATTTGGATGGATAAAACTAACTCGGAATTATTAACCTACTGAGAACTCAAATAATGTTTTTGTTTTCTTAGTACTTTGACCAGACGTTCAGGAAGGAAGTCTGTCTTTAAATTGTTATTTGAGCTACAAGCAACCTAAAAGGGGTTTACTTTGTGGTTTTGTTAAATGTCAGCTAGTATTAACATATCCTTAACTAAATAAACTGGTTGGGATTAATCTATTGAAGTGGGTTCTGTCTATAACTTTAATGTTAACTCTTTTATATTATGGTTACAGCACTCATTATGATTATTTCTTTCCAACTAGAATGAAAAAAAATGAAACCTTGAGAACACAAAAATCAACTGGAACTTTCTTGTAGTGTCACGGTTCTGGGGTTTTGTTTTTCTTTCAGATCTGTGGGTTTTTTTCTGTAGTGTTTTCACTGGTGGGATCTCTGCAGCTGCTGTGTAGTGTGTGCTGTCTCCACTAATTATCTCTGCAGGGTGTGACAGCTCTCATCAGTGGCTGCAGGTGTGGATCATTACCCAGCTCAGGAGAGCTGGGTATTTAAGCAGAGGAGCAAGAAGAGACAGACGCCAGTTTGTTCCACTCCTTCTGTGGTACAGAGCGGCCAGAGATATTTTTATGACGGTTTTTATGTTAGTTGCTACTAACCTGCCTTCTCTCCCTTTCTCTCAGTTCCGTGTCCTGGAGCCTCTCCTCCAGGCTTTGAGTGCCTCTGCGTGGTCGTTTACCCGCTGGAAAGAGGGCTCTTCCTCACCGGGGCTTTCTAACGTCGTGCGCTTCACGACGTTCTCTCTCCCTGGTTCTCTGTCTGTCTCTGGTCTCCTCTGGATCCACACCTTCCCGGTCAGCAAGCTGCTGTCACCCCTGCCACAGTCTCGTCTGTGGAGACAGCACCACGTCCCGGACTTCATCACTCTCCCTCGACTCCTGGGGCTCCACCCCCACTGCAGTGTCTTCGGATCCCACCTCACGCAACTACAGCCTCAGCCTCACAGTGAGTGTAGTTGCACTTTCCCCGCGCACTGCAGCGGGTCGTATTACTTGTTTCTAACGAGTCTCTCCCCCCAGGATCGAGTCTCTTCCCCGCCTCAGTTCCAGTCCTGTTTTTCATCGTGCACATTCCACTGCTTTGTACTGTTGTCTCGTGCACGATTATAATAAATTCACTTTCACTGATTACTGTTTCCCCCCCCCCGTGTGTGTTTGGAGTTGGGTCGCCTTTGGGGTTCGAACAAACACCCCTGGTGGGCATCATGACATGTAGTGACAGTGAAGTTTCTTA
Organism: Pachypanchax playfairii; assembly: GCA_006937955.1. NCBI lineage: Eukaryota > Metazoa > Chordata > Actinopteri > Cyprinodontiformes > Aplocheilidae > Pachypanchax > Pachypanchax playfairii. Next base: position 5,751 of record SSNP01000480.1, read on the forward strand.
TCACAGCTGGTTTAACAAACATATTTGTTCTTTTCAAACTGAAATGAATTACTCTAAAGGGAAAACCTTAATTTGAAAAGGAATGGGAGTATTTTAAACCCAAATATTTTAAAAGTCTGCTCGATCTCCAAATTTCAACAATTTCAGGTAAATAAACAAAGAATCTTGTTCTTGCTCTTTAGGAAATAAGAACAACAAATTAAAGGTGATTTCAACCAAATATCATGAGGCCAAGATCTGAAAACAAATGTGGGAAGCAAAAGGGGCGTTCCTTGACTCAGATGGACTGTATGAAGTTGCCTTAAAACCAGTGCTGCTGAAATCCTTGTTTAAAGCGGCTGCTATTGTGACACGTGGGCCCTGCCACGTGTCAACAGGGGGGATGGTGGTGCTAATACAGCAACAACTTATGGAATAAGTTCCTACTTAAAAAACTCTGTAAAGCTTGTACCATCTGTCACCCACAACGAAACATGAGACCTAAAAGAGGCCAGTTTCCTCAGCAACAATATCCATTTCAAATCATGCACATGGATTTCATTGAACTAACACAGAGTGGTCCTCATAAGTACTGTTTAGTCATGATTGATGCCTGCCATGAGAAGACTGCTGAGGCAGAAAGAAGTTTTTGGAACATATGATCTGCCCTCTTTTCCTTCTGTTTTACAGGAAGACCAGAAGATGAAACCAGGAGACTGGGTCTTTATCAAAATCATCAAAAGGAAAGATCGCGGAAAGACCTAGCTGGATACATCTCAGTCACTGTAAGCTGCAGAGAGTGCTGGACCCCTAATTTGGGCTGTGGTGAAGACCTGCTACAAAGGGGGGTGGCCTTTTAGTGGTCACTCATCTCAACCCAGGTGAAGAAACCAACATCACCCTGTTCATCTAGCTTTAGGGGCTCTGGTGGCTCTGTAGCCTAGCAACAATGGGATCTCCACATGCCAGGTGGATTCTCTGTTGTGTTGTGGCTGTAGTATGTCTGACTACATGGTGGTGTCTGTCTCCTCCACATGGGACGGGAAGCTCCACCCTTCAAAAAAAGACTAGAATGCCAGGAAAAGATTGACAACTGGCTTGCATCCCATCCAAACCCTCATGGCGGTCCGAACCTCTGGTATCAGTATCAGGAGATGCTCACAGATGACAAGAATGTGAGTGGTTGTTATGTTTGCTCTGTGATGCCCGAATCGTCTCAACAACCCATCCTCTACAGACGCAACATGTCTTCCAAGGACTCAGCGTGCTTTTGTGGATTGACGTCAAGTGACCACACTCTTATCATCAGCGCCAGACAAGGCTACAAAGCCCATTATCACCGAGAAAGAAGATCTGTCGTGTTCTCACCACACGATCCCATCTGGGGGCGTGACGTTCCTCCTGAACACAAGCTCTGGACAGATGGACAAAAAGTGAGAGAAAGGAAGATCTACGCTGAAGGCCATGATTCTGCAACACCGGTTTGTGCTGGACACCCTCACAGCTGAACGAGGTGGCGTTTGCGTAATGACAGGTACAACCTGTTGCACCTACATTCCTGGAGAAAATGTCACCCGCATCCAAGACAACATGGATTCCCGCAGGAACCTTCAGAAGGCTGTTCTAGAAGACTCACATCCCAAACCTTGGAACCTGTGGGCCTGGCTCACAATTAGACTTTGGTGGCACATGTTATAAAAGCTTTGTATGCCGTTCATTGCAATACTAATGCTCATCTGCATATTTTTCAGTTGTGTACTGCCATACATTAAGTCTATGATAATCAAGGCTACTTCAAGTGCCCTGGTGTCTTATCAACTGTTTTCTTTACAGGATGATGATGCTAAAGAAGATGGTAACAACACTGTGTGAATGGTCGTGTTTTATCTGTCACACTTACTGACACTGTTGTTGAAAATGTGAAAGCAAGGGGCAACACGTAGATATTTTGTGAACAGTTGTTTTTATCACTTGTTTGTTACACCGCACTCACATGTATAATTCAGGGGGGAATTGATAGAGAATGGAAAAACATATAATTATACACCTTCATGCCTGACACCAACTTTGAAGAAATCTCCTGCATGACCTGTGTGCAGTAGTCACACAGGCCCTGTTATCTGACACGCTACTGTTCTCAGACTTACACATTCTCCCTCAGAACACTTTGTTTTTCTTAATCCAAGGTAACAGCGAGGCGCCAGCCACTACTGGCTCCAGTGATTTGTAGTGATGATTCATGTTATCTGCTATTGCTGTTTCTAAGTGAATAAAGACACTGAGCTGAAGAGAGACCAGCAGAGTTATCAGGGCTGTCACGCAAAGATGATGCGAGCGCTGATCCTCTCCTCGGCTGAGTTCTGGACCAAACTTCTTGAGTGATCATATTTCTTATATTTATAATAATGGAAGGTTTTGATAGAATAAGGAAAAAAAACTAACATTTTCTTGGTGCCGTGAACCCGTTTCGCAACATACTCCATCGCTGACGGAGGAGGACAACAGCTGAAGACCGTGCACAGCCAGGAGAGTCTTAGGACCCTGGTGGAAAGTCCCGGGGGCTGAATTGCTCGCTGGGCCAGCTGGATAGGTCGACCTCAACCGCCAACGTGGAATTGACGCGATTTGAGCGAGGGGAATACATCACTCAACAAGGGGTAAGAAGTGCCGGTTTGGTGTATGAGTTGTGTTTTAAAGTGAAGCAAGTTGTGTTTGGGACTGCAGGACTGTTATTGACAGTATTGTCAGTATTGTACGCAATGACGACGTCCGGGCATTAGGCTTTATAATCCGTACTTCGAGTATTGTCAGTGTTATCCCTAATGACGCTTCGTTCGGGCATTAGCCTCTATAATCCGTACTTCAATAACTCCTCCCAAAGCATTTGTGTTTGCATAAAATCCACTATACGATCATAGAATGTTTAACAATGTGTTGAAACCAAGTGACTGGCCACAAGATCAAAGGTTTGCTGTTTATGTGGCATTTGTTATTGCTGTTCGGGTCCTTGTCATTGTAATTGGGCTAGATGTCGCCGGACATCGGTAATATTTAAGTCTGTACAGCACTCAATTGTTTGAACGATGGGAAACTCACAGTCAACTGCTGCTTTGACTGGTGATGTGAAATACATGTATTTGAAGGACCCTGATTACGTGAAGTTCTTGTTGAAATAGCAGAAGAAATATGATGTTGACAGGAAGTGGAGCAACCAGTAACAAAAAACAGTAAAATAAGAAGAAATAATAAGAGCTCCGGGCAGTGCTGGAGGTTGTGGTTCTGGAGGTGGTAAGGGGTGGTCCTTGTGGTGGTTCTACGGGGAAAGGAGCACTTTTCTGGGTGTGGTGTTGGCTGGAAGGCCCGGTGGGTGTTGGCTGGAGGTCAGGGGGTGGATGTGCTGGTGTTTTCAGGCTGCTTGAGAGGCTGTGTCCTGGGCATGGCCCGTGGATGTCTCCCCCTCCCGCTGTGGAGCTCCAGGGCAGGGTCTGGCGGTGTTTTTACCCAGGATGAGAGGCTGTGTCCTGGGCATGGCCCGTGGATGTCTCCCCCTCCCGCTGTGGAGCTCCAGGGCAGGGTCTGGCGGTGTTTTTACCCAGGATGAGAGGCTGTGTCCTGGGCATGGCCCGTGGATGTCTCCCCCTCCCGCTGTGGAGCTCCAGGGCGGGGTCTGGCGGGGTTTTTACCCAGGATGAGAGGCTGTGTCCTGGGCATGGCCCGTGGATGTCTCCCCCTCCCGCTGTGGAGCTCCAGGGCAGGGTCTGGCGGTGTTTTTACAACAAATGTGTTGAAACAGCTTTTGAGGACGTCCGATGATAGTATTGTTGTTTGCGTTATAACGTTTGTAGCTCTTGCTGTGATTCTAATTCTAATTGGAGTTGAGATCGGCACATCTCAAAAGAGTAAATTAATTAACTGCGCAGCACTCTATTCACTCTATTTGGTTCCGTGTAAGCGATTTTTAACTTCTGTGTGTAAGGGAAAGCCTGGTACCATGTATGTGTGTGTCTGTCCTGTCTATCTGTAAATGTGTGTGCGCTGTCTATCTGTGAATATGTGTGTGTGTGTACTCATGTCTGTATCAACAGAGACAGGCTGCTAGAGCTGTTAAACAGACTGAAGAATGCTGTGTGGAGGTTCTCATCTTTTATACATTTATGTAATGAATGTGTGAGAGATCAGGTGTCTATCCCAGACGATTAGTTGATCAATGAAATTCATACAGACTAGTTTGCCTGATTCTGAGGAGGAAAATAATAAAATAATAAATAATAATATATATATACAAAAGGCCTGAATATATAATAATAATAATAATAATAATAATAATAATAATAATAACAAGCTCGTATTAAAATAAAAGCCATCATTGGGAACTTGATGCGAAGAACTGCATGAAACTGATGGAAAGTTTAGCCTCTATGTTGAATCCAGAACCTTCTGCGTGTGAGGCAGACGTGATGACCATTACACTATGGAACCTATAAAATGAGGTAACAGTTGATCATCAACAAAGTAAAGTCCCCCAACTGCTACGTTATCGAATCAAGTTTGATACAACTTTATCTTGCAAAGTGGTAAGAGCAGACTTAAGACTCACCTCTTTAAAGAACACTTTCAGTCTTAATGAGGAATTGATTTATGATTTATGATAGCGATTTGGGAGTTTATCTCTACAAGAAAAAAAAAAAAATTATTACACTTGATGTATCAGCGTCGGCATTAAACTGGACTCCAAACAGTCCGCCTCCTTATTTTATTTCCGTCTCTTTGATTTCTTGCTTGTATGTTCTCTCAATGTAAGTCGCTTTGGATAAAAGCGTCTGCTAAATGACAGTAGTAGTAGTAGTAGTAGTAGTGGTTGAATATAACTAGGGCCATGTGCACGCATGAGACTTGGTATGACAAACTTCTCAAAAAGAAAATGCCCACTTCTCATTTATGAGGACATTGGAGAAGTTATCCTGTTGGCCTTTTACATAACATGGATTACTATGGACTTTGGAAAATGTATTCTTTATCCTTATTTGATCAATTTTTTAAAAGATTTCAATACTTTATGTTAACAATAAATTATATCCAAAGAATAACAAAATTGCTGGATATTCTTCGTGTAAAGCAGATGTGATGACCACTATAATGCAGATTTTGTGTTTTTGCGCTCGTACTTTTCAATTTCTAGGTGGTTTTGCCTTGAGGTTTGAAAGATCCAGCTATTATAAATATCAAATTTAATGTTTGGTCAATATTTATGATTCCTCTAGGGATTGAACCCAGAACCTTCTGTGTGTTAGACAAATGTGATGACCGTTACACTATGAACCTATAAAAATATGATTTATGATAACAGTTGATCATCAGCTACCTAAAGAACACTATCTGCCACGTTGTCAAATACATTTTAAGAGAATTTTAGCTTGTAGAGTGATTGTCTAAAGCTAGGGCCATGTGCAAGCACAAGACCTCGTGTGAGAAAATTCTCACAAAGACATAGCCTACTTTTCACTTATGAGTAAGTTTGAGAAGAGCTCCAGCAGGCCTTTTAAGGACTTTGTAAAGACTCTTATTTCACTTCTTTTAAAGATTTTAACACTTTATGTTAACAGTGAATAATATCCAAAGAGCTTTTGCCAGTGGGCAGTGATCCCAGGACCGTAGCCATGTAAGGCAAACATGATGACCACAACACAATCGAACCTTAAGTTCTTTCTTTACACTCGTATATTTGGATTGAAGGGTGGATTTGAAAATAGTAGGGAATTATACATATCACAGATCATAGAAATGTCTATATTATCGATTCCACTGTAGATCGAACCCAGAACCTTCTGCGTGTAAGGCATATCCAAAGAGTAACAAAATTGCTGGATATTCTTCACGTAAAGCAGATGTGATGACCACTGTACTGCAAATTTTGTTTTTTTGCACTAGTACATTTCAATTTCCAGGTGGTTTTGCCTTGAGGTTTGAAAGATCCAGCTATTATAAATATCAAATATAATTCTTGGTCAATGTTTATGATTCCACTGGGGATTGAACCCAGAACTTTCTGCGTGTGAAGCAGACATGATGACCATTACACTATGGAACCTATAAAATAGAATAAAAGTTGATCATCAACAAAGTAAAGTCCCCCAACTGCCACGTTATCAAATTCAGTTTGATACAACTTTAGCTTGCAAAGTGGTTTGAGTACAACTAGAACCATGTGCACGCATGAGACTTGGTATGACAAACTCTTAAAAAAGAAAATGCCCATTTCTCATTTATGAGGACATTGGAGAAGTTATCTCGTTGGCCTTTTCTATTATTATGGACTTTGGAAAATGTATTCTTTACCATTATTTGATCACTTTTTAAAAAGATTTCAATACTTTATGTTAACAATAACAACCTTCTGTCTGTTAGACAGATGTAATGACCATTATGGATGGATATTCTACGCGTAAAGCAGATGTGATGACCACTCTACTGCAGATTTTGTGTTTTTACACTCGTACATTTCAATTTCCAGGTGGTTTTGTCTTGAGGTTTGAAAGATCCAGTTATTATAACTATCAAATATAATGCTTGGTCAACATTTATGATTCCACTGGGGATGGAACCCAGAACCTTCTGTGTGTTAGACAGATGTGATGATCATTACACTATGGAACCTATATGAGCGTTTCTGTAATTAGGGGTACATTTCAGCTTGACCAAAAAGTGGAAAAATCACAGTGCTTTTTGGCTTAATATTCTATTTGTGTCTATAGTATACCCCTGGATTTTGCTAAATCCATGACTTGCCAAGCTTAAACTCTTATGATTTATGATGTTGTAGATCACACAAATAAAGTATCACTCATATGATAATGTCATTTTTTGGCATATTCTTAGGTCTATTCATTCAGGATTTTTTTTTCCCTTTTCTTGAACTGGTTTGAAAATAAGAATTTTGAGATGAAAGCTAATATTCTTTGAGATATTACATCAAGGATGACTATTTTTTTTTAAACAGAAATCGATAGCACACTCAGTTTGAAAGTTACCTGACATTATTATCTAGGTTCCCTCTCTCTAGAAATGTCCCTCATCATTTATATTACAATTTAGCCAACATTTGAAATAATTATTGCACAAAAATGATACGTAACACAGTTGACAACAGAATAACACAGTTGACAGGAGTAACACAGTTGACAGGACACATTGGGAAAAGGAAGAAAGAAGAGAGAAACCTTTCTATGCAACAGAAACTTTATTTTGATTGATTTTGATTTGAGTAGTTTTTTTTAACATTGCAACATTTCATAACATTCCCCTCATCCCCATCCCATCAATCCCTTCTGTCCATTCTTCCTTCAGTCTGTCCTTCCTTCTCCCATTTTTACGTCATTTCCCCTTTCCTCCACTCATTCTCACTCCTCTACTCTTATTCTTCCTTTATTTTTAATCCTTCCCCTTGTTATTTCGTTTCGTCTCTCCATCCTTCTGTCATTCCTTTCACACCTCTTGGTTTCTTCCACCCTGCTTCCCTTCAACAGTCATTGAACTGTAACATGGATACTGGTTCTGAACAATTTGTGAAACAATTAACATGCTTCCTTTCATCCTCCTTGACTTTCATTCCTTTCTTGGGGCTTCCACTTCCAAGTTATTGAACAATTACTAATGTAACAATAATAAAAAAGATTAACCATTAATACTGGATTATTTGCATTTATAAATTTTCAATACTTGTATAGTTTATGATTTACTTTGTTGTCAGTGTCCAATACATTTACTTGTTTAGTTTGATTTCGGCTCAAGTTTCTGCAAAAATCCTGCTGTTGCTCAAACTCATCACTTAGAGCATATTTAATTTTCCAGGCTCATTAGAGCTTTTTTCCAACTTCTTCCACTTTCAGAGAGTTCATAGCTCTGAAATCTTGGACCATATGCTTCGTTCAATCTCCACATGTCGTGTGCCCACAGGAGTTGGGTGGGGGATCACTCTTAGTATGTCATCATGCAACTACCGCAGGACATCATCCCGCATTGGCCAGTAAAAGCGATTGATTCCAATTCGATGCATACACTTTACCTGAACATGAGTTTCATTCACATTTTGAATGACTCCAGGATAAATGTCATTATCATATTTCAGAGCACACCACTGGCCAATGATGTCTGAGTTTTGCCATGGAATTTCTGACTCATTCTGACCCTTATCCTCCTGTGTGGGTGCTGTTGCCTGAACCTGAAAGGTAAAGGTTTTGGGTTTGTAACACTGGCAGTCCAGGGTCTGTCTTGTTGAGCAAAGGCAGCTCACATCACGGTAACTGATATGTCCCTGGGTGACTGTGACCAGTTGATGCATACGCATGGTTGATGGCACCACTGGGAGACCTGCTGGCATGTTCTTTATGGCTTTATCTACATCATCCTCACTTACATAGAATAGCTTTACTGAGGTCTGTGCATCCACCAGTTTCTTGAAAAAGAGCTCAGCATTTGGTATGTCTTCCCCATGGCTGACAAGTCTGTCTGCAGTCCTTTTGAGGAGGCCTCCTACTCCATCTGGAGCACCCTTGCCATGGGAAACCTCAAAAAAGTTCCAGGTGCCTGATTGGAAGCCATACTCCTGCAGTTTGGTGTAAAACAAAAAGAAATTGCCCTTCTGCCTGTACTGTGTACATGGCCCATCACTAAAAAAATGCACCACAGTCACATTAGGATGAGCAGCCTTGACCAGATTGAGAATTGGGTCAAGATGCGTCCATATTGCAGCAGGGCCTTTCTCTTTTGAAGAGCTGATTGTGCCAAAGCATACATGGTCTTCCATTCCTCCAAAATGTAAAACTCCAGTGTGAAGTGTTGCCTGCTGCTGGTTTGATGCGAAGTGAAGGGTTTGAATTTCAGAGTGGTACTTGCAGGCATAGTTTTCCAAAAAATCAACATGAATCAAGCATTCATGGTCTTTCATGTTCTTCTTTAGTTCGCCGTGGTAAGCAAATTGTTGTTTTATATTATAGAGGTGTCTTCTGAAGTTTTTAAGTTGGCCTTGGAAGACCTCCAGCATGTCATGCAAAGTTGTTTCTGTCCTTTTTTTCACTGTCATTTTGACTGGCACTTTCTCCTTTTCACCTTCCTTGTTTTTCTTTTCTCTGAGTATAGTCTCAGTTGTCCACTGTGTGACAAAAACACTTGCTTGCATATCTTCTGCATTTGCAACTGGAAAGTCTCTATCTTTGCAGTTGGGACATTCATTGTACATGCAGTCCTTCACGTTTGGATGACAGGATATTGACTCTGCCATTTCCTCCAAGTCTGTGTTCTTAACAAGTCGGAGAGAATGTAGCTTCTCAACAAGAAAAGAGAGATTTTCATGCACCTTGCAAAGGCAGGTCTCCCTGTCAGCAATGGAGGGTTGGACCACCCAGAAGGGCCGCATGCGGCAGAACAAAGAATATGAAATGCTACAGTTAGGATTCTCAAGAAGGAATTTCCGATGCAAGTTTTTCATAGTGTTGTTCAGGAACCGTTTCTGTTTCTTGAGCTTCCCTCTTGTAATTGTTTGATATTTCCCAGCAGTTAAGCGGCTGTTCTCATCCCTCGTCAAGAAGGGGACAACTTTATTGCGCAGTTTGTAGCACAGAGATTTGTATGCCACCTTGTTGACAAAGGAGGACTCGTGTTTTTGTTGTTTTCTAGAAATCGCAAGGGTCTCCTGAATTTTTTTCATGAACTTATATTTTTTCAGAATTTTCCCTGAAACTGCAGCTGCAATTACCCGTCTATTTTTTTTTTGTTTTTGGTTAGGGTGAACTTTGTGCGTATGTTATCCAGCAAAGCATGGTGGAAAACTAACGTTTTGTGCACATCTCTAGGGACAGATGACCTTCCTAACAAGTGCTTGGTTTTTGATCTGGGTGACTCTGAATCTTGCTGTTGTCTTTTAAGTCTTTTTCTGATTTTGTCAGGTTTTCTTTTCTCTTGTTTGAGTTTTGCCTTCAGATCCTGAATTTCCCTATACAGTTTGGATTCCTTCCTCTTGACTTTCTTCCTTCCAGTACTATGCTGTCTGAAATGATACACAAACAAAGAAAATAATAGAGGCCTTTCATTTGATTTAACACAACCATGTATCCACCCCCAGAACTCCAGTGCCTACCTTCCTTGCTAACTCACACCTTGCAGACTCTGAAGCCATGAAAGGCTTTATGTCTGCACAGGTAATGTACATGCTATTGTAACTTTAAAACAGGAGTAAAATAAGACCACTCTTGTCACTATGATTGTATGATTAAGTTATTTTCTAAAAAGTTTTTGTCAAATAAATTTCTACCTTGACACCTGTGGCTCAACTTCTTCAGGGCTCTGGGGAGGAGTAACCTGGTTCTCCATTACTCTTTTTCTTTCTCTGGCCTGGCGTTGGGCTCTTCTCCAATTGTCCCTTTTGCGTCTTTTCTCCCTCTCACTCAAGTCTTGTACCGTCTTCACCTTCCCTAGTCGTCTGTCCTCATGCCACTTTTCTCTGTGTTTCTTTAAATATGCATCCCTTTTCTCGGGATTGGCATCACGTCGAGCCCTGTACTGGCGCTGCTTCTCAGCAGCAGATAACCTCATCTCCCTAGCACAGAAATGACCATTTAGTAATGGTGTGTAACATTGTTGTAACATTGCCAGTAAGTATTTAAGAGCACTTCATAGTTTTCAACCTGAATTGATAAGGCTAAAACATGTCAACAGGTAACTGTCATTTCAAACCATTGAAACATGTCACTATGTTTGGGGTAAGGAATGGAATATACCTAAGGAATGCTCTTTAGTTATGTAGCAAAGTCTAATTAGAGTGTGATGATGTATTCAGTCCATAGATAATTCTGATCCCTGTAACATTCAAATCAGGGTTTATGCATTCTAATAATTTAGTAATTACACCTACAAGGTGTATTCATCGTGTCATTTCTATGTAATTACAGTAGGTAATTGTTTTAAATCAGTTGAGTTATCCTCTGATGTGCAAAATCATGCATTTATGGAATAACTACATTACTACACTTGTATATATTTCATCAAGCAATTTATGCATAATAACAATTTCATTAATTCAATGTGTTAAAACCAACCACACTCAATAAGCATAAATTATGAAAAGAAACCCTGCAAAAACTGTCAGCTGTGCCATCCCTTGTCAACTGTGTTACACTTGATGGGTAACTCGGTTGATGTGTAACACAGTTGACATTTTCTCCATTTTTAGCCATTTGTGCTAGCTACAGATGTTGAAAATGTCACCACATGACCATGATCAACTCATGTTTTTGAGTGCTCTCTTGACATTTTTGTCCTAAAAACATCAAAAATAAGAACATTGGAAAATGTTGATAACACAGTTGACATACAATTAACCCTCTCAATGAGTAGACAATCATTTTGATAAGATATTGTTGAAACCTACCACACTCTCTTCAGAGTTCCCTCTAAAAAGGATGTGCCTTCCAGCAATGTGAGTCATGTGACTTTGGAGCAAACCTATGCTGATTTATAGGGGTTTTATCAGTGAGTAACACAGTTGACAGTGATTTCTTGGACTCATATAAAGTTAATAAATTTTTGTATAAAAATCTTTTAAATAGTTTTAAAAACAGCTTTGCCATGATTTAATTATTATTTTTGAGCAATAAAAACTGAAATAATATTTAAAAGTTTATATTTTATTGTTAAATTTGAACAGCAAACTCGAGATTTTAAAAATCGGACAGCACAAAAATAGCAAATTCTAATTTATAATTTGCAATTTTTTCAAAATGAATTATTGGAACCTTTTCATTTTTTGTGTTAATTTAAAGAGTAATGTCATCTAATATAAATTTGGTCATTGTTTGAAATAATGGCCAATGATATTTGGTAAAATTAACAAATAAACTTCATGGACTTGAAATGTACCCCTAATTATAGAATCACTCACATACATATAACATGTGATAACAGTTGATCATCAACTAACTAAAGAACACTATTTGCCACGTTGTCAAATACATTTTAATAGAATTTTAGCTTGTAGAGTGATTGTCTAAAGCTAGGGCCATGTGCAAGCACAAGACCTTGTATGAGAAAATTCTCACAAAGACACAGCCTACTTGTCACTTATAAGTAAGTTTGAGAAGAGTTCCAGCTGGCCTTTTAAGCAACAGGGGTTTTTATGGACTTTGTAAAGACTTTTATTTCACTTCTTTTAAAGATTTTAACACTTTATGTTTACAGTGAATTATATCCAAGTAGCTGTTGCCACTGTGCAGTGATCCCAGGAGCGTAGCCTTGTAAAGCAGACAATGACCACAACACAGTACAACCTTTCGTTCTTAAATTACACTGTTATATTTGGATTGAAGGGTGGATTTGAACGGAGTTTTGAATAGCAGGGATTTGCACGTTTCACACATCATTGAAACATCTTTATTAATGATTCCACTGGGGATTAAACCCAAAACCTTCTGCGTGTGAGGCAGACGTGATGACCATTACACTATGGAACCTATAAAACAAAGTAAGAGTTGATCATCAACAAAGTAAAGTCCCCCAACTGCCACGTTATCAAATCAAGTTTGATACAACTTTAGCTTGCAAAGTGGTTGAGTACAACTAGGACCATGTGCACGCATGAGACTTGGTATGACAAACTCTTAAAGAAGAAAATGCCCACTTCTCATTTATGAGGATATTGGAGAAGTTATCCTGTTGGCCTTTTACATAACAGGGATTACTATGGACTTTGGAAAATATATTCTTCACCATTATTTGATCACTTTTTTAAAAGATTTCAATACTTTATGTTAACAATAAATGATATCCAAAGATTAACAAAATTGCTGGTTATTCTTCGTGTAAAGCAGATGTGATGACCACTATACTGCAGATTTTGTGTTTTCGCACTTGTACATTTCAATTTCCAGGTGGTTTTGCCTTGAGGTTTGAAAGATCCAGTTATTATAAATATCAAATATAATGCTTGGTCAATATTTATGATTCCACTGGGGATTGAACCCAGAACCATCTGTGTGTTAGACAGATGTGATGACCATTACACTATGGAACCCATATAAATATCACTTGTGATAACAGTTGATCATCAACTAACTAAAGAACTATGGAATTAAATTTCAGTCAAAAACCCTAAGCGTGATTTTCTGCAGCGCGCACGTGTATTTAACCGTGCGCGTCCCCGCACGTGTGTGCGTGCGTGCAATCCACAGCACGCCCGTGAATTCACCCCACACGCCCGCGTATGATTCATTACACGAGTATCCATGAACCGCGCGTGTAGATCTCCATACAGGCGCCTGTACATGAAGCTCTCATACGAGCGTGAAGGCAAAACATGAGAGGCTGCGCGCGCGAAAGGAAACTTTGCCCCCGCAAGTAAAAGTAATTATGACTGTTTGGAGGAGGAGACTAAGGCCCGGTCTTATCCTCATGTGATTGGTCATTTTTTATCAGTCACCGCCCACCGAAAGAACCAGCGGCAGCTTCCTGCTAGTATTGGAAAAAGAACGAGAAACAGCAGCAGAAGAAGAAGTATCAAACTATAGAAGAAGAGAGACTGTCATGGCAACGGTAGAGGAAGACGTACATGTAAGTAAAGCTACTGAAAACGTACTTGGCATATGATTTTCTCCTCAAAACTTCATGTAATCGAGAGTTTAGAGGTATAGGTAGAGTTTAAAGGTTATACGTTTTTCCCCAAGGTGTTTGCATTCATTGAGCATAAAAAAAATTACATCACCTGCTAGAAGTATTCTAAACAAACCTTTCCGGTTGGCAAAACATGATTGTTCAAGTGCCTAAACACTTCCCTGAACCCCTCACTCTCTACAATGTAGAGAATATGTTTTTATTCCAAAATTATTTCCGAGGAACCACTCGTCACCCGTCCAAGTTTTAATCAATTTCATTTATTTATTTTAAATCGACAATATACAGAACAAATGCAAGCACTTATTTGCAGACAGGTTCTTGTAATGAAGCCCATTTTTTGCTATGCAGTTGCATTTTGTTGATGGTACTTGTTCACACATAGAATTATGTTGACTTAAAAAAAATCTGTCAAATATTTTAAAGTGTAGCACAAATTAGCTCTAAAATTTGGAAAGAAGAATACAAGAAAAGGTAATATAATGATTTAGGGTTTTTACTTTTATGTTGTTTGATTTTGTGAATTGGTTTGGGGTACAAATTAATACTGATTAAAAATAGCATGGTAGTGTTAGGCAAGTCTTTTATATGGTTATAACAATTTTGTAATGTTCAAATGTTTATGTAAATCTTATTTTCCTGTCTATAGGGTATCCTGAGGAATGAGATCCTATCCAGACTTGTCACCAAACTGGAACTGGCTCTTTCAAGAAGCCTTCTTGACTTGTACTTTCTTGAATTTACATGTCGACAAGAACTCTACCTTTGTGAAGCGCTGTCGAGGCATGTTCATGTTGAGCCAGAAATTGTGCAGGCCCTGAAGGGTTTTTTTGTACTGGTGAAGGGCTACTGTGATCCTGCCATCAACATGCCCACATTTTGCCATAAATGGTCAATACAAAGTGTCTTGTGGATCTCATGCACATACATGTGCTGACTCGTTGCAGCATTCCACCAATAATGATGGCGACCACAGATCAAAGAAGATCAAGGAAGCACAATTTCAGGAAGCAGAAATTTAGGTACTTGTTGTGGAAAAACAAAAGGAAGTGCTTTTTGGAGGTCACAGCAGTGGAAATAAGAGAAAATCCACAGAGTGGCACAGCGTTGCTGAAACCGTCAATGCTGTGAGTTCTTCAGAGAGATCTGTGGCGGATATAAAACAGAGGTCGGTCTGATCTGAAGGTGGAGGCAAAAAAAAAAAAAGATGGCTTGCCACCACCAGAGTGTGTCTGCCACTGGCGGAGGCCCTGGTACCTCTGATCCTCCAGAAGGAGGGAGACACTGACCATGCAGAGGAGACTAGGAACGTTTAAGCCTTTTATTAATACAGATCAAATGTGTCCGTTGTTAAAATATAAATCAAAGCAAAATGTCGTTGTTTCTCCTGTTCCATGAATTCCACAACCCCCACTAAGAATTTTGGACAGCGCCAAGTCAGCATAGGCACACAACTTCAAAAGCTGATGTTGAACTCAGCTTTGACAGGAGAAGAATAGCAGAGCAGCACTGAACAATTGTCCTTTTGCTGATCTGTCCAGAGGTGGACATTGTCCTCATTCAAAAATATGGAGATGGTCAGAAAGGGTCTGTGGTCAATTGCCGTCTTATCTTTAATCTTAATATGTGATCTCTGGGGTCTCGGGGGCTGAATACTGCAAGCTTTACTTCCATTGAAACCACAGCTTTCAATTCTGATCCCTTCAGTTTGAGAAATGTTCCCTCATTTCAAAAATTTTGGCTTAAGTGGTGCTTAATTTCAGTTTCCACTGTGGCTTAAGAACTCAAATTCCAGAATATCTAAATTCCATGAATAATCATCTGTTTAAGGCAAAAATCCACAATCTCTTGACAATAACCTCTGCTGCAATCACACTGTACTATAACACACAATTAGGAGAGCATTTTAGTTCCCTGTGAAGCAGGAGAAAATAGTGAGACTGCGTTTAACAGGTGAAGTATTCCTATTTGAAGCGCAGTCAATCATAGTTTCCTGTTCAGCTTATTTAGACTAATAACACTTATAAAGCTTAAATTCCCAAGCTTAATCTCTGAGCCTATTTAACAATTAAATTGACACATTATAGAGCAATTTTAGAGGTTCATATGTAAATGTGCTGAATACAATACTGACCTTTTTTGTTTTTTTAGTTTTGTCTCGTTTGAAAGGGGAAATGTATATGCAAGATACACCTGTCGTTATTTTCTTAAATAAGTGAAAAAAATAAATCAACCACCCTTTTTTTTCCCACAGATTGTATATTGCTGATAATCCACTCCAAACAGAATTCTGCACCTCAATATCAACAGGTTCTCAAAGAAACAGACGCCATGTCTGCCTCAGCTTCTAGACTGCTGAATCACTTTCAAAGCTGCAGTTGGTCAAAGCAAATATGCCAACGAGCAGGCTAGGGTCACAGAGTCTCAACCAGGAAACTGACTCATGCTGAAATGACCTCGGTAAACCAACAAACCAGAGTCGCTCTCATTTCAGGGTTAACTAACTCAGGTTCTTCAGTAAACCTGCTTTGTGAAATGGGCCCCTGTGCTGTTCTTCAGCTTGTGATTACAAATAAAGATAACTTGAAATTTGACTGACAGCTTTGATCATATTTCTCTTCTTTTACCTATATGCATCATTCATACAGTGGGGCAAAAAAGTATTTAGTCAGCCACCAATTGTGTAAGTTCTCCCACTTAAAAAGATCAGAGAGGCCTGTAATTTTCATCATAGGTATACCTCAACTATGAGAGACAAAATGAGGAAAAAAAATCCAGAAAATCACATTGTCTGATTTTTAAAGAATTTATTTGCAAATTATGGTGGAAAATAAGTATTTGGTCACCTACAAACAAGTAAGATTTCTGGCTTTCACAGACCTGTAACTTCTTTAAGAGGCTCCTCGGTCCTCCACTCGTTACCTGTATTAATGGCACCTGTGTGAACTCGTTATCAGTATAAAAGACACCTGTCCACAACCTCAAACAGTCACGCTCCAAACTCCACTATGGCCAAGACCAAAGAGCTGTCAAAGGACACCAGAAACAAAATTGTAGACCTTCACCAGGCTGGGAAGACTGAATCTGCAATAGGTAAGCAGCTTGGTGTGAAGAAATCAACTGTGGGAGCAATTATTAGAAAATGGAAGACATACAAGACCACTGATAATCTCCCTCGATCTGGGGCTCCACGCAAGATCTCACCCCGTGGGGTCAAAATGATCACAAGAACGGTGAGCAAAAATCCCAGAACCACACGGAGGGACCTAGTGGATGACCTGCAGAGAGCTGGGACCAAAGTAACAAAGGCTACCATCAGTAACACACTACGCCGCCAGGGACTCAAATCCTGCAGTGCCAGACGTGTCCCCCTGCTGAAGCCAGGACACGTCCAGGCCCGTCTGCGGTTTGCTAGAGAGCATTTGGATGATCCAGAAGAGGATTGGGAGAACATCACATGGTCAGATAAAACCAAAATAGAACTTTTTGGTAGAAACTCAACTTGTCGTGTTTGGAGGGGAAAGAATGTTGAGTTGGATCCAAAGAACACCATACCTACTGTAAAGCACGGGGGTGGAAACATCATGCTTTGGGGCTGTTTTTCTGCAAGGGGACCAGGACGACTGATCCGTGTAAAGGAAAGAATGAATGGGGCCATGTATCGTAAGATTTTAAGTGAAAACCTCCTTCCATCAGCAAAGGCATTGAAAATGAGACGTGGCTGGGTCTTTCAGCATGACAATGATCCCAAACACACCGCCCGGGCAACGAAGGAGTGGCTTCGTAAGAAGCATTTCAAGGTCCTGGAGTGGCCTAGCCAGTCTCCAGATCTCAACCCCATAGAAAATCTCTGGAGGGAGTTGAAAGTCCGTGTTGCCCAGCGTCAGCCCCAAAACATCACTGCTCTAGAGGAGATCTGCATGGAGGAATGGGCCAAAATACCAGCAACAGTGTGTGAAAACCTTGTGAAGACTTACAGAAAACGTTTGACCTCTGTCATTGCCAACAAAGGCTATATAACAAAGTATTGAGATTAACTTTTGTTATTGACCAAATACTTATTTCCCACCATAATTTGCAAATAAATTCTTTAAAAATCAGACAATGTGATTTTCTGGATTTTTTTTCCTCATTTTGTCTCTCATAGTTGAGGTATACCTATGATGAAAATTACAGGCCTCTCTGATCTTTTTAAGTGGGAGAACTTACACAATTGGTGGCTGACTAAATACTTTTTTGCCCCACTGTATTTTTCAAATGTATAAAAATTAGCAACACCAGAAGACATAAATCGTGCCATGTACACTAATATCTGCCAAAATAGTAACTGTTCACAACTGCCTCAGTGACATTTCTCGAAGTGATGACAGTTTGATCATATTTCTCTTTTAGCTGTATGTGTCATACATGTTAATATGTTAAGAAATTACAACAGAATAATCTCAAGTTTTGTTGAATTTTACTGTCAGAAATTTTCTCATACACATGATGTTAAAACAATGCAGTAGAACTTGGAATATTTTTAACTGCACAAAAATTAGCAACACCAGAAGACAGAAGACATAAAACGTGCCATGTACACACTAATATCTGCCAAAATCGTAACCGTTCACGATTGCCTCAGTGACACATTTCTCAAAGTCATGACCAGAGGCCAGGTGGCGTGTAGGGAATGTAATGGTAACAGCACAAGCATTCACTACTGGGTAACAAATGGCATGGTGTCCATACTGTGATTCACAGTCATGTTCAAAATTCACCGTTATTTTGAACAACTCTCTCTCAGACTCTGTAAGGGGTACATGAGCTTGTCCAGTAACCCACTGGAGGAAACGCTGGGCTGACAGACATTTCCCATCCGGCACAGCATCAGAAGGGCTCCCCTGGTTTTGGGCATCTTCTTCTAAAAATCACAAACAGGACATTTCCAAAATATGAAATTATGGTTTATCATTGAAATTCATTTTAACATTAGATAGAATGTGCAATATTTACAGCAAGCAGTGTAATTGAAATTCTAAAACAAATACGAGCCTATTGTGATAGCATAGACATCAGTCAAGCACTCCAGTACAGTATCACTCGGGGAGGGATCTTACGCTTAAGGCAATACTGGTTGAAGATTGTGGCAAGACATGAAGACGTGTGTGCAAGCTGATTGTAGTGGTTGGAGAAAAGTGAGACCAAAGTGTTTCAGCAAGACAACAGCAATACTTTACGGTTTGAGATGATACCAATGAGGGAAAGACAGGATGCAAAATATGTTGAGTTTTCACTGGGGAGCAGAAATCCACGGAAACATCCATCCATGTTTCCGGATGGATATGTAATTTGATTGGTTGGTTGGTTAGTTGCATCACATGGGGCATAGTGCCAGCTAGATGCAGAAATGATAGACAAGCCCTACATCCCAATATTGCCTGTTGAAAACAGCTGGAAACTAACATTCAGGCGTAAAATATTTAACCTGTTTGGATTCATCCCCAAGGAGGGAAACGGGGTATATGCAGGAGCCTTGAAATTAATTTTAATACCTTTTCAAGACTTGACCAGACCTTCAATATTTGGTAATACCTCACCGCCACTTCAAGCTACGGATCATCTCCACCCGCCTGCCCGCTCTGGTGCAAAATAATAATAATATAATAATAAAATTCACACACTTTCACAATGTTTTTGGGACTCAAACTGTTGGACAAGTAATTCAGAAAAAATACTTTAAGACTTTATGAAGCAGTGATAAGACTTTTTAAGGGTCTTAATTTTCCCTAAATTGATTTATCCCCTTTTAATACATTTCAAGACCCCACAGATACCCTGGGGAAACTATTTTCCAGGACAACTTCATGTGCACTTTTTTTTTATGATGAAATTGTGAAATTGACATGAAATATATAGCCACAAGGTTTTGGATTTTTGCATCAGACCACAAAAGTCAAAATCCATATGCACTTTGTGCTTTTTGTAACGCCCAGCCGCACTGATCAGCTGTAATGTACTGCACTGGCTCTAAAAAGCAGAGTGTGCATGTCCTAGAGCCGCAAGATTTCATTCTGGTTAGATAACGATTCGTTCACCGTTCCTGACTTCGTATCACTTCAATAAAAAAATGTTAGAAAATCCCTGATTTCAAAATTTTAAACAAAGTGATGCTTTATTTTAGTCTGCTTTGTGAAAGTGGAGCACAGGGTAGATACAAGGCTATTATCCCTCAACTTTTAATTGAAATTGTAAAAGCAAGATGAATATGTCACGGGCTCAGTGATTTTGTTGACCCACATTGCAGGGCTCAGACTCAGACAGCGATTCAGGTGCAAAAGTGAAAGGTTTATTTACAAGGTGGAGTTCAATATATACAGTGCAGTGAATGTGCTCAGTGATCTGGTGCGCCAGGGGAATTCTCAGCACTGTAAGGGAGACGAGAGTTAGTCTTGAAGTCACTGTGACTGATTGAGAAATCTTGCACAAGGAGAATCTTGAACTCACGGAAGGAGACAGGTGATATCACGTGAGAGGAGGGCAGGTCCAGTGCGGTGCTGTGCAGGGAGAGGGTGAGTCCAGGATGGAGGAGCCCAGGTGGTGAGACGCAGGAGGGAGACAGATCAGGTTCCAGGCGACCAGACGCTGTACACAGATGTGATCTCGGAAATCACGAGGAGCAGGGTGAACAATCCTGAGGAGAGCAAGTTAGTTGCACAACAAAACATCCAACTGGGATTAGGTTACTCGGACTATAAATCTTTCTCGGAAAACACTCAGAATAATCACAAGGATCGGCACAAGGGAAGCTACCATTCAGGTCAACAACCAGGCGCTGAATGAACGACTGCGTCTGGCTTAAGTAGTGCCCTGCACCTCATCAGCGCTGATCGCCTCCAGGTGTAGACAATCTGCCTCACGCTCCAGCGCAGCTCCTCCTGCAGACAATTAACTCACCCAACACAGAACATACAGCACACACAGACACTGAACCTGACAGAATAAAATGTTTCTTCCAAGTCTTATTCAGAATTACACTACTGGTTATGTATTTACCTCATCTTCTAACTTCTGTAAGAAATCTAAAGGAAATTGATGACTTTCATTTCCTGCTGTCGTCTGGTTGTGCCTTCTTCACTGAAGTTGGGGGACAGCGCACACATGATAAAGTCTGCATCCACCTACAAAACACAAAAAAGTTAAACAATTTACAACATTCAATATATAAAAAAAAACATTGCAAATTTGCATCCTGTATTTAAGCAAAGATCCCTGGCGTTTTTGATCATCAACAGATGACCTTCAAATCCCCATGTAAGACAAGTTACTAGGATTTCCTTTTCCACGTCTAGAAGATTGTTAAAATTAGAAACAGCCTGACCAGGAACAATACAGAACAAGTAGTCTTTTACCTAAAGGCTGAACTACTTTAAAACTTTATTATGAAGAAATCAGAAGAAAGCAGTTCAGTTAATTCAAAATGCTGCAACTAGGGTTCTGGTGCATATTAAAAAGAGATCACATTTCTACCGTTTTAGCTTCCATTCACAGGCTCCCTGTTAAATCCAGAATTAAATGTATGACTCTCCTTATTACATTGATAATCAAGCTTCATCATACATCAGCGATTTGTTTGTTGTAGTCCAGGTCCTCCTTTATCAAATCGTTCGTACGCACAGATCTGTGCGTATTTCGTGTGTTGGAACAATTCTACGCATCGTGTGGTATTTATCAATTTGTACTTATGCATAGAAATGTTCCTAAATATAAGTACAGCTCTGGTCGTGTGTACGCACAGCATCTAATGGTAGAACATGGAATCGAAATTCTGAAGGTCTCAGTCATCCAGGAGTGTTCCTCATCCACAAATTATCTCTGAAGCAATTAATTATTGTGCGTGTTAATAAACAGCTTTGTCACATAATTGGTGATCAAAGTTATAAAAATAGAAGTATTTGAGATCAGGATGGCTGATTATTGTATTATTGGAGGATTTGGCAGAGCCTGCACCTCGGAGGGAGCACGTCTGTGAGCGCATAGAGCGGCTGCAGATAGCGCTTTCCAAATAAACAGCACATTAGTTGATCATAAAAAGACCTGTTTCAAATTATAACTAGGTTAATTATTCATTGTGTGTGAAGCACAAGCAGCAACTGCTCCTTCTCTTCCCTAAGGGACTTTATTGCGTCCTCTTTATGCACAGAGGATTCTTCCACCAGCTGATTGACCCGACTGCTGCTCCTCCAGTGTGACAGGATGAGCTTCTGTTTTGAAATAAATTATATAGGTCCATTATTTACCTGTCTCCAAGCGCCTAATTGTTTCATTTATATATATATATATATATATGTGGACAGCTCTGTGGTGTTCTGTCCACGTCCCGTAGCGGTTCTGGACCTTCTGTGCCCTGCTACATACAGGTTTTTTGTGTGTATTTTTATATCAAAATATTTCTTTTTTTATTTCTGAAGGGGATCTCTCGTCTGTTCCAAGTGCATTAACCACATCTTTAACTCTCTCCAAAGCGGTAATTTTCCTTTTACTGGTTTCTACCGAGCTGAGAGAACCAAACAGCAATTGTTGGTTCTGTTCCACTTCTGCAACCAGTTCCTCGACCTCACTGTCTCAAAATGTATTTATTTATTGTTTATTTTGCTCTCTTGACCATTATTTTAGGGATTTCCTGTATGGGGTTTAAAGGAAGTGCTGTTACCAAATATGACTAATTGAGGGTGTTTCTATATGTAAATGACTGAACGGGCACGAGGACTTGAGTACAGACAAATGGGATTTATCAACACATGATGTGCGTACGAGTGGCCACCGCATATTTGATAAATCAGACTTTTGACTGTTCGTACAAACATTCTAAATTGCGTAGGATAAAATATAGGACAGTTTCTACCAAAGTTTGATAAATGAGGACCCTGGTTTAGTCCATGAGACAGAAAATTCTAAGACTTGGCCCAAAGCATCTTCTCATCATTCACATCAGTCATGGACTATTGTGCTTGCACAAGTTTGTCTTCAACCAAGTCAGGAGATGCTGCTGCCCCAGTTATTTCTCCCTCCCACCTATCTGTCTCTGGGAGTCAGGTGAAGAGGAAGGAGCTAGACAGGCTGAACAAGGCTGCAGGTCCAGATGGTGTCATCCCCAAAGTACTGAAGGCCTGTGCAGAGCAGCTCTGTGATTCTGCAGCACCTCTTCAACCTCAGACTGGCCCAGGAGAAGGTTCCAGTCCTGTGGAAGACATTCTGCCTTGTTCCAGTTCCAAACAAAAAACTCCCCCATCTGTCATTGACGACTACAGACCTTTTGCCCTGACATCCCACATCTGGATTACAAACTAGCTGACAAACAAACCACAATTAGTAAGACTGAAGGATTGTGTATCAAACCAAGTATAACCATTCCATTTCACCCTGTACACCTCAGACTTTCAGTACAAATCATAGACCTGTCATCTGCAGAAAACTCAGATGACTCTGTAGTTTTCAGGTGTATCATAGATTGAAAAAAGCTGAGTCCAGAGAGCTGGTGGACCACTTTGTGTCCTGGTGTGGAAACAATCATCTGACCTCGACTGTGAACAAAACAAAGGAGATGATTGTAGACTTCAGAAGAAACAGCGGGAAGTCAAACACTGTTTCCATCATGGTAGAAGAAGTGGAGGTGGTTGAGGAACACAAATACATTGGCGTTCACCTGGACAACTGACTGGAAAAGCAAAGCCAATAACAAGAAGGGACAGAGCAGACTGCACTTATTGAGGAAGCTTAGGTCCATTAAGGTCTGTACCAAGATGCCCTGTTCTACAGTCTGTTGTTTAGAGTGTAATCTCTTCACCCATCAACATTTGAGGCAGCAGCATCAGAACCAGGGACCTGGATAGGGTCAACAGTCTGATAAATAAGGCTGGTTCTGTTCTGGGGATGACTGAGGAACCACTGGAGGAGATAATGGAAAGAAGGATTCTCCAGCAAATATTGTGGACAAGCCTGATCATAGTCTTTATTAGACTGTCATGCAATAACAAAGTCTTTAGTCAGAGGCTTCTTCAGTTTCAATGGAACACATACCTCTACAGAAGATCCTTCCTGGCAACAGCCATCAAGATCCACAAAAAGTCTTTAAATAAGTTATATGTATGAGCCACAACAACATTTAATTTCCCACTGAGATCAAAAAAGTATTATGAAAAAATATCACTACTTACATCCTTTAAATGCCCAGGGACAAAAAGCTGTTCGCAAATCTGCGGGTGTTGTGCCAGTAAGTTGTCCAAACCGTAGAGCTTTAATCCCTCTCGTATTTGGTTGAGTATAGGGATCAGTCGTACCATGGCGTGCAAGGTAACGGCACTAATAAAGAAAACATGCTTATAACTTTTGAAAGAAATCAAACATGACTAAAAATTTTACCAATACATAAACTTACGCTGTGATAGTGTCCTTCCTCTCAATGCCTAGAGGACCCGTGTATCCACATGCCACAAGTTGACCCGAGAGTTCAATCAGCCTCTCCTCATTGGCCTTTTCAACCTAGAAACAGATAAGCAATGGGCAAAAATTTAAAACAGCAATTTCAAACTCTTAAAATATCAAACGTACATATTATGGACCAATTTAAACAAGTACCTCATTGATCAAGTTTTTTTATTTCAAAATCTGTAACTTCACTGGACATTTCATCTGTCTGTAACTCTCCATGGCAAAGAAAATGGTAGCACCATTTCTGCATGAAGTTAGGAGCTGGCCCTCCCTGTGCCAAACTGGCAGCGAACATCTCTCCACAAGTCCTTTCATAAGAAATACATGTTTTTGAGGTTTAGGGTTCTGTAGAATGTTTTTAAATAAAATTCAAAATCTTTCATGGTATTTTTTCTGAACATTATATGTTGTATGACACTACCACGTACTTGAAAGTGTATGAATGTGTGGTCCTGGTAGTCAATAATACTGTACTTTGGATTTTTTCCCTGGTGACAATATCCTTCAAAGAAATGTCTCTCTATTCCTCTTATCATCTCTTAAAAGAGAAAAAAAACAGTTACTGTTAAATGTAGATTTGATACAATAATGTTAAATTCAAAATTTAACTTCCACTAACACTAATGGTCAAGGTTTTGAAAACAAACCAGTGAGGAACTCTTTACGAAGTGCCCCTTGGTCGATTCCATATTCACTAATGAAGGAGACCTGGAGAAGATTCTGAGGGGATGCCCTTTTCTGCCTGGCTCACTGTTTAAAGCCCCTATGAAGCAGGTCGTCTCTTGTCACGCAGATTATGAAAGTATTGGATGTGTCCACCTTATCCCCGAGAGACTTTAGGATTTCTGATAAACTACACAACAACATTAAACAACAACTCTTAAGTGGATCATCAGTAAGTTGTCGTCCAAATTCCAAAAATTACCTGATAAACTGCTCGTTTCCATCTTCAGTACCTTCCAGTACAGACTGGTTTTCTTCTTTGTTTGTAATCTCACTGATGTCACTGCAGAGACAGACTGAAATAAGTCCTATAAAAATTATCAGCTTTTTGCAGAAATAAGCTAATCCGGTTTAAAAGAGAAGGGTAGTAACTTTTTACATTTATTTGCAGAGGTTTTTACACAAAATTTACAGTTTATTAAGGGGGACCACCTGTTTCTGCACAAGCTTTGTTTTACTGCCGTAACCATGACAGTCCGTCTTGTGATGAGGTATGGAATGTGTGCAGGTGTCGCATGACCAGGGATCTCATTTATAAAACATTGTGTAGAAACCCTACTAAAAGTGTACGTACGACCAAAACAAAAAGTTTGCGTACACCAAAAAGATTTCCGATTTATAAAACCATGCCTACGCACAGTTGTAAGCAATTTCCCCTTTATAAATCACACTCCTCCTGGAAGCTTGCGTACGTGAATTTGGCTCATGTCCCGCCCTGAACACGCCCAAACCGGGCCATATAAGGTTAATGCAAAGCAGGACATGAATATTGATACATATGAGGAAGACGGGAAATATCGCAACTACAGTGGGGCAAAAAAGTATTTAGTCAGCCACCAATTGTGTAAGTTCTCCCTCTTAAAAAGATCAGAGAGGCCTGTAATTTTCATCATAGGTATACCTCAACTATGAGAGACAAAATGAGGAAAAAAAATCCAGAAAATCACATTGTCTGATTTTTAAAGAATTTATTTGCAAATTATGGTGGAAAATAAGTATTTGGTCAATAACAAAAGTTAATCTCAATACTTTGTTATATAGCCTTTGTTGGCAATGACAGAGGTCAAACGTTTTCTGTAAGTCTTCACAAGGTTTTCACACACTGTTGCTGGTATTTTGGCCCATTCCTCCATGCAGATCTCCTCTAGAGCAGTGATGTTTTGGGGCTGACGCTGGGCAACACGGACTTTAAACTCCCTCCAGAGATTTTCTATGGGGTTGAGATCTGGAGACTGGCTAGGCCACTCCAGGACCTTGAAATGCTTCTTACGAAGCCACTCCTTCGTTGCCCGGGCGGTGTGTTTGGGATCATTGTCATGCTGAAAGACCCAGCCACGTCTCATTTTCAATGCCTTTGCTGATGGAAGGAGGTTTTCACTTAAAATCTTACGATACATGGCCCCATTCATTCTTTCCTTTACACGGATCAGTCGTCCTGGTCCCCTTGCAGAAAAACAGCCCCAAAGCATGATGTTTCCACCCCCGTGCTTTACAGTAGGTATGGTGTTCTTTGGATCCAACTCAACATTCTTTCCCCTCCAAACACGACGAGTTGAGTTTCTACCAAAAAGTTCTATTTTGGTTTTATCTGACCATATGATGTGCTCCCAATCCTCTTCTGGATCATCCAAATGCTCTCTAGCAAACCGCAGACGGGCCTGGACGTGTCCTGGCTTCAGCAGGGGGACACGTCTGGCACTGCAGGATTTGAGTCCCTGGCGGCGTAGTGTGTTACTGATGGTAGCCTTTGTTACTTTGGTCCCAGCTCTCTGCAGGTCATCCACTAGGTCCCTCCGTGTGGTTCTGGGATTTTTGCTCACCGTTCTTGTGATCATTTTGACCCTACGGGGTGAGATCTTGCGTGGAGCCCCAGATCGAGGGAGATTATCAGTGGTCTTGTATGTCTTCCATTATCTAATAATTGCTCCCACAGTTGATTTCTTCACACCAAGCTGCTTACCTATTGCAGATTCAGTCTTCCCAGCCTGGTGAAGGTCTACAATTTTGTTTCTGGTGTCCTTTGACAGCTCTTTGGTCTTGGCCATAGTGGAGTTTGGAGCGTGACTGTTTGAGGTTGTGGACAGGTGTCTTTTATACTGATAACGAGTTCACACAGGTGCCATTAATACAGGTAACGAGTGGAGGACCGAGGAGCCTCTTAAAGAAGTTACAGGTCTGTGAAAGCCAGAAATCTTACTTGTTTGTAGGTGACCAAATACTTATTTTCCACCATAATTTGCAAATAAATTCTTTAAAAATCAGACAATGTGATTTTCTGGATTTTTTTTCCTCATTTTGTCTCTCATAGTTGAGGTATACCTATGATGAAAATTACAGGCCTCTCTGATCTTTTTAAGTGGGAGAACTTACACAATTGGTGGCTGACTAAATACTTTTTTGCCCCACTGTAAATAAAAAAAACAATAAGATAAACTTCACAGAGACGAAAATTAAAGTGTTAGTGGGTGAAGTGGAGGCTAGGAGAGACATTTTATTTGGTGGAAACAGCAGCGGTGTCACAAATAAAAGAAAAAAAACTACGAGTGGCAGCGTCTTCAGTGCAGACTGTTAGGACGGTCAGAACAAGCGTATACGGTCTTGTGTCAGAGAAGGAGGGCGACACCGACCAGACAGAAACAACAAATAAACCCAGTAAAGCACCTTTTGTAATGCGTGGCTACATTAACAAATGTTAGCATGTTTTAAGGAGACAGACTAATATGTCGGATCTTTTCAGCTCTTCCGCACTCAGTAGATGGCGAGGATGAGGTCATCAGACTGTCCCCAGCACTAGTGCTGCCGGTGCCCGCGATGCATCCAGAGGTCAGGTTTTGACTAAAGCTGTGATGCAGACACAGAGAAACTCCATCAGCGCTATTAATTCTGTAACCAATTAATTAAAAGAAATAAGGATTGTGTTTTGCGACATGATGACAACCATTGGTGCCTTAAATGATACATTAAAAAACATTAAATGAACCTTGTCGTTGTCATCTTAAATGCTGCATTACACCCTCAGACCCAATTGTTCCCCGAGTGAAGGCTTCCTGTCGAGGAGGAGATTATTTTATGTATTTCTTTTAGTATTAAAAAATGTTTTTAAGAGAGCTACAGCTCACTACAAGCTGCAATATAGATATAATTGCTGTTCTGAATGTTTATAATAACATGAACCTATAATTAATGTGTGGTATGAGGTGAAATGACGTGTGTGAGAGGAGTAATATGCAGTCTGACTGCAGTTCACCACCTCACAAACTGCGTCGTTGATTCCCCTTGTCTCAAAAATGTCTGTAAGCACGGGTCAGAGTTGGTGTACAGGTGCACACGTTTTCAAGTCAAGTTAATTTTTTTAAAATTGCTTTTAAAGTGGCGCACGCTACTTTCAGGCCCCATTTTGTGCGTACGCAACGTTTATAAATGAGACCCCAGAGCATTACAAGATTTTGACCCAAAGATTTATCATCAAGCCGAGAAGGATATTTTTTCACCAAGAAGGGATCAGTCTAACTGAGCCGTGCTGTGACTTATCCTGGGTTCAGTGAAAGGAACAGAGGCTTGACTGTATCAGAAAGGGGTTGTGTTCTGAAATGGAGAATCCTCTGTGTTTAATTAACAGACAGCCCAGAGTGTAATCCAAGCTAGTGTTAGACAGAGCGGTTCAGATAGAAACTGGACATTAGACAATTTTTCACAGAGATAAGAGGAATTGGAACCACAACCAGTACCAGCAGGTAGATTTGATCAGCAGCAGAAAGCTCTTAAACAAGCTCGCTGGTTAAAAAATTATATGTGCAGTAAAGCTGCACAATACATTACAAATTTATCGTTATCGCAATAGCGATGTGTGCAATATTCACATCGCAAAGAACTGTTTGGAATGCAATAAGGGGCAGAAGAGAGAGAGAGAGAAAAGAAGAAAGTAGGCAGATATCGCACATGATGTTGTCATTGCAATTTTTACCAATTTTAGAGTCACTGCAAGATTGTCTAATATCTTGCAGCCCTAATGTGCAGCAGTATCACAAACATGTAGATAGCTTGGTTCACGCATCAAATTCACATAGCTGTTCGCACCACGGAGAAACACAAACAATTTCCTGAGAGTCAGCTAGGGAGAATTTTCCAAAAAAGCGAGAAGGAATGAAAGACCGAGTTTAAAATCAACAACTGTGCATATTAATGTTTAAACTTACAATTATTTAAATTCAGTGTGTCAGATTAGAAACTATTATGGGTTAGTGCAATAATGTTTACATAGACCTGTTCAGCAGTCTCTTGCTTTTGACACTTTATAAGATTCCTTGCATGTCACAGCCTGGGCGCAGCACCTACACCCACCCTTTACCCCGTCATGGCTTAATCTTTTGTGAAAACATCAAATAGGATCATATTGCAGCAACAGGCTAAGCTCTTATAAATGGCCAAAAGATTGAATGAAGCCAGCAACAATGGCTGCACTGAATCGTACATTAAAGGCAGCTTTAGATAGTTTGCTATGTAGATAGCGCTGTGTAGCTTGCAGGATAGCTATCCACACAGACAGACACACAAATATCTACATAGCTACAACTGGAGACACGATAACCTTGTAGTTTGATATTTGTACATTTCCCCACATTCACTGGCATGTAGGCAGATATAATTCTTGTCAAAAAGTTGGAAGCACACTGGGCAAGCAACCTATAAAAAGAGAAACACCTTTTAATATTGACAAATGTTAAATATTTTTTATCATTTCTATATTTAATATAGTACTTCTAATTTCAGCAAAAAAAGTGTATAATCTGTTCTCTATTAGTTACATATTGCAATAGGCCATTACCTTTAATAGCAATTACTTAAATGTAGGAGCAGGGATGGGTATAGAATTCTGCACTTCCTAAGGCACCAATGAAATTCCGTGGCACCAAACAAGGGCCAATTCAGGCGATATGAAACTGCCTTGTTTGGGTACCTGCCCTTTGGTAATGAAAGCTTGTTGCCAGACCACATAGCCCAGAAAATAATGACATAATTCGCTGTGAGTTGGCTGTAAACCGAGCAAGCTGCAGAGCAGAGAAAAAGCACACCAAATTTTGGCTCAACTTCATTAAATGGGATGGAGATTTAAAGGTGAAAGATACCCATCCCTAGTCGTAATAGTAGTTTGACTCAAGACTGATCCATGTGTATCCTGACATGATGAAATAAGTAGTTTTCACTTTCATTGCAAACGTCTCTTCATCTAGGGCCAACAAAACCTTACAAAAAATATATTTGTTTGTTTCTATGCTTTTTAGACCATTCCATGAACTGCACTTCTAGTAAAAAGCTCACAAAAACTTCCCCTCTGTCTGTTATTGCGCCTAAAATGGATCTTCACTTCCAAACTAAAGTAAATAAACTCTTTATTTACAGACGGCTCTGCCTACGTTAGTACCCCG
This sequence comes from Pachypanchax playfairii, assembly GCA_006937955.1. Taxonomy (NCBI): domain Eukaryota; kingdom Metazoa; phylum Chordata; class Actinopteri; order Cyprinodontiformes; family Aplocheilidae; genus Pachypanchax; species Pachypanchax playfairii. Next base: position 36,005 of record SSNP01000480.1, read on the forward strand.
CTGTGTGGGTGCAAATTTGCTGTTGCCTAAGCAAGAATCCAGCAGACACACCACAATAGTCTGCCAATATGTGCTAAATGTTTTTTACCTTAGTTTCCAGAACTAATGGTTGCACAACAGCGGAAGTCTGAAAAATGTTTATAAGAATGAGAACTTTGTGAGTGGACAGCATTTAACTTCATTTTATTTTGTATGGATAAAAATCGTACCCCTTCAGACTCGTCATCCAGGTCAACGACAAGAATGTCAGAGGGAGTCTGTAGAGTTTGATTGACATTACAGTAATACAACTCTCCACTAAACTTGAGATTATTGAACACAGAAAAAACTTTTACAAAAAAGAGATGCTTCTTTATTTTAGGGGTTTTTACACCAATCAGTGGATAACTAGTCAACATTATTGAAAGGTGTGTTAAAGATTATACCTCCTCAGTGATGTTGGTCTGAGTACATGAGGAAACGTGGAAATTTAGGAACTGCAGAGGCACAAACTGTTTACATGAAACACAACGGGCCTTTGGCATTGCCTGGAATTCTTGAGCAGTGAAAGGCAGGGGGGAGACATCCAATGTGTGCTGGATTGGCACGATGTATAGAAACCCTCTTCCTCCCCAGGCCCTCACAACACTGGTACCAGTGTAGCCCTCCTCTTGTGGTGACACCAGATTGAGCTTGCGTTGCCCAGCTCCACCTGTATGGGTTTAAAGACACAGAAAATATTTTGCAAAACACACTTTTTTTTTTGCGTTGAGTTAGAACAAGCAAAAAAAAAAACAAGACATATTTTACCCATAGCTTTGTGAAGCATCCATGCACCCTCGAGCTCTGACATTTTTGGGTATGTCTCACAAAGAATTTCCATAATCTGTTTATTTAAAAAATGCCACTGATTAATTGATATTGAAAAAAATGCTATTGTGTACAGAAATAATTAGAATTCTCCAATGATCTCGTACTGTACATAATATTCTATTTTGCAGCCATTAGGCTCAGTGTGTGAGATTGCTGTCATTTTAGGGCACAATTGTTAGTCAGTGACATGACGCAATATAATGTGCTGGGATTGCTTAAACAAAACTTTTGAACTTACTGGAATGCATGTATCATTGAATTGAATTTATTTTTGTAAAGCGCCCTAATATGGCATAGTTTGTAAATCAAACCTATATTAGTGAACTGAATTGAATTATATTGTGCAAGTATTGCAAAACTAACAATTCATTAATCAGATAGTATTTCCAACCTCCTTATGCCCGGCATCCTCTGGAACGTTGACAGTTCTTCTACCCAATCCTGCCTGTAAAAGTCTGAGTTCCTCAGAGGGTTTGGGAGTTTTCTCTGAGGATGTATGCAGAAGAAAGAACTGCACTGGTGTCATTTTGATGCCTGATCTTTTTTTGGGCAACCGTGAGAGAAGTCGGGTATTCCTTCTGTCTCGGAACAACCCTGGGAAACTTCTGAGAAAAGGTTAAAAAATTTTTATTTTCTCTGTTAAATTACATTGAGGGCGAATGTGTTTATTTATAATTTCCTTTTTGTCCTTTGTAAAAAACAGCACCTTGAAGTTAAAAAGACTTGGCAACAAATATTCTAACAAATTTTTTTTTAAATGGAATCCAAACCTGGCCATGTCTTGTTGAACAGCTGTACCAGAAGATGCTTGTGCAGGGATACGGACTGAACTTTGTCCTGACGGTCCTGGCTGAATGTCCTGCTTTCCATGATTATCTGACCTTGGCTGTGTAGCACCCTGTCCTTGCACTTTAGTAACAACATTAACTGAAATTACTCACAAAACCTATCAAAGTGCTGTAGTTTTGAAGAAACATAATGAGAGAACAATAAAAACATAAATCTCTGAAGGAAGAAAAAAACAATCAGATGAGGCTTAAACTAGAACACACCACCGGGCGCTGGAGAAGTAATAGCTGCTCTCAGCATGGACACCAAGTTGATTGCTGCATTGCGCAATTGGTCCTAGAGAACAACAAAGTAGAAAACACTTTAGACAAAAAAAATATTCACAAATAAGGCAATATAAATTAACTTAAGAACAGTTCACCTCATTTTGTTCTGCCATTCTGTCAGCCACATCAATACTGGGATTATCATGGAAGTTAGAGAAAACACAAATAATATAGTTTTAAACATATACCCAACAGTACCAGAGAGCAATTAAAAATTTGAGAAATTTAAATATTTTCCTACAATAGCAATAAATGTTCGTGATAGTAAGTAATGCATGCCATCGACAACCAAATGTGTTGTGTCCTGATCTGTTGGACCCGCCACGTTCCGGCTGTTCGTTTTTTTTTTTTTTTTTATCATTTAAAGAAACAAGAAAGTGGGGTTTGGTCCTAATTTTGTTAAAAAACATTTTCAGCATTATTTGTTACAAATTGAATAAAAGAACTGGCTGTTTGTACAGTACGCCACCCAGTTCACCATCAGCAGGCTAAATATTGATTTTCAGTAGGAAACATCACGACATAACAGTGGGAATAAAAAGCAAACTACAAAAAAAGGGAAATGACTCTTATTAAATATGAATGATATATTAGAACAAGACCAAGAAACCTTATACTGTAAAAAAGCTAGCGTAAGCTGCATGCAACGACACTAGCAAAGTTGCAAAAGATCTACTCCGGTATATTAATTAGCATTGTACATGTATGCCAGAAAGTTTCATAGTTTTCCATTATATAAACATTTTCAATTATCAGTTTTGTCACTTTTTTTTTTGTTTACCTGCCTAGTGTTGGGAAAGTTCTGCTTGCTGGCGTGTGTTGCTCCTCTCCCCTCCGTCTTCTTCTATGGTTTGTTTGGCGGGCGACGACGGCCATAGACATGTTTATTAAACGTCTATAGACGCCTCGTCCAGCGCTGCAGCCATCTTAAGTCCGGTACAGACTCCACTACATTACAGTGTAATCACAGCAGACTGAAGAGATTCTGTCATGTTTTTTTGCTATAAACAAGTGATTCAGTGTAATTTAAGATTAGTAGTGGTCTTGAGTAGTATTTAGTAAAACACAACAAATATAACAAAGAAGCACAAGTTATTAATTAGTTATTTTGCTGAATATTATTATTATTATTATATGCAGTAAAATGAAATTAGAGCTGTTCCAAGTATCAATGCAAAAAAGCAGTTTGAAAAAGATATGGAAAAGTTAAAAATATAAAAATATTTGCAAAATATATACAGAAAGTATATACAATATAAACTTGGAGGTGATGTGTGAGTATAAATCCACAAGATGTAAGTTTTCAATCGTTATATTATAGAGTATTGATTACTGATTGGAAATAACTGCACAGAAGTTTTATAAAATAGTATTTTACAATAAATTGTATACATGGTTTAACATAAGATCAAAGTAGTAGTAATACATGCATGTATAAACACACACACACACTAATATATCAGTCTTGAGGTTGTTAACTGTGATGCATCCTGTGAGGTCACCGATCGGCTCGCTTCAGCTCTAGATGATTGTTGTGGAAAAATTCCATACGAATGAATCAGGCGAGTGAATTTTATATAAGAGAATTTATTATAAAATCATACATGATTGAGAGCAGTCATCATCATCATCAATTTATTTATAAAGCACATTTAAAAACTGCAGTGACGCAAACCAAAGTGCTGTACACAAATAAAAACAACAAATACAGAGATAAAAATAAACAAACAAACATAAAAACAATAAAATAAGGTCAGCAAGGGCTTAGACTGCCCCAACAGAGTTAAAAGCCTGAGAATAAAAGTAAGTCTTTAAACGGATCTTAAAAATACTAAGAGATGGGGTGAGTCTGACCGTCAGGGGGAGCTGGTTCCATAAACTAGGGGCGCAAACTGAGAACGCCCGCTCACCGCAGGCCTTATAGCGGGCTGGACGAACCTGCAGCAAGTGCTGCTCAGAGGACCTCAGGGAACGCCTCGGGACATAGGGACAGAGAAGCTGCGCCAAGTAGGGTGGCCCGAGCACATGCAAAGATTTAAAAGCAAATAAAAGGATCTTAAATTTAATCCGATAGCGGATTGGCAGCCAGTGCAGATTAGCCAGTACAGGGGTGATATGTTGTTTCAAAGCAGTCCCAGTTAAAAATCGTGCAGCAGCATTTTGTACTAACTGGAGACGAGCTATTGCGGATGAAGGAGCACCATATAATAGAGAGTTGGCATAATCAAGGCGTGATGTCACAAACGCATGGATGACTGAGTGAAGATCTTTTCTCCTCAAAATGGGTTTTAGCTTGGTCAGCCTACGGAGGTGGAAAACAATAATGTTTTGTTGTTGCTTTGTATTGTACAGAAATTTTGATTAAAAAAAATGTGCGGCGGCAGCTGGTTCTATGTCTGGTTCTTCTTCCACCACTAGCAGGAAGCTGCTGCTGGTTCTTTCGGTGGACGGTGACTGATATAAAATGACCAATCACATGAGGATCACACTGGGCCTTAGTCTCCTCCTCCAAACAGTCATAATTACTTTCCTTTCGCGCGCGCAGCCTCTCCTGGTTTGCCTTCACGCTCGTATGAGAGCTTCATGTACAGGCGCACGGTTAAATACGCGTGCACGCTGCAGAAAATCACACTTAGGCTTTTTGACTGAAATTTAATTCCATAAAGAACACTATCTGCCATGTTGTCAAATACAGTTTAACAGAATTTTAGCTTGTGGAGTGATTGTCTAAAGCTAGGGCCATGTGCAAGCACAAGACCTTGTATGAGAAAATTCTCACAAAGACACAGCCTACTTGTCACGTATGAGTAAGTTTGAGAATAGTTCCAGCTGGCCTTTTAAACAACAGGGGTTTTTATGGAATTTGTAAAGACTCTTATTTCACTTCTTTTAAAGATTTTAACACTTTATATTAACAGTGAGTTATATCCAAGGAGCTGTTGCCACTGTGCAATGATCCAGGACCTTAGCCTTGTAAAGCAGACATGATGACCACAACACAGTACAACCTTTAGTTGTTCCATTACACTCTTATATTTGGATTGAAGGGTGGATTTGAATGGATTTTCAAACAGTAGGGAAATGCACATATGACAGATTATTGAATTGTCTTTATTAATGATTCCACTGGGAATTGAACCCAGAACCTTCTGCGTGTGAGGCAACCGTGATGACCATTACACTACGAAACCTACAAAGTGAGATAAAAGTTGATCATCAACAAAATAGAGTCCCCCAACTGCCACATTATCTAATCCAGTTTGATACAACTTTAGCTTGCACAGTGGTTGAGTACAACTAGGACCATGTGCACGCATGAGACTTGGTATGACAAACCCTTAAAAAGGAAAATGCCCACTTCTCATTTATGAGGACATTGGAGAAATTATCCCGTTGGCCTTTTACATAACAGGGATTACTATGAACTTTGGAAAATGTATTCTACACCATTATTTGATCACTTTTTTAAAAGATTTCAATACTTTATGTTAACAATAAATGATATCCAAAGAATAACAAAATTGCTGGTTATTCTTCGTGTAAAGCAGATGTGATGACCACTATACAGCAGATTTTGTGTTTTTGCACTTGTACATTTCAATTTCCAGGTGGTTTTGCCTTGAAGTCTGAAAGATCCAGTTATTATAAATATCAAACATAATGCTTGGTCAATATTTAGGATTCCAGTGGGGATAGAACCCAGAACCTTCTGTGTGTTTGACAGATGTGATGACCATTACACTATGGAACCTATATAGATATATCATGTGATCACAGTTGATCATCACCTAACTAAAGAACACTATCTGCAACATTGTCAAATACAGTTTAATGCAATTTTAGCTTGTACAGTGATTGTCTAAAGCTAGGGCCATGTGGAAGCACAAGACCTTGTATGAGAAAATACTCACAAAGAGACAGCCTACTTGTCACTTATGAGTAAGTTTGAGAAGAGTTCCAGCTGGCCTTTTAAACAACAGGGGTTTTTATGGACTTTGTAAAGACTCTTATTTCACTTGTTTTAAAGATTTTAACACTTTATGTTAACAGTGAATAATATCCATGGAGCTGTTGCCACTGTGCAGTGATCCCAGGACCATAGCCATGTAAAGCAGACATGATGACCATGACACAGTAGAACCTTTAGTTCTTCCATTACACTATTACATTTCAATCAAAGGGTGGATTTGAACAGAATTGCAAATAGTAGGTAATTGCACATATCACAGATCATTGAATTGTCTTTATTATTGATTCCACTGGGGATTGAACCCAGAACCTTCTGCGTGTGGGGCAGACGTGATGACCGTATGATACAACTTTAGCTTGCAAAGTGGTTGAGTACAACTTGGACCATGTGCACGCATGACACTTGGTATGACAAACTTCTCAAAAAGAAAATGCCCACTTCTCATTTATGAGGACATTGGATAAGTTATCCCGTTGGCCATTTACATAATAGGGATTACTATGGACTTTGGAAAGTGTATTGTTTACTATTATTTGATCACTTTTTAAAAAGATTTCAATACTTTATGTTAACAATAAATGATATCCAAAGAATAACAAACTTGCTGGATGTTCTTCGCGTAAAGCAGATGTGATGACCCCTATACTGCAGATTTTGTGTTTTTGCACTCGTACATTTCAATTTCCAGGTGGTTTTGCCTTGAGGTTTGAAAGATCCAGCTATTATAAACAGGGGTGCACATAAGTGGTCCGCAGGTCCGCACACACTGTCAAAATATAAAATGCGCACCAGATGAAAAGTTGCAACACACTTTTGCGTACTTAACATTGGTTTGGCTGATCTGCGTGAATTTTTAGGTTTATCAGAGGCAGGGTTCATTGTCAAATAAATGAAGAATCCCGATGACTTCTTTTGTTTGACTGATATGTTTCTCAGCCAGAGCGCCGAAGTTCCAGCTGATCAGCTGATGCTGCGTCTCTCTCTGTCTCTGTGTATCAGTTTGCCAGTCTGATGGATTTTCAGTCAGTCAGATCAGTGCAGCTGACTGCAGGATTCTGCATCGCGTCAAAACTGAAAAAATTCACTGAATAAGACAAATAGACCATCGTGGCACAGACGTGTATAGCTACCTTTTTGTGCTATAAAATACAGAAAACCACCTGTTTTAATCAACAGTATCAGCGTATTTGTCTATGATCCGCGCCATTTTGAATGCGTGCAAAGCACGATGGAATATGCAGTCAATGCCCCATAACTGTCCACTGTGTTATGTTGGTGGAATCGAATCAAGGAGACGGAGAATGGTCGAACGTATTTTATTTTCAGACAGCAGGCAGTACATTCATCTTTTTACTCTTCTTCTCTTACCTTGCTCTCCTTGAGCCCCTACTAGGCACAGAGCCCCCTACTGGTGAAGGAACATACATCTTCATGTTGGCTCTTAGCGCCTGTATAAATGTCTGTAAACACAACATCTCTCCTTTTCCTCACAAAATACTACAACCTCAGTTCTGACCAACTTAACACATTAACGTTGATCGTTGATCAATGTGGAAACCTGCATGTACTCGATAAACCAGGTAAAGACCTTATCCATTATACTTGAGTTTTCATAGCATGGAACTTAGTTAAACTTAACATCACAGTAACTCAAGCTTGCTTTTGTTTTTCTTTACATTTGCTACTCAACTTATCTCATTACATAATCCTTGGTCCATGCTGGTTGCTGTCTCTGTCTGTTAGGAACAGGATGTCTCTTTGGAGTCTCTTTTGGACTGGCATTATCCTCCGCTGTACCAACCTGCAGGTACTCTGCATTCTTCTCTGGGCAAAGTGAAAGACGGAATGCATTCCATCTTTTACCATCACTCAAGATGAAGGTGCTCAGTCCAGGTTGATGTTGCATTGATAATGGATCAGTGAACTGTCTCTCTCCTTTTCCCACATGGAAGGGTTTGCGTACCCGCACTCTGTCACCAACTGCCAGTTTGGGTGGTTTAGCACCCCTCTTGGAGTTAGTGTAGTGCTTACTCTTGGTTTGCTGGCAGACCACTCCTGCGGCTACTTCAGGCCATTTGCTGAAATAATCAACCAGGGTGATCGCAAATCGGCAGTCATGTGGCCCACGTTCAAAGGGTCCAACAATGTCCACAACCAACTCAACCAGTTGCAAAGGAGCAGGAACAGTTTTGGCGGTTTTGTCACATGACTGACAGACAGGGCATGATGACAGAATCTTGTGGACCAGAGTGTCCATGTATGGCCACCAGTAGAGTTCTCTGAGGCGCTGTTTCGTGCAGACAATACCCTGGTGGCCTTCATGTGCAAGGTGTATTACCTTTTCCTGCAGGGACTTGGGTACCACCAGGCGTGTTCCACGGAAGATCAGTGGTGATTCAACAGCCAATTCATGCCGCATTAGGAAGTAGGGCTGCATCTCACTTTGGAGAGACTTTTTCACCTTAGGCCAACCGGAACAGATGACCTGCCGAAGTTGAGACAAATCAGGACAGTCCTCACACTCAGCTTTAGAATCCGCCAGTGGCATTGCTGTCAGGAAAGGTGAGACCTCAGCTATCTCCAGCAAGAGGTCTTGCTCGGCTTCCACGTCAGTGTTGGAGTTGAGAAGGGGAACACGTGAGAGGCAGTCTGCCAAGACATTCTGAACACCAGGACGGTACTGTACATCATATTGAAAACACATCAACCTTGCAGACCAACGTGCGATTCTCATGCCAGCTCTGTTCATACCTCTGGTGCTGAGGAGAGTAGTTAGAGCTTGGTGATCAGTGCGAAGTGTGAATCTGCTGCCCCACACATATGTTCGCCACCTTTCCACAGCCCAGACACAGGCTAAAGCCTCCTTTTCTGTGGCGGAGTACTTTCTTTCAGCAGGAGACAGTGTGCGGGAAGCAAATGCAACAATATGCTCCCCTTGATCTGGATGCAGTTGTGTCAGAACGGCTCCTAGCCCGTACTCTGAAGCTTCTGTAGTGATGAAAACAGGTAGCTTGGGGTCATAAATGGCAAGTGCTGGGCTTTCGAGAAGCAATGTTTTCAGGTTAGTGAAGCTCTCCTGTGCTGCTTCATTCCAGTGTAGTTCAGCTTGCACGTTTGCTCTCAGCAGCTGTCGCAGTGGCTCAACCAGTGTGGCATAGTTTGGCAGAAACTTGCTGAACCAAGACATCAAGCCCAGGAATGAGCGTAATGCTGCCATGTCTTTGGGAGCTAGCGCTTCAGCAATGGCAGTAAGATGATCCTGGCTTGGATGTAGACCGTCCTTAGAGATGACATGCCCCAGGTATGTAATGTGTGACTGGCAGAAGGAACTTTTCTCAAGGTTGATCTGCAGGCCAGCCTCTTTGAGACATTGAAGAACAGTTTGCAGGTGTCTGTCATGCTTTTCCTTTGAGGTTCCATAAACGATGATGTCATCTAAGTAGTTCTGAACACCCAGCAGATCTTTCAGGGTTGTTTGCATCATTTTTTGGAAAGCAGATGGTGCTGATGCGAGGCCAAATGGTACACGTGTGAACTGGAACAGGCCATCATGCGTAATGAAAGCGGTTAACTTCCGGCTGTCAGGATGAAGAGGTAGTTGGTGGTAAGCTGAAGTCAGATCAATCTGGCTGTAGTGTGTGGCACCTGCTAGCTCAGAAAACAAGTCCTCCATATGAGGGAGAGGGTGGCAGTCTGAGATGATACTCTTATTAGGTTCACGAAAGTCAATGCACAGTCTCAGCCCTCCTCTGCGCTTCCATGCAACGACCAGAGGACTCACCCATTCAGCAGCATCAATTCGTTCAATTATGCCTGCTTTGAGCAAGCAAGTGAGTTCAGCTGACACCTCCTTGCGTACCCTTAGGGGAAGGTGTCTCAGTTTTTGACGTACAGGCCGCACTGCATTGTTCGCTTGTATCTTGTGGATGAATCCTTTCACACATCCAAGTTGAGCGGGTGAAGCAGGATCAACGTTGTACACTGCACCTTTCTGAGTGACAACAACGGGCTCATTTATGGTTTTGTTTTTGGTATGATCCATTTTGCCTCCAACTATGTTGAGATTCAGCGCTTTAATGAGGTCCAGACCTAGCAATGGTGAACCAGCTCTGACAATGTAGAAGGAGGCAGGAACTTTTTCACTCTGTGCATGAAGGGCGACTGATGCAGGTAGGCAGCCGATCACAGCTAGCTCATCTCTAGCATATGTAACTAGCTTGACTTTCGGCTGTTTAAGAGAACAGTCTGCAAAATATTGTCTGTACAAAGACTCTGGCAGAATAGAGACAGATGCTCCAGTGTCTACAATAAGCTCCACAGCTTGAGAGTGTCCTTGTAAAGTTTCAATGTTCACAGTGCAAGTGATCTTATCTTGAGCAGCTGCCATTGGTTTAATGTCCTGAACACACAACACTGCTAATTCTGGAACAACCACTTCTCGTACTTCGCTGACTGATAACTTACATACCTTGGCAAAGTGTCCCTTTTTACCACAGTTATTGCCTTTTGAAGAAACAGCTGGACAGTTCTTGTCATTAGCCAAGTGTTTGGGGGAACCACATCTGAAGCAATTTTGCTGCTGTGACTGTTGCTTTGAGCCTGTGTGTTTGCGCCGGTCTAGAGTGGGGCGCGGTCCTCTTTTCTCCCGGAATTGAGAGTTTGCCGCTCCAACCGCCTGAATTGGCGCGGCAGGTAATGAGCTAGAGGCTGAAAGGAGTGTGGCATTTTTAACTGCATTTTCAACCTGGCCTGCAATTGTGAGAGCTTTCTCCAGTGTTAAATCCTCCTCTAACAGCAGTTTGTCTTTCACAGTGCTGAGATGAGCGTTGGAGATTAGCTGGTCTCTAATTATTTCTCTTTCCATTTGTCCAAAGTTACACGAAGCAGCTAAAGCTCTCAGAGCAACTACGTACTGAGACACAGTTTCATCAGCGTGCTGAATACGTTGTCGAAACGTGTGGCGGCAAGCTACAACGTTAACTCGTTGGCTTCATCATACATCCCACCTTGATCTGGTAAAGTGTAGAATAAACGCTGTCCTTCTGGGCCCAAGCAGTGTAGCAAAACAGCACGTTTCCTAGCATCTGGCCATACGTCTCCTGTAGCATTAATTACTAGCATGTAGTTGTCGAAAATTTTCCGCCATGTAGTAAACGGAATCGGCGGCTCACCAACATGAGGAAGAAAGGATGGTGGACTCGGAACAGAAGCGCTCATCCTCGTCGCCAATTTGTTATGTTGGTGGAATCGAAGCAAGGAGACAGAGAATGGTCGAACGTATTGTATTTTCAGACAGCAGGCAGTACATTCATCTTTTTACTCTTCTTCTCTTACCTTGCTCTCCTTGAGCCCCTACTAGGCACAGAGCCCCCTACTGGTGAAGGAACATACATCTTCATGTTGGCTCTTAGCGCCTGTATAAATGTCTGAAAACACAACACACTGTATCTTTTTATCTGACTGCATCACATTACAAACATCCTCATAATTTCAAAATAAAAACAGTTACAGTAAATGACAGAAGCCCCAACAGCTGACTAATAAATTTCAACACCAAACTGTTAAATGTAGATTAAAGTGAACAATCAAACCTGTAAACAATCCAACCTGAACTCTGAAGGGTTTTTTTTTACCAGTATTTTTATATTTTACTGGTTTCTCTTGATTTTTTCAACAATTAAAGGATTTTAATTGAAGCAAATAAAGAGCCAAGTAAAGTAAAAAGACTGAATTTGAAGCTTGATGAAACCAAAAACAAAGAAGAGGAGCTCGGAAGAGACACAGCGAGACACATTTAAAGATGTGAGGACCAAGCAACAACCCTAGGTTCTCTTCTGAGAACCAGGCCAAAAATATTATGTGCACCCATGATTATAAATATCAAATATAATGCTTGGTCAAAATTAATGATTGCCCTGGGGATTGAACCCAGAACCTTCTGTGTGTTAGACAGATATGAAGACCATTACACTATGGAACCTATATAAAAATGTCATGTGATAACAGTTGATCATCAACTAACTAAAGAACACTATCTGCCACGTTGTCAAATACAGTTTAATGCAATTTTAGCTTGTAGAGTGATTGTCTAAAGCTAGGGCCATGTGCAAGCCCAAGACCTTGTATGAGAAAATTCTCACAAAGACACAGCCTACTTGTCACCTATGAGTAAGTTTGAGAATAGTTCCAGCTGGCCTTTTAAGGACTTTGTAAAGACTTTTATTTCACTTCTTTTAAAGATTTTAACACTTTATGTTAAAAGCAAATAATATCCAAAGAGCTTTTGCCACTGATCACAGGACTGTAGCTGTGTCAAGCAATTATGAGGACCACGACACAATAGAACATTAAGTTCTTCCATTACACTCATATATTTGAATAGAAGGGTGGATTTGAATGGAATTGTTATTTGTACAGAATTGCACATATCACACATTATTAAACTGTCTATATTAATGATGCTCCTGGGGATGGAACCCAGAACCTTCTGGGTGTAAGGCAGACATCAAGACCATTACACTATAGATTATATAAAATGGGATAAAAGTTGATCATCAACAAAGTAAAGTCCCCCAACTGCCACGTTATCAAATCCAGTTTAATACAACTCTAGCTTGCAAAGTGGTTGAGTACAACTAGGACCATGTGCACGCATGAAACTTTGTATGACAAACTTCTCAAAAAGAAAATGCCCACTTCTCATTTATGAGGACATTGGAGAAAGTATCCCATTGGCCTTTTACATAACAGGGATTACTATGGACTTTGGAAAGTGTATTCTTTACCATTATTTAATCACTTTTTAAAAAGATTTCAATACTTTATGTTAACATCAAATGATATCTGGATATTCTTTGTGTAAAGCAGATGTGCTGACCACTATACTGCAGATTTTGTGTTTTTGCACTCGTACATTTCAATTTCCAGGTGGTTTTGCCTTAAGGTTTGAAAAATCCAGCTATTATAAAAATCAAATCTAATGCTTGGTCAATATTAATGATTCCACTGGGGATTGAACCCAGAACCTTCCATGTGTTAGACAGATGTGATGACCATTACACTATGGAACCTATATAACTATAACATGTGATAACAGTTGATCATCAACTAACAAAAGAACACTATCTGCCACGTTGTCAAATACAGTTAAATAGAATTTTAGCTTGTAGAGTGATTGTCTAAAGCTAGGGCCATGTGCAAGCACTAGACCTTGTATGAGAAAATTCTCACAAAGACACAGCCTACTTGTCACTTATGAGTAAGTTTGAGAAGAGCTCCTGAGAAGGCCTTTTAAGGACTTTGTTAAGACTTTTATTTTACTTCTTTTAAAGATTTTAACACTTTTTGTTTACAGGGTATAACATCCAAGGAGCTGTTGCCATTGTGCAGTGATCCCAGGAACTTTGTAAAGCAGACATGATGACCACGACACAATAGAACCTTCAGTTCTTCCGTTACACTCCTTTATTGAGGGGTAGATTTGCATGGAATTTCAAATAGTAAAGAATTGCACATTTCACAGATCATTAAGATGTCTACATTAATGATTCCACTGGGGATTGAACCTAGACCCTTCTGCGTGTGAGGCAGATGTGATGACCATTACACTATGGAACCTAAGAACTGAGATAACAGTTGATCATCCACAAAGTAAAGTCCTCCAACTGCCACGTTCTCAAATCCAGTTTCTTACAACTTTAGCTTGTAAAGTGGTTGAGTACAACTAGGACCATGTGCATGCATGAGACTTGGTCTGACAAACATCTCAAAAAGAAAATGCCCACTTCTCATTTATGAGGACATTGGAGAAGTTATCCCGTTGAACTTTTACATAACAGGGATTACTATGGACTTTGGAAAATGTATTCTTTACCATTATTTGATCACTTTTTAAAAAGATTTCAATACTTTATGTTAACATCAAAGGATATCCAAAGAATAACAAAATTGCTGGATATTCTTTGCGTAAAGCAGATGTGATGACCATTGCACTATGGAACCTGTAGAAATATAACTTGTGATAACAGTTGATCATAAACTAACTAAAACACACTATCTGCCACATTGTCAAATACAGTTTAATTCAATTTTAGCTTGTAGAGTGATTGTCTAAAGCTAGGGCCATGTGCAAGCACAAGACATTGTGTGAGAAAATTCTCACAAAGACACAGCCTACTTGTCACTTGAGAGTAGGTTTGAGAAGAGTTCCAGCAGGCCTTTTAAGGACTTTGTAAAGACTCTTATTTCACTTCTTTTAAAGATTTTAACACTTTTTGTTTACAGTGTGTAATATCCAAGGAGCTGTTGCCATTGTGCAGTGATCCCAGAAACATAGTTTTGTAAAGCAGACGTGATGACCACAACACAATAGAACCTTCAGTTCTTCCTTTACCCTCTTATATTGAAGGGGAGATTTGCATGGAATTTCAAATAGTACGGAATTGCACATTTCACAGATCATTGAGATGTCTACATTAATGATTCCACTGAGGATTGAACCCAGACCCGTCTGTGTGTTAGACATATGTGATGACCATTACACTATGGAACTGTACATAACTAAAACTTGTGATAACAATTGATCATCAACTAACTAAAGAACACTATCTGCCACGTTGTCAAATACAGTTTAATGCAATTTTAGCTTGAAGAGTGATTGTCTAAAGCGAGGGCCATGTGCAAGCACAAGATCTTGAATGAGAAAATTCTCACAAAGACACAGCCTACTTGTCACTTATGAGTAAGTTTGAGAAGAGCTCCAGCAGGCCTTTTAAGGACTTTGTTAAGACTTTTATTTTACTTCTTTTAAAGATTTTAACACTTTGTTTACAGTGTATAATATCCAAAGAGCTGTTGCCATTGTGCAGTGATCCCAGGGCCGTAACTTTGTAAAGCAGACATGATGACCACAACACAATAGAACTTTTAGTTCTTCCATTACACTCTTATATTGAAGGGTAGATTTGCATGGAAGTTGAAATAATAAGGAACTGCACCTTTCACAGATCATTGAGATGTCAACGTTAATGATTCCACTGGGGATTGAACCCAGACCCTTCTGCGTGTGATGCAGATGTGATGACCATTACACTATGGAACCTACAAACTGACATAACAGTTGATCATCAACAAAGTAAAGTCCCCCAACTGCCACGTTATCAAATCCAGTTTGATACAACTTTAGTTTGCAAAGTGGTTGAGTACAACTAGGACCATGTGCATGCATGAGACTTGGTGTGACAAACTTCTCAAAAAGAAAATGCCCACTTCTCATTTATGAGGACATTGGAGAAATTATCCCGTTGAACTTTTACATAACAGGGATTACTATGGACTTTGGAAAATGTATTCTTTACCATTATTTGATCACTTTTTAAAAAGATTTCAATACTTTATATTAACAATAAATGATATTAAAAGAACAACAAAACCAATAGATATTCTTCGCTTTAAGCAGATGTGATGACCACTATACTGCAGATTTTGTGTTTTTGCACTTGTACATTTCAATTTCCAGGTGCTTTGGCTTTAAGGTTTGAAAGACTCAGATATTGTAAATATAAAATACAGTGCTTGGTCAATATTTGTGATTCCACTAGGAATTGAACCCAGAACCTTCTGTGTGTTAGACAGATGTGATGACCATTACACTATGGAACCTATATAAATGTAACTTGTGATAACAGTTGATCATAAACTAACTAAAACACACTATCTGCCACATTGACAAATACAGTTTAATGCAATTTTAGCTTGTAGAGTGATTGTCTAAAGCTAGGGCCATGTGCAAGCACAAGACCTTGTATGATAAAATTCTCACAAAGACACAGCCTACTTGTCACTTATGAGTAAGTTTGAGAAGAGTTCCAGCAGGCCTTTTAAGGACTTTGTAAAGACTTTTATTTCACTTCTTTTAAAGATTTTAACACTTTATGTTTACAGTGTATAATATCCAAAGAGCTGATGCCATTGTGCAGTGATCCCAGGGACGTAACTTTGTAAAGCATACATGATGATCACAACGCAATAGAACTTTTAGTTCTTCCATTACACTCTTATATTTAAAATGACGAGTAGATTTGCATGAAATGTCAATTAGCAGGGAATTGCTCACTTTACAGATCATTGAGATGTCTACATTAATGATTCCACTGGGGATTGAACCCAGACCCTTCTGCGTCTGAGGCAGACGTGATGACAATTACACTATGGAACCTATAAACTGAGATAACAGTTGATCATCAACAAAGTAAAGTCC
Source organism: Pachypanchax playfairii (assembly GCA_006937955.1). NCBI lineage: Eukaryota > Metazoa > Chordata > Actinopteri > Cyprinodontiformes > Aplocheilidae > Pachypanchax > Pachypanchax playfairii. Next base: position 52,200 of record SSNP01000480.1, read on the forward strand.
CCCAACTGCCACGTTATCAAATCCAGTTTTATACAACTTTAGCTTGCAAAGTGGTTGAGTACAACTAGGACCATGTGCATGCATGAGACTTGGTCTGACAAACTTCTCAAAAAGAAAATTCCCACTTCTCATTTATGAGGACATTGGAGAAATTATCCCATTTAACTTTTACATAACAGGGATTACTATGGACTTTGGAAAATGTATTCTTTACCATTATTTGATCACTTTTTAAAAAGATTTCAATACTTTATGGATTGGTGTTTGACAGCTGACGTGTTTGGGAAGCTGACGTGTCCAGTGTAAATGAGACTCTTTGACACGGTTTTAACTGGTTTTTAATTCTTTTAAATTATTTTTAACTTTTCTTTTGACTAGTTTAACTGTTTTATGAACTTTTAGCGACTTATCTTTTATCGGACACGTTTTTAATCAAAGCACGGACTGCTGTTACTTTCACCATGCCTCAACTCACATGCAGCTCCGGGTGTGATGGTTGTGTCAGGCTAACTAAGAAAATCAAGGAATTGGAGCAGAGGATCTCCAATTTACATCTGATCCAGGACCATGAGCGCGACATGGACATCATTTTCGGCCAAACTTTTTCTGCTGCTACCAGTGCCCAGCTGGCTGACACAATCCCCTGCCAGCCCGGAGAAGCACCGGAAGGGAAATCCATTGATGGGTCTCCAGGCGGACTCGGACAGATGAACGCCGGCGGAGGTACAACATCTACGGCAGAGGATGAGCGTTGGTTCCAGCAGGGGGCTAAGCCAAAAGCCCCCCTCAGCTCCACTCCGGTGCCCCAAGGTACGTGGTTGACGGTCGGGCCTGGTCGCGGTGGGGGTGCCCGGAGCAGCTGCCACCATTTTCCTCCACCCGACCTACCACTATCGAACCGTTTCGGCGCCCTGGGAGACGACTTCCCTCCTCTGACCGTCCCTCCGACCGTGCCGAAGACGATCATTTCTACAGGACCGCCGCCCATCCCCTCCCAGCAGCCAGAGCAGCAGTCGGACTCCGGTAGTCACCCACGTCGCGCCAAACTCAGGACTACAGCTGGGACCCGCCGAGGCGTGCTCTATTACACCCCGAATCCACGGAATGAGCCCTCGGCGCCCTCTAAACACCGCTACAGTCCTGTGGATGCCAAGCTGCCCAACATCCAGCCGGTCCTGGACAATGAGGGGTCTTCTGCTCAGAATCTTCAGCATCAGCCTGCACACCATCCACCCAGCATTCTCATCATTGGAGATTCTATTATCCGACCGGAACATTAGGGTGCGAGGAGCTGTCACCCTTTGTTTCCCTGGAGCTACAATAAAGGACATTTCCGAACAGATTCTGGACTCCATCCAACGTCACCCATCCGTGAGTAAAGTCATAATTCATGGTGGTACTAATGACATTCGTAAACAGCAGTCTGAGCT
>SSNP01000481.1:0-27823 GCA_006937955.1 Pachypanchax playfairii
GTTCAGTGTCTGTGTGTGCTGTATTCTCTGTGTTGGGTGAGTTAATTGTCTGCAGGAGGAGCTGCGCGGGAGCGTGAGGCAGATTGTCTACACCTGGAGGCGATCAGCGCTGATGAGGAGCAGGGCACTACTTAAGCCAGACGCGGTCGTTCATTCAGCGCCTGGTTGTTGACCTGAATGGTAGCTTCCCTTGTGCCGATCCTTGTGATTATTCTGAGTATTTTCCGAGAAACATTTCTAGTCCGAGTAACCTAATCCTAGTTGGATGTTTGTTGTGCAAATAACCTGCTCTCTTCAGGATTGTTCGCCCTGCTCCTCGTGTGTTCCGAGATCACATCTGTGTACAGTGTCTGGTCGCCTGGAACCTGATCTGTCTCCCTCCTGCGTCTAACCACCTGGGCTCCTCCATCCTGGACTCACCGTCTCCCTGCACAGCACCACACTGGACCTGCCCTCCTCTCACGTGTTATCACCTGCCTCCTTTCGTGAGTTCAAGATTCTCCTTGTGCAAGATTTCTCAATCAGTCTCAGTGACTTCAAGACTAACTCTCGTCTCCCTTACAGTGCTGAGAATTCCCCTGGCGCACCAGATCACCGAGCACATTCACTGCACTGTATATATTGAACTCCACTTTGTAAATAAACCTTTCACTTTTGCACCTGAAACGCTGTCTGAGTCTGAGTCCTGCAATGTGGGTCAACAAAATCACTGAGCCCGTGACAATAGCTGTATTCATTTAAAATGGATCTTCTCTTTATTTTTTCTGGAAACATTTTTACATCCAAACCTCCAACAACACATTTGTGTCCGAAACCAACTAGTTTTGTCTCACACCGCGATGTTTTCATCCAGCGTCTGTAAATGCCAACGTAAGATACATGACTGCAGACATGACCCACATTCAGAAGAAGCGTTTCCATGTGTAGCGTTCAGACCAACTATCTGCATAACCCACCTGTCTCGATCGGAAATAAATGTTGATCCAAACGAGTGTAAGTTATCTGATGTTTACATGAAGCATTTTTATTCTGATTAGACTTTTAATCTGATTAATTGTGTCCATGTAAAACAGCTATTGGAGCCTTAGTTACCCATGAGACAGATGACAGGTCACCAGTTCATTCACAGTGAATTCTAACCTCAGCAGAACATCCCAGATGTATTTGTGGAGATGTCATGGCCCAGCTGGTTTGCTATTAAAACCAAGCTTGTAAAAGTTGCTCAAATCTCCACCCATGCCTTTTTTTTTTTTTTGCTTTCAGCTTTTTGCTGCATTTTATATTTCAACCACCTGCAGAGACTTTTATAATGACAAACAATAGCACCTTTTGTTTCTCATTAGAACCACCTGCCAGTACCCACAATGCTGTCTGATAGTTGTGTACAAAGTACCTTGGTGGTTTTTAGACTGAGTATTGTTAACACTAGAGTCCAGGCAGCAGAAATTCGATGTCTTTTCTAAGATGGAATTCCTGAAGAGACTGATATAAAGTCTGTCTGTTCTAAATAAGATATCATGTTATTACTTGTACTTGATCTCATCTGAAATAGCTAGCATTCTTCTTCTATCAGCTAATCTTGATTTACCTGCACTGAAACATCCTGACCTGCAGATAACAGAAGATATGTGGGCTCAGCTCAACTCTGAGATGATTGGAGTGTTAATTTAGTCCATGTGAGGAGACTCTACAGGCTCGGTGATGAAACACAGACATGCTTCTGAAAGAAGGTAAACATTGTATTCCATACAGCATAGGGATTATAAATGTGAAGTTATTAGGTAGGTTTTCCTCTGAGTACCTGTTAGTTTCACTAACCAATCAATATCAACAGGTGGTATTATGGGATTTAATCAGTTTTTGTTTTAGATAATCAGATTTCCAATAAGTTTACACTTTATGTTTGTATGCTTGTGTAAAAACAGAAACAAGTTACCTCACTACACTACTGTTAATGCTCCAGTCACTTTATTATAGAAACCTGACACTGTATCACAATATACCAGCAATCATGTCTGGAATTTAAAGCAGTAAATAACTTTTCTGCAGCCGTGTCTGGAACAGGTGTTCTGTAGAAATATGCTACCTGTTGAGATGTGCTACTGATTCCTTCTACATGTTCCGTTCTACAGTCCTGACTTCAATAAACAGATTTATTGTTTATTTTCTTTATACATTTTTCCATAAATACATTTTATAAATTATTTATGTATATGTATTTATATAAATACATGTTATTTTTACTTTCTTTACATTGTCAGAGCAACAGGAAGATGTTTGGACACACCCAAAGGAGAAGGACCCAACAATGGCTGATAAGGACCCAGAGGGCTTTTATATAGAAAATATCAGAGAAGGATCATAAAAATATGTTTAAATAATTAACAGGAAACACTCACTATAAACAAGAATACTGTATAAACTTCTAATAACATCTCATTATGAAATAAGTTGTTAATTATTACTATGGCGGTATTTTTCTTCAGGGCAGCATAAATCACCAGAACACCACTTCCTGCTGAGACCTGAATTACTGAAGTTATTAAGTATAATATAGGAGGACCAGAGACGTCCAGAGTGTCTCATATGAAGATGAACATGTTTTTCGGTGAGTATCTACTTAGACAAGTTTCATAACTGTAGCTTATGTCACGAGGAGGTAAACGGAATGGGAACAGGACCCAAAATGCAGGGAGACACAAGACGCTAAAGTTCAAATAATACTACTTTTAATAATGAAAAATAAAGGCTGACGAGGCAGTAAAGCTTACATACACGGAGAATACTTCAACGAAGAGCATCGAGTATAACAACAAGGAAGGTAGGTGAACACTCAGACACAGACAGAATACTGACAACACCTTCTATACACAGAGAACTCAAAGACACAATCAACCTAAACACAAGACACCTGGAGCAGAGGGAGAGAGGAAAAGAGCTGCAGCTGACACACAAGGAGAGCAGGACTCATAGTAAACCAAAACACAGAGGATCAGAAACACTGGGGAACAGGGAAAAACAACAAAAAACACTAAGACACTGAAACCGTGACAGCTTAAAGTTTTACAAGTTATTTAGTACTGCTTTAATAACTCTGACCTCAAACAGTATGATACTCTCTATCTCACCCCGAGCTCACACTGCATCCAGATCCAGTCCGGTGTGGCCCCCACAGGTATTCCGTAAGATTAAAAACCCTTTTGAAGGCTCACAGTAGCTCCGCGCGGTGCGGGTCCGGTTACGGGGGCCGTACGGCACAACGGAAAGAATCCGCAAGGTTCTTATTTTTGCCGGAGAGGATCCGCGTCAAGTTTGATGAAATCTGACGAGCTATACAGGAAGTGTGGCTTGAATATCCGGTGTTTTTTCAAAATTAAACAAGTGTACAAACAATTGTAACTTGACTCTTCTTTTTAGACAGCACACGCGCTAATAGGAAATGTAAACATTACATCACACAAACAAGAGAAAGCAGTCGTATAGCCCACACAACCGAATACGCCTATTGTTTACTAGGAACTTCCTAAATAATGGACGTATTCTCGCGTGAAGTCCCGACAAAACGATAACCCACGTGAACTTCTGTTCTCGCGGGTGCCGTTTCCGCACCCAGCACCGGAGCTGGCCGCGCTCCCTATCTGGAGCAGATGTGAGTGGTAGCTTGCGGAAAAGCCGCACCGAAGCCGTTCCGTAGGCAGTGTGAGCCCGGCGTTAGTCATCCTGTTACAGCACAGCATCAGAGTCAGGATGACTTTAAGTTATGCACCAACAGACCAGCGTGTTGTCTTAGCAGTCAGTATGTGAGTTGGTAGGAAGTTAGGGAGCAGTTAGGCAGCTGGCAGGACTCTGTGTGGGCACTTTCCCACTCATGGGATTTCTGGGAAAAGCAGAGCTTGGCATCCTCTGTGTCTTCAATAGCAGACTATAACATCCGTCTTCCTGCTGTAATGTCCAGCATGCACTGTTTTTTTCGGCCCTTCCAGTACTGGGTTTCCTCATGTATCCCTGCATGTTCCAGGCATAGCTGCTCTTAGCATCTTAGCATGCTATCCAGATCTTTATTCAATATTTCCCAGATTTGCTTGGATTGTACACTTTGAAGGAACAGCAACCTCTGAAAGGAACCAGGCGCTCATCAACTGTCACCTCAGGGTCTGGTTTGTACATATACATCAATCTATATACAGTATATGGGGTCTGTGTGAAGATGATACGTAACAATAATGTTCTATGGAAATGGTAATGTTAAAAAATTTAGGATGCCACAAGAATTTGTGAAGACAACACGTGTATCGTCTTAGTAACAATTACCCTTGTATGTGTGTTTATACACAGTTTGCATTAGTGCTGTCAAAAATGAAAAATGAATCTAAATGAATAATCAAACAGAAGAAATAAATTAAAAACATATAATCATGTGTGGTTCCTTTCTGGTTTGTACAATACTCAGCTGTATAACTAATAGCAACAAGTTAAATTTTAACTAGAACATAAAAATACTTTTGATTTAATCATGTATCTATAACGAGTTCATCTACATCACCAATAGGCTTCATTCAGCTGCTGCTTCTCTAAGTTCTTTGAGTCAGTACATGTTCTTCTGGGTCTGAAGATCAACCCAGCAACACTAAACAGTCTGTCTCAGGCTGCAGAGGCAGGCAGTAGTGACAGCTGGCACACAGCTGGGAGTGATTTCAGTGCCTCTGTGTCTCCTCGACATCTCAGGTATGCAGCCAACTGTTGGGTTGCTTCAAGCGGGACAGCCTTCTTCAAGGAGAGAAAAAGTCCTCTTCCTCGGATGATTGGTAGCCCTTGTGACCCGATGCTTGACCTGATAGTCCAGGTATCTCTGATATAGTCAGGCTCTGTGGAGAAAATAACAACAATCAGTGAATTTAGACCATGTGACCATATTGAAGTTGTGTATTCGATGTTATTGTGTGTGTTCGTATCATTAAATGTCTTTTCAAAATGTTTCACTTTCGCCATAGAAATTAAACGTTAGGGGTAGTTGAAAAGAAAGACACCAGGTTTGAGGACATTTTTGTCTCTTGACCAGTAGGTCTTACATCTGGGAACTAGAATAGCTGCATCTATCAGTTCTGGATCTACAAGCATCTCCCTGAAGTGTTTTCCAAGGTCTGAAAGTAGTGCAGCAATCAAAGGCTCACAGAACTTGGAGGTAACACAAAGGTTCTGGAGTTTGGTCTTTAGTAGAGTTGTGTTGAGGACTGACACATCATCCCATCTGGAGTTTGGTCTTTAGTAGAGTTATGTGGAGGACCGACCCATCGTCCCATCTGGAGTTTGGTCTTTAGTAGAGTTGTGTTGAGGACTGACACATCATCCCATCTGGAGTTTGGTCTTTAGTAGAGTTGTGTTGAGGACTGACACATCATCCCATCTGGAGTTTGGTCTTTAGTAGAGTTGTGTTTAGGACCGACCCATCATCCCATCTGGAGTTTGGTCTTTAGTAGAGTTATGTGGAGGACCGACCCATCATCCCATCTGGAGTTTGGTCTTTAGTAGAGTTATGTTGAGGACCGACCCATCGTCCCATCTGGAGTTTGGTCTTTAGTAGAGTTATGTTTAGGACCGACCCATCGTCCCATCTGGAGTTTGGTCTTTATTAGAGTTGTGTTGAGGACCGACCCATCATCCCATCTGGAGTTTGGTCTTTAGTAGAGTTGTGTTTAGGACCGACCCATCGTCCCATCTGGAGTTTGGTCTTTATTAGAGTTGTGTTGAGGACCGACCCATCATCCCATCTGGAGTTTGGTCTTTAGTAGAGTTGTGTTTAGGACCGACACATCATCCCATCTGGAGTTTGGTCTTTAGTAGAGTTATGTCGAGGACCGACCCATCATCCCATCTGGAGTTTGGTCTTTAGTAGAGTTGTGTTTAGGACCGACCCATCATCCCATCTGGAGTTTGGTCTTTAGTAGAGTTGTGTTGAGGACCGACACATCATCCCATCTGGAGTTTGGTCTTTAGTAGAGTTGTGTTGAGGACCGACCCATCATCCCATCTGGAGTTTGGTCTTTAGTAGAGTTGTGTTTAGGACCGACCCATCATCCCATCTGGAGTTTGGTCTTTAGTAGAGTTGTGTTTAGGACCGACCCATCATCCCATCTGGAGTTTGGTCTTTAGTAGAGTTATGTTGAGGACCGACCCATCATCCCATCTGGAGTTTGGTCTTTAGTAGAGTTGTGTTTAGGACAGACCCATCATCCCATCTGGAGTTTGGTCTTTAGTAGAGTTGTGTTTAGGACCGACACATCATCCCATCTGGAGTTTGGTCTTTAGTAGAGTTGTGTTTAGGACCGACCCATCATCCCATCTGGAGTTTGGTCTTTAGTAGAGTTGTGTTTAGGACCGACCCATCATCCCATCTGGAGTTTGGTCTTTAGTAGAGTTGTGTCGAGGACCGACCCATCATCCCATCTGGAGTTTGGTCTTTAGTAGAGTTATGTTTAGGACCGACCCATCATCCCATCTGGAGTTTGGTCTTTAGTAGAGTTATGTTTAGGACCGACCCATCATCCCATCTGGACACTGGTTTTTCCTTGAAGAACATCAAGTCCCTTTGACACTGGACTCATTGGGCCTAATTTGAAGTAGAGAGTGTGAAATTGCGTGTGCCGCAAAAGTTTTGCTCCAAGGGCGTGTTCTTGATTTGCGGGTGATCTACTAAGACTGATTTGCGGCAATTGTTAAGTGGCACAACAAGCAAAATTCAAATTAGGAGTTTGACAGCGCTATTCTCTTGTGGGCGCAAGAAAAGCACAAACGGATAATGAATTTCGAGCCATTGGAGCTTCAGATATGAGCAGAAGAGGCAAAAAAATATATTGTTGAGCTGCAGCAAAGACATCTTTGGGATTGACATGGTCCATGCATGTTCTACAGTATTCGGAGTACAGAACTGTGACTTTATATATTAAAAATCCCTTTCTTGACTGAAAGACATAAAAATAGTCTCTAATTTAGGTGTATCACTGCAGACAGCTGTAAGGGCTCCTTCACCTGGTTCTCTTGTTGTTGTCACTGTTCTTTCTACAGCTGAGAGGAGTAAATTGCATCATGTAGCAACAGACCCATGAACTCTGAAGGCTTTCGGGATGTTCGATCCATTGTCAGTTGTAGTGTAAACAATCTTCTCTCTGATATTGAATTCTGAGTGAATATTATTTAAGGCACCAGCCAGGGTAGAACTGGTATGGGGCCCTTTAAGGTGCTTGTATGCTAGGGCAGTGCATGATCTCTGCATTATCTGGGGGTTAAACCAGTGACACCAGTGAAACCCTGACTCTGTTGTTGTTGTTATAAACTCAGTTTCACTAAGAGCAGCTTTCAGTTTTATTTTCATTTCAACAGAGACTTTGTAACTTTGTTTACAACAGTAATACATGTCATGACATTTGTATTTGGCTGAAGATGAATGAAGCTGAACAATGTGTGATGGGTGTGAGACTTGGACAATGAATTTGAACACTACTTTATCCACACTTGCCTGGGACACTCTTTGTTTTGAGGGTGGGACCAAAGAACTTCCATTGGATGAAGTAAGTTGTGTTTATGTCTCTAGACCAGTGTTTCCCAACCCTGGTCCTCAAGACAAACTGTCCTGCATGTTTTAGATGTGTCCCTGCTTCAACAGAGCTGAGTCAAAGTTATAATTGGTAATCCTGTTCAGAAACACTTTTTTTATACTGGGTGAAAAGGTCCTTCCATACTGAGACTAGTCAACGCATTGTGTATTCATAAAAAGGAGCGAAAAAATCAGACCTCTCTGAGACTTGCAAGCCTACAATAACTCTGACCAACCACGGTCCTCCGCACCGGATGGCGGTGATTGGTCATTTCCAGGAAGAGGAGAGGAACCAATCAGATACCTTGCCTGCACCCCTTCTATCACGCCCTCTCGCTCCTCGCTACTTATCACGGCTCGCCCCGCTAAACTGCCAAAAAAAAGAAAGTCAGAGGCAGAAAATGCTGCTACGAGAAAAGCTCTGGCTAAAACGAGAGGACAAACGAGAGTCAACATTGGTAAAGCTGAGTACCCTGCTGAGTTCTGCCAGCAGATGCGAGTTCCAAGTTTAGGGGGGAAGGGGGGGGGGGGGCGCGGCTTGAAGCAAGTCCATGGTGGGAATGGGGAGGGGTTTAGAGGAGCTGCTAGTTTTAAATCTTGCTAGCTCTCGAACATTACCAACTCCGGCTTTAAATGAATAAATTACTAGACAACTTGGCTTTTACATCAACAGAAGCTGCTAATTATCCATTAATTTAAATCACATGTTCCAAAGTAAGGAAACATCTAAAACATACAGGACAGTGTGCCTTGAAGACCAGGGTTGGGAAACACTGCTCTAGACGAATGGGGTGTCTCTTTTGTGGAAAAAATAAACACACATTTAGAAATATTTTAGAAATAATTTCAAAAACTTGAATGAAACAAGCAGAAAAAAAAAGATCTAAATTATAACAAACTGCTAGCTAGCAAACCATGGCACGCGTGTACTTAGCAACTTTACGATAAGTACATTACTAAGTTACTTTAATGTATTGTCAAGAATCAACTGATTAAAAAAACAAGTTTACACTTTCCTCAATATGCTTTTTTTAAATTAGATGGAGAGTTTGTAGCACCAGGGTGCACAGAGCTTACAGAGCATTCCAAATGAGTTGTTACAAAAAGTTTCTCCAGGTATGTAGAGGGGTTGGATGGTCTTCCAGGCTACTAGCATACTGCTGTTTGGTTTCACCAGCTGCAGCGTTTGCTTGGTTCTCTGCCACGGACCTGTTTGAACTCAGCAACATACATCTAATATGTCCTTGCTGGACTCAGTCATGCACAGGTCTAATGACTCACGTGCAAACCAATAAGGTGTCAGAATGATAGATGTTTACAATTATTATCAACCACAATCAAATTTGCTGTATTTGGATGTTGAAATTTATTGGGATCAGTGTTTTTGTCTCTGTTTTTGTAGATGAAATGAAAACAAATGATACAAAAGTAATGAGATCATTTTTGAAATGTGAGGAGTAGAAAGAACAATCATGTAAAAATATAAGGAGTAGAAATTAAAAAATGGCTGATATATAATTACTCCAGTGAAGTATAGAGACCCAAAATTTCTACTTAAATAAAGTAACAAATTTGTACTTTATCGTAATACTACTATTATTATTATTATTATCATTATTTAGTAGTAGTGGTGGCGGTGTTGTTGTTAGTGGTAGGCCTAGGAATTAAATGATCATAAGCACTGGGGATTACGAGCAGGTCGTGAACGCCTCCTGATCCCGAGCATGAAGCTGACATGGACCTGCCTCCTTTAGTGTTTGGATTCAGTCTGGAGCTCGCTGTGAGCCGGGCGGCTCTGTGAGACAGGATGGGGGACATCTGCTGTCAACTTTCTGCGACAGCTGTCTCACTGCTGCTTCCTTCACTGCAGCCGCTGCTTGTTTTCTGACAAAACGCTCCACAGACCGAGGGACAGACAGGACGCGGTGTCTGGAGCCGTTTTACAGGCTGCAGAGTCAGAGACAGTGTGTCTCTGTACCCGTGTTCCGTCAGAGGACTCTGAGGGACTGAACACGGTACAAACCCGATTCCTAAGTGTTGCTGTTCCCCCGAACATGCGGACCCCCACGCCGGTCTCTCTCACGCCCTGTACGCGCTCCTGTGGATCCGAGTCGGGCTGAAACATGGTTCTGCTGTGGACGCAGCTGAGTTTGTTCCTCAGCTTCATCATCTCTCAGGCATGGAGCGTTAAAATGTCGTGGGAAAACTGGGAGTCTGAGTTGCGCAACCGAGGGGATGAGTTCGATAACCCGATCTCCCAGCCGCACATCATCTTCATCCTGGTGGACGACCAGGGCTTCCGGGATGTTGGGTACCACGGCTCTGAGATCAAAACCCCGACTCTGGACCGGCTGGCGGCTCAGGGAGTCAAACTGGAGAATTACTACGTGCAGCCGCTGTGCAGCCCGTCTAGGAGCCAGCTGATGACCGGCAGGTAAACACCTTTATGTGGAGATGTTAGCTTTAACAGTTCCAAGAACTCAGTCATGCTTTCTGTTCCTGTGTGTGGACACCATGTCTCTCTGGTTCTCTGGTATGAGACATCTGTTCAGAAACATGCTGTAGTGTCTGTGGAACATGACCTGACTGAGGCAGCTGCAGGATGGAGATGCTGAGATCAGTTTCATCAGCAGATATTTAACACCACATTAATCCAGCGCTGGCAGCTGTTGTCCGATTTTATGAGTCTAATAAATTCATATTTCACGCTCACTGACTGAATCAGGCTGTTTCAGTACTGACATACACTGAACTGATGCGGAGACAGTGTTATATGATGGTAGCAGAGAGCTCACAGCTTCTCTCCAGTCAAAGTGTGTGTAACTGTGGTCTTTGTCTTCTGCAGTCTGACTGTAGGACTCTTTCACTTTATGGACACTCTCAGTCCTCCTAGATATTTCTGTCCACCAAAGGATGCTCCACATTAGACACACCGTACATGCAGTTTTACTATTATAGAGTTATATTAAGATGAAGTTTAGATTTTTCGTCTGTTTTTTGAAAATTGTCCTCTTCAGTTCAGAGAGAACTGTAACCTAACATGCAGGTTAGTTGCTCCGGTGACCAGCAGGTGTTAGTGATGTTGTACTCTGCTGTAGAATTATCAGAATCAGTGACTTCAGTGAAAATGAGGGAACAGTGAAGAGAAATGTCTCCAATGTTCTGCAATATAATTTTTATGTCAGAGACAATTAGCTATAATTGTATAATATGTAATACTTTTGTGTCATGTAAGTAGCATGTTGGTTACATTAGAACATGTGTTTCTTTCTCTTTGAAAAAGGAGCCAAACCTGTTGTTTTTTATAAAAAATACATTTAGTTGTCATTTTTATTTATTAAATTAAATTTGAATTTATTGTGCAATTTATTCTGTTCGTTTTCAAACAAGTGGCATGTGTAACAACACCCAGCGTCAACAGCCTGGCTCCTCCCCCTCATGCTTGTCACTAGCCTAGCTCCTCCCCCTCATGCTTGTTATCTGACTGGCTCCTCCCCCTCATAGTTGTCACTAGCCTTGCTCCTCCCCCTCATGATTGTCATGAGACTGGCTCCTCCCCCTCATGGTTGTCATTAGCCTTGTTCCTCCCCTTCATGTTTGTCAGCAGCCTGGCTCCTCCCCCTCCTGCTTCTCACTAGCCTAGCTCCTCCCCCTCATGCTTGTCATCAGCTTAGCTCCTCCCCCTCATGCTTGGTATCAGACTGACCCCTCCCCATCATGGTTGTCACCAGCCTGGCATCCCACAAGTGCCTCATTAAAACCTGTTTAATTCAAGTTGTTAAGTTTGGATACCATGGCAACAACCTGAAGCTTCTTTATAAACACATTCATCAGAATGTGGTTATCAGAACTGGCTAGGACTTTAGATCTGTCTATGTCGGCTGGATTTTCTAATAAACTCTTCATGTTTTCGTTCCCTTAGCTATCGCCCAGATGTTCTTAGCTATCACCCAGATGTTCTTAGCTATCGCCCAGATGTTCTTAGCTATCACCCAGATGTTCTTAGCTATCGCCCAGATGTTCTTAGCTATCACCCAGATGTTCTTAGCTATCGCCCAGATGTTCTTAGCTATCGCCCAGATGTTCTTAGCTATCGCCCAGATGTTCTTAGCTATCACCCAGATGTTCTTAGCTATCGCCCAGATGTTCTTAGCTATCGCCCAGATGTTCTTAGCTATCACCCAGATGTTCTTAGCTATTACCCAAATGTTCTTAGCTATCGCCCAGATGTTCTTAGCTATCGCCCAGATGTTCTTAGCTATCGCCCAGATTTTCTTAGCTATCGCCCAGATGTTCTTAGCTATCACCCAGATGTTCTTAGCTATCACCCAGATGTTCTTAGCTATCACCCAGATGTTCTTAGCTATCACCCTGCTTTAGAGCTTACTAGATATTTCAAAAGCAGTTTCAGGTTCTTGATAAATATTGCAAACATTTGATGCTGCTATGATTTTTTGTTTTGGAAAAATGGATTAAAACAAAGCTGGAAGCTGTTAATAACTCTAATAGGCTGACTCAGGTTATTATACACTTGCTTCATGACTGTATTGAGGTTAGCACAGATGTTAGCGCTCTCACCTTGCAGTAAGAAGATACGGGGTTTAACTCCCAGCTGGGACTTTCTTCCTGTAAGTGTGCAGGTTTTGTCCATGTATTCCAGTTTTAATATTCCAAATGATGCATGTAAGGTATAACTGACAACCTAAATCTACCTTGGGTTTAAGAGTGAATGGTAAGTGTGGTCCTGTGATGGCCTTGTCACCTGTCCAGGTGTGTGACAGTCTGCTTCAGTATAGTATTTGTAAGCTGCAGGTTTTGAATCAGACCTGTACTGATGTGGTGCACCTGGATCAGGTGTTTCCAATAGAGATTAAAGCCTCTCCTCTACACAGTGAAGTTCTTCTCCCAGTGAGTTATTCTTTGTTTTGTGTCAATCATTACACGTATCAGCCACACTTTTACCACTAATTATGTTGATCATCACACTCCATGGTTTTCTTTCTTTTACATATTAAATTACCTTTGTTGTAATAAAACTTTATTTTTTCTTCAAATTCCGCATCTCTCCCAGTTTTGTCATGGTTATTGAGCCATACAATGACAAGCTGTAACCATGCCTCTCGCCCAATGATCACTAGAGATCAGCACTAGCCTCAATGACACTGAACAAGATCAAACAGGTATAAGATATGATGGCTGGTCTGCTAGTCTCAGACCTGAGATGATAGTCTGTGCTGCTAATCAGGTACCAGTCAGGTATTTGTGTATCAGACGCTCTAAACAGAACAAGCTGTTTGGGATTGGCAGGAAAGAGTTGGCAAGTCTTTCATGAACACAACACAGACATTCAACCCTACTTCTCAACACACAAATTCACTTTCTTACAAATTTGACTCAATATAAGGATAGATAGACTTTTCAGTGATGTAAGATTTATTGTCATGAAGCATTAGTACAACAATTAAATGATCCAGTTCCCTTCTTTCCCTAATTTAAATTAGTCCTAAAAAGCAATTTGATTGCACTTCAACATTTAAAGGTAACTCAAAAGAACAATTTGTACCACAAAATGTTCTTTAGGAGAATATTAAAGCTATAGTGCGTAACTTTTACATGTCCGTGAATGTCCGTTTCAGCCAAGCCACTATCAGAGGAGATGACACAATGCAGATTAAGCCGATCGGCTCCTCAAACATCTCACGGTATTTTTCAATATATATCATTTTTACTTTGCGTGTCGACCGGCGACATTCCCGCGCTGGCGCGCAGGAAATTAAGTCTTTTACATCACAACAAGAAGGGAGGGGGAGGACGAGCGGAGAGTCTCGTAGCAGGAGATCATTCACTAACCTGTCAGTTACAAATTAGCAGACACCTTGTCTCCCGTTTGTAATAAGCTATTTGGGTTTCTGCGGAAAATAAATAAAAAATACAATAATAACCTCTTCCGAAGAGTCCATCTTTTTTCAACAGCTGCAGAATAAAAATGTTGTGGAATCGCACAACACAGCGGCAGAGGGATAGCGGTTGGGGGAAGGGGGGTGGACAGGTGGGCGTACGTCATATGAAAGCGCCAGCTTCATTGTTGTAATAACGCAAAATTCCGCTAGGGGGCGACAGAAGTTACGCACTATAGCTTTAAAAACAAATAAGTTCACTAAAATAAATCCTCACAATGTAATAAAAGTGTGACTTTGCAGTGATGTGTAGACAAATGCCTGAATAATTTTAGTATTTCATTATAAGGATGGACATCTTTAAATTAATCAATCATTTTTAGGAAAAGGCATTTGGTTTTTTACTTGTTCTAACTGTTGGGAAGCTGCAGAGCTTTGCAGTTGGTTAGCAGTGTTGCCTTGCAGCCAGAGAGTTGCATGTTCTTCTACCAGCTTGAGTCTTTCTGCACGGATTTTGTTTGATTCTGTATCCAGTTCTAGTTGAACTGAATTTGGACTTGTTTTGAAAGGAACTGTACCTGAAAGTTCACTGGACTAGTAGCTTTCTTGTAAAGGGTTTTGGGGTGAAATGTGTTATAATTGCTGCTATTGAAATAAAAGTAAATAAACTGAGTTTCATTTCAACCTGCCTGTTTTCCTTTAGGTTGTACTGATGAGTTTAGAGGCTTAAAGTTTTCCTTCAAGTCCAGAGTTTTATCACTTCCTCTGTGTTCCTTCATAATGTAGAGACGCTATGCAAGACACGTTTGAAGAATGTATACATGACATGATGAGGCCAAGATTTCCTTCAACATGTTTCCTTTGTAATTTAATGCAAACACGTCTGGAGTGACTAAATTCTTCAGGCTTGCAAACCATGTCAAACTACATGTCCAGACAAATTCAGCATCTCGACTTCTGGCTTGTTACACATATCAGAGTAAAACAATATTTACTTTGTATTTTCAGCAGAATAAAAACCCCAAACTTCTTTGGTTGGTGACAGTGAAAATCCAACAAATGAAAGGTCTAAACAATTTGTACTGAATACTCCATGCAACTTGTCTTCATCAGTCCCACCCAAGTTGTCTTGACCAATCTTTTCATGCAATCCCCCCCTATTTCAACAATCCTGTCTGTCAACACTCAGACTCATTTTAAACTTCAGGCTTCACTCATTCAAGTCCCCGGGTCACCACACTCTATACCTCAAGTGCACAATGCAGAACAATCACATGTGCAAGTGGGTGAATGAGCCACTAACATGATGTTTGAGAATCTCTGTGCAGTAAATTTTTGACAGAAGGAAATATGTGCATTACAATAAAGAGGCTGGATAGCAGAAAGCACAAAC
Organism: Pachypanchax playfairii; assembly: GCA_006937955.1. NCBI lineage: Eukaryota > Metazoa > Chordata > Actinopteri > Cyprinodontiformes > Aplocheilidae > Pachypanchax > Pachypanchax playfairii. The sequence continues at coordinate 14,882 of SSNP01000481.1, forward strand.
ACACAAAGGTCAAGGGAGGAATGAAACTGTAGAGACAGCAGGGAAAGTAAATCACAAACAGCCAAAAAGGAAGACACAAGATTTAGAGTCCAGGTCTGACTTTAATTAAATGCACAGCACAGAAATTTGACTCCTTATTGGAACCATATGTGAGTACAACGTGGAGCAGAAGTCCCAGCCTGGGCAGCAGGTCTGCACATGAATCCTCCACAACCGTAGTGACTGGACTGGCAGGCCAATGCACTTGTCTTATAGGACTTGAGTTATTCCCTTTGTGATTTGATGGCCTTGTGGCTTAATGCTTGTGTAAATAAACCATGGAGATAGTGGGATTACAGCCACATTTTAAAACTAAATCTCTGAATTTCACTGCAGTTATACTTATAAGACATAAAAGTCAGCTAGTAGCTGTATTGTCCTGCATGCAGAGGACTTGGGTTGGCTTCAAGATAAATAAAGTGTGAACAAAAATACCCAAACTCTCTCTGCACTGGCTGCCCTTCTCTGTTTAGTTACGAAAGAACTAGGGTTGTCAAAATTAATGGGTTAAAAACACGTTTATGCAAAGTCCCCTTTAATATCGTACATATTTTAATGAGCGATTAGGCTTCCATAGTTTTTCTTTGCCTATGTATGTACAAACAGGTCTGTTGGCCCTCCTGGTAATCCGTAGTCTGTGAGGTAAACGATTAGGCAGTAACGTAAGCGCTAACTCAGTGGATGCTAGCTAGAGCATGGAAAGTGAAAAAGGTCCTTTGAACAGGAAGTTTAACTCTAAAACTCTACCAGATGGTAGAATATATGAAATATATTTGTCCACTCCGTTACTTAAAAGTATACCAGAAATACGAAAAATATTTTGAGGTCAATTAAAAAGATCTTAAGAATCTGGGGCGGCTGTGGACTAATGGGGAAGGAGCTTGATTAAGAGGTTGGTGGTTCGATCCCCGTTCCCGGCAAGCCATGTGTTGAAGCATACCTGGGCAAGATACTGAACCCCAGAAGAAATGCCCCCTAGGCACCTCAACAAAGGCAGCCCTCTGCTCCCCGGGTATGAGGTAAATGCAGAGAACAAATGTCCCCTTACCTCAAAAGCCAATCCAAAATGCAATGTTGTGTTAACTATGAACAATCATGTGATTAATTGCGATTAAAATTTTTAATCGTTTGACAGCCCTATGAAGAATGGTAAATGGTAAATGTCCTGTATTTGTGTAGCGCTTTTCTGGTCATTCAGACCACTCAAAGCACTTTCACACTACAAGGTTTTGCATTTACCCATTCACACAACCCGATACATAAACCGGGGGGAGAGGGTAGGGGCTAACACTCACACAACCCGATACAAAGATCGGGGGGCAACATGGGGTTCAGTCTTGCCCAAGGACACTTCGACATGTGGCAGTGGAAGCCGGGATCGATCCACCAACCTTCAAGTTGGAGGACGACCGCTCTAACCACTGACCCACAGCCGCCCCCCATACATATACAACATATACAACATATACAAAGTAGACCGATATAAAGGAGGGAAACTTTTTAAATCTCCAGTAATTGTTTCACTTATTAGTTAAATCAATTCAGTGTTTGTTCGTCAACCACATGCAAAAGAATCCACACCGAAACAGAAAATGTTGATAGTTTTGCATTCCACCTTGTATCGTTTTCCCCAGGCAGGTAGAGTTGATTTGAAGTTATGCAGGCTGCACTGAGCATGACATTGCCATTACACGGCTGTAACATTTGGGTATGTGGTTTGTATCTCAATGTACCAGACCTGCATGAGCTGCACAAGGGGTTGGAACTCTTAACACACTGAAGTCTCTGCAGATTTGCACATAAATGTTTGAGCTTATTGTTGTTGGTTTGCTTTCCCAGTTTCTTGTTATTGTTTTTATCTTTAATATTTATTGAGCCCTGTTGCTCTTAGACACATTCCTGTGGTACTGATGTAAAACTCCTAGACAAATGAAAATAAATACTATGCTGGGTAGAAGTGAAAAAAGATTGTTGTTTAAATTGGATCAATTCACAAGGAGAATGAAAATAATGAAGCAAATTACACCCAAATTACAGACTCTTATTATGAGTAAATAACAGGGCCAGATTCATCATCCCCTTAGTTTGTGGAAACAATGGTAAAATTATAGAGTGAGCTCTACAAATCCTCCTTTTTATAAAGTTAATTATGTTTTATATGTTATTTTTTAAACTGTGGTTAAAGTAACTTGGCCGCATTATAGATTTTCTTTAATTAAAGAAATTTCCTATGCCCATTTCTCTTCCATCTACTCTCATCCAGTTTGTTGTCTGCTACACTGACATTTCAGTCTCTAATTATGAAGTAACAATGACTTCTCTATCCCCGACCGTGCATGCTTGTCGAGTTTTAGAGCCGCTACAGAGAAGACCACCAAGAGATTGTTCCTTTCACCACATGAAACCAAGACTGTCCTCAGCTCCCATCAGAGCCAGTGGGGTCTTATTATGATCTCAGCGTTCTGACCTTGAAGACATGGATGATCAGAATAACAATGTGCTATTAGCTTGTAGCTTCTAAGGTTTGACATTTAAAAGGTTTTGGGAACTAGCTTTGGCTCAGTGCTCTTTCTTGCCAAAATTTCAATTTCAATTCATTTTATTTATAGGCAGTGGCTACGGGTCCATCACGCCGGACCGTTAGCTCACCGCTATTGGCATCTGCCAGACCAACAAGGAACTAGTACTACATGAAACAACAGGTTAAGACAGACAGTGGATGAAACAAATGAACCTTTAACTGGATCAGTCCATCTTATTTCCCTGTACAAGCTGTCTAACTGTTTTGGTTTTACTTCTACTCTTTATGACACATCATGTATTACTGGCCATCAAGTCTATGGGTTCATGTCCAGTGTTGTGTTTAGGGACCAGCAGGTTTTTGTTGTTACTGGTTTGAACTTGACATCATTCCATCTTATATCTGATTAAATTCTGATGTAAAAAATAAACTGAAGCCCCATTAAATTCATGCTGATGGCTTTGAAATTTTGTGTGGAGTGTGTGTTTATGTCTGGTGATGTTTGTCCACACTGCTGTTTGGGGTGTGAGACATTGAGAAACTTACTTTATTGGCTGTGGAGAGTAGAGGGTTCCTCAATCTGACCTCAGTCTGGTTCTTATCCAGTCAAGATCTTTGTTGATGATTAAACCAAACAGTCTCTATTCCCGGTGACAGTTTGAGCACTAATTTTAACCCTCTGGAGGGAACAAGGGAGGTTCAGAAGAGGGAAACTGGTGAAGCGGGATCTGTGTCTGTTTCCAGTCTCTAGGGTGTCTTGTGTTTACTCAGAGCAGATGTTTAATATGTTCGTCTTCCAAGACTCATTTTAAAGTCCCTGTCTGTTGAAATAATGAGAACGTTAATTTGGATCTTTTAAAGTCAGACCATCAATTACACCATTCATGCTTTTAATGATCTAATCAAAAATCATAAAAAGATTTAACTTAGGCAATAAATTAGAAAGTCTAATCTGAAAAGATTAGACATCAAGGTCCCAATGGGTACAGCCTCTAGGTTGTAACCCAATGCAACTTCATAGCAGTTCAAACTAGTCCTAATTGATCTGTATTTGTTCTTCACAATGAATGGGAAGATTTTCTTGTTAGTTTATCAGGATTAGGCTGTTTGGTCAAGATCAGATTTTAGTTGACTCTAAGAAAGTTCATGCTTGAAGCATTACATAGAGTGGCTTAAGACTGATCAGTAAAAAATAGAAGCCGGTTCCAAAAGACGGGCCTTTTCTTTCTGTTGCTCTACTTGACTGCACTTTATTCCTGTTTATAATATGTCTTTTTTCCCCTTGTAGGTATCAGATCCATACTGGTCTTCAGCACTCTATTATTCGTGCTACCCAGCCCAACTGCCTACCTCTGGAAAATGTCACCCTTCCCCAGAAGCTCAGAGAAGCTGGTTACTCCACCCACATGGTGGGAAAGTGGCACCTCGGCTTCTACAAACGTGGTTGCCTTCCTACCCAGCGGGGTTTTGACACTTTCTTTGGCTTCCTCTTAGGGAGTGGAGACTATTACAGTCACTATAAATGTGAAGGACCTGGTATGTGTGGATATGACCTATATGATGGGGAGGAGGCTGCTTGGGAGCAGGATCATGGTTTGTACTCTACTGTGATGTTTACACGAAAGGCTATCAGGATCTTGGCCAATCATAACCCTCATAATCAACCCTTGTTTCTGTACCTGGCTTATCAAGCAGTTCACTCTCCACTGCAAGTTCCTGCTCGCTACCTTGAGCGCTACAAGGGCATTCCAAATCTTCACCGTCGTAAATATGCTGCCATGGTTTCCTGCCTCGATGAAGCTATCCACAACCTTACTTTGGCGCTGAAACGCTATGGTTACTATGACAACACAGTTTTAGTGTACTCCTCAGACAATGGGGGCCAACCATTTGCTGGTGGAAGCAATTGGCCCTTGAGAGGGACCAAGGCCAGTTACTGGGAAGGGGGGATCAGGGCAGTTGGCTTTGTTCACAGTCCCCTGTTGGTAAAAAAAGGAACAAAATGTCGATCTTTGGTCCACATTACTGACTGGTTTCCTACTCTAGTAGGTTTGGCTTCGGGTACCTTGGACGAAGATCTAAATCTGGATGGGTATGATGTTTGGGAGGCTATTAGTGAAGGCTACCCTTCACCTCGCCAAGACGTCCTTCATAACATTGATCCAATTTATATTAAAGCCAAGAATGGCTCTTGGAAGGCTGGATATGGCTTATGGAACACAGCCATCCAAGCTGCGATCCGGGTGGGTCACTGGAAGCTCCTTACAGGTGTTCCAGGCTATAGTGACTGGGTACCTCCACAGACATTCTCCAAACATCGGCTAACCAATCGCTATCATAAGGAACATATCCGTTGGGACCGGGGTAAATCTATCTGGCTGTTCAACATTACAGCTGATCCTTATGAGAGAGTAGACTTGTCTCAGCGTTACCCACATATTGTGAAAAAGATGCTAATGAGACTTGCACAGTATAACAGGACTGCTGTATCTGTACGCTACCCAGCCAAAGACCTGCGATCAAACCCACAGTACAACGGTGGGGTGTGGGGACCCTGGTACAAGGATGAGAAGAACGAAGAGGAGGAGGAAGAGAAGTACAACAACTTATTTACTAACCATCTTGGTAAAAGAAGTTGGAGAAATAAGCCAAAGAAGATAAAACGTTAGCTTGTCCTTTTTGTGAAAAATGTTACTCAGGGATTAACAGGACTTTGTAAGAAGTTTTAAATGTAGGTAGTTTGAACTGGATTCCTTTACTGTTTAAAAATGAACTGAATGCCAGAAAGCTTTAGAATCACATGTTCAAGCACTGCGGCCACGCCCGGACAGAAAAAGACCTCAAGTTCATGTTTAGGGTTTTTAAGTGTTATAAAACAGATCGTGATGCTTGCTTGAACTGTTGTTTTTATTAGATTACTTCTGCAGATTTATGTTCCACTTAGAGTAGATAATAATTCTTCGTTGACAGTTACCATAAAAGTTGGTAACAGAGAATAAAGTCAGACATGGTTCTATAATGTTGACTGTTTAATGTGTGTTTGTGGATGTTGGTTTTTATAAGCACAGTCTGTTTGTAGTTTAGAATAAAAGATTTTTTCACTCTTTAGGTGATCCCTGGTCCAGTACCAGGAAAAACCTGAATGTAACACAAGCAGCAAAATAAAATCTCCAGACCTAAAACTCTTGGTATCTTCTTGTCTTTTAAGTTCTTTTTGGGGTATTTTATTAAACTCAGATTTTGTTTTGGTCTAGGGTTAATGTACTTTTGTTTTTCTGAAAAGTGGAACAAGTCTTTTCTACTTTAGAAACATGAGATTTTCCATGGAAAATGTAATAAGGTTTGATTTCCACCTTGATTAAGACTTAATGATGTTTTTACAGTCTTCAGTTCTGATTTATTATAAAACATATTGCAACTAATTAAAAATGAGGTACAGAATTATTCATATGGAGCATTCATAACGTCCAAACCTTAAAGTTGACCTTTCACACGAATAAGTTCACTGACATGAAATAAAGCTCCTCCATGTTTATGAGTTGCACGTCTGACTTAATTTACTCATGATTTAACTAATGGATAGTTGTTTTAATGACACATACTAATTTTAAAGAGTATTTCAAACCAAAAAAGTTGCTGATGTCTGTCGTGGTTGTTACAGTGTGATGGGCTGCAGTAGTTAGAGACAGGCTGAACAGCAGAGGGGTTTCCCTGCATGTGCACAGACAGCCAGACCACATCCCTCACAGTTACATCCACAATTTGGCTCCTTCTGCTCTAAAACTATCATCTGTGCCAAGATGTGACCTCAGACAACTTGGAGTCCAACTTATGTTACCAACTAGTACAGATTCTGAAATGGTTCACCTCTGAGATGTTAACCTGCAGGATGTTTCTGGGTTCTACACAATGATCAGTGTGAACAAGTTCAACTGACCCTGCAGCAATAGAACTAACCCTGTAGGTTCACTTTGTTTCCTGATAATAAAACATAACATTAATTTGGTGCATGTACTTTCATTTCTTGGTTCACTCATGCCCACGTGCATCATTTAGTTTCCTGGTAATTAAGTCTTTTGGTTGTACACTTCCTGCCTGCTGCTGCCTTCCTGCATTTTGGATCCTCACCACAGTCGGGTTTACAACATCGTGACAGTTATGGGCATCTAAACTCCACTAAAGTTCTGGTACTTTTTCTTTTGTCACAGAGTTATGAGGTAATCCATCTAGCCTTGTAATCCAGGGGCCCCGTTAGTCCTTCATACCAAGGGATGAAAACCTTAATCAGACTGACGTGAAACTAAAGGATTCTGCTCAAGCAGTTTCAGTGGGGGGGTGTTTGTGTCTCTACAGCTGTGACAACATGTGACTATTGATGTATCATGTTGTATCTGATATTCCTTTGGATTCTCATTGTACTCTTGCATTAATACTTACATCATGGCTGTAGCCTTTTTTTTATTTTAAATATAAATGTAAACACCAAAGAGAAAGAAAACCCATTGCCATGATGAAAGAAAGAGCATATCTCTCAACAGGAGACGGAGGAGAGAAGAAGAGAGAGAAAAGTGAAAGAATAGAAAAAAATTATGATTAAATATAGAGAGAAAACACAAAAAAACAAAAAGTATCTGCTTCAGAAATCTGAAATACTTAAAAATAGTTGAGTTTTGTGAGTAACCCCCCCCCCCCCCACACACACACACACACACACACACAGACACACACATCTAAACAATATAATTCAGTCAAGCATGACTCTACAGTATGTCTCTGTCTCTCTACACCCAGTGATGCAAAGCAAGACCAATATTAAACAGCTGTTTTTAGGGATCAGTCTTGTGAACACCACCCAGTGTGCTGCAGCCCCGCCCCTCTTGAACATTACTCAGTGCAGGACTGTGCACTCCAGCTGCTTGGCGAAAGTCTGACATTCCATTCCTAAAAGGTACTAAGAGTTTTCTCCAAGTGAAGTGTCTTATGTCATGCGTACTAGTGATGTCACAAGTATTCCTGCATATAAAGTGGATAAGTCAGCAAAAACACAACAAACTGCACATGTTGTTCTATGTGGAACATGGAAAACACCTGCAGGGAGATACCTGCTGTGCTGTGGTAATTACATGCACACTAATGTGTACCAGATCCTCTTTAATACTCACAAAAATACATGAAGATTATTTAAGTGTAATATGAAACTGCATGACAGCAGACTCTTGGCTGTGAGACGCAGGGATTTCCTGTAATGAGCGATTTCTCTCAAGCACAGCTGGAACTTGTCAGGCGCTTCAGCACATCGCCAGGACTTTATCCAGTTTATGACTCGTGGACACATTTTGTCTTTCCCCCGACCCCGCCCTAAATATCTTAATCTTCCTGCTGTTTCCGTTCATTCATCTCATTTTCATTTTCTCTTTTCTTTCCCTGTAAGTCGTTCAGATGGTTTCCATTTCTTTTTCATTACTCTCACTATGTTTGTTTCACACCTGCATCATTCTTGTTCCTGTCAGAAGTTCTGTGTTCTAATCAAAACCCATGTGGTAGAAGACACAAACGTCTATAAGGCTATAAGTCGGACATGTTTACTTTTATTAATTGCATAATCAAGAAGAATTACCACTTTAATAATATCTTAGAAATAGGAAAATATCAAATGAAATATTGAACAAAATGATCAGAAATAATCAGTTTTTTTTATTCCAGTGTTCTTTAGTATAAATTCTGTTAAAAACAAGTTAAATTGAATCAGCCTTTAAAAAAGACAGAAATTCTCTTTCAGCTTGATTTCTACATTTTACAAACATTAAAGACCGTGTAAAGGGAATTCTGCTATTTTCTTCTAACCACATTATAAACATAATAAATGTTCTAAACATGTGAAAAACCTCCCAACAATTAAAAACTGAATTGTGGAGCTAGCCTTCAAATTGCGTTTCAAGAGTTTTCTGTTTCAGGATTTTATGGGCGGGTCTAAAAGGGCCCTTCAGGATAACCCCGCCCCCTGCTGCTCTCGTCATATAAAACCGTACAGTGCGGTAGCTTCAGTGGTTTTCCCGCTCCTTCATCCGAGGGATGACCGTCTGAAAAAGCTTTGGGTCGATTTTGTGCAGAGGAGCCACACAGTAGACAGTAACTAAACCAGCATGATAGGTAGGAGCTACTTCTGCCACCTGCTGCCTTCATATGCTAAACAAAGCTCAGAATGGCGTAGCAGCACATTCCGCTCCTTCACTGATCAACAAGTCTGAAGCATTGCGGTTGTGTGGAAATATTTCAACTCCTCAAAAAGCAGCGATGCAAAAGCAGTTTTACATGTGGGTAGAACCTCAAACTTAACGAACCAGCCGGAACTCAGAAACGGAGGAAATGCAGTGATGTGGGGAAGAGAAGGAGGTGCTGCTAGAGGATGAGACAGACAGGTTTCAGCGCCTGCAGCGGACACGCCCCCAGCGTCTCAGAGCAGAGAAAACTGATCCTTTTTTCATTATTTTGTAACCAAATTTCATATGCTTCATATGCAGTGTTTTTAATCATTCAAATTTGGCTGGATGACTAATAACTAATATTCCTGTGCAGTGACAAACTCAGAACACACATTTGTTCTTACTTTACACGGGCTTTAAGCTTTGAGTGATTGTCCAAATAAGGTTTTAGTAGTTTTTGATGACTCTCAAGGAATGAAAAAAGCTACGAACATGAAAATATTAAACCACGAGGTCGAGGAACACTTACCAAAATGCATACACACTATGAAAACACATGGAATCTTGGAGACGATGACTGGCCCTCGCAGCTTAGTGGGGCCCCAGCCTGCTTGGCCACCACCTCCTGAGAACACAGCTTCTCCTGCACACTCACCCCATGAACTGCTCGTTAAGCTCTGCTCCAGTGCCAGAGATGACTTAGTTCTGCATGATGCAGATGCCGTATCACGCAGCCGTTTTGTAGAGTGTCACATATAAAATGAATGTGCCAATTTTCAGAAGGATAGATCAGTTAAAAGACTCCTAGTGGTCCATGGTCCCACCTCTAGTATATAAACTGTGGTTCCATGTGTACTTGTGTAGGACCTGAAATATGTACAAAAACTCAGAAAGATTAATGAAAGAAATCAAAAGCGAGAACAGGTTGAACTTTTATTGTCCTGTTGTACTAATATTCCACATCATGAAAGTTTTAGTGAGACTCCTATTGGTCCACTTCAATTAGTAAACAAACACGTTTCAGGACACGGTGCAGTTTGTTTATTGTTGGACTGGAAACACACTTTTAATATTAAACCCACCGTCATCTGGACGAAGCAGGCAGCACTATGAAGATCATAATGTTTAAATTCTCCTCTGCATTTAACACAATAAACCTGTTTTACTATGTAAATAACCACAGAAGACACAGCTGGATGTCTCCACAACCAGCAGGACTAAAGACACCCTCACAGACCAGACACTGGAGGATTGTGTGTCTCACCAGGTGATCTGCACTCTCAGAAATAGAGGTACGAAACAAGAACATTTTTGTACCTATAGGTAAAATGTTTTAAAATGTTCCCTTAAAAGTACAATATTGGTCTTTAAAAGGCCAGAAATGCTCCTTAGAGGGTTCAAATTGATATAAAGTACAAATTTGTACCATTTCAACTGCACCTGCAACCCTGGTCAAGGCTGGTTAATCTCCATTTTATTAAGTTTCATCCATCATTTTCAATATTATGTTTCAGAATGTTGGTTTTAGACTTCAAAATGTGGCATAATTTTACTGTTTTAGTGGAAAAACTTCATAAGGTACAAAAGTGGACCTGGACTACAGGGTACACCCCCAGCGACAAGAATTTGTACCCTTCTTGTCTCTGGGGGTGTACCCTGTAGTCCAGGTCCATTAATATTGAAAATGATGGAAGAAACTTAATAAAATGGAGATTAACCAGCCTTGACCAGGGTTGCAGGTGCAGTTGAAATTATACAAATTTGTACTTTATATCAATTTGAACACTCAAAGGGACATTTCTGACCTTTTAAATAACAATATTGTACTTTTAAGGGAACATTTTAAAACCTTTAACCTATTGGTACAAAAATGTTCTTGTCTCGTACCTCTATTTCTGAGAGTGTACAGCAACTGTGTGATGTCATCACGTCAACATGAACCAACATCTCAGGAAGGTTTGTGACACTGTGTTGAATCAAGAGAATGAATCATAATAAAAGTCTTATTTATACATTAAAACAACATTCATGTACCATGATGCTTTATAATTTGGTCAAACACAATAAAAATATGAGTAAAACAATAAAACATTAAAAACAAGATGAAAATAAATAATCTGGTTAGATACAGTATCAAATAATCAGATCTATTTGTGTGTCAAGAGAGAAAAAAGGTTTCATCAGAGGTGTGAAAGACTCGACACACTCATCCACCTGAATAGAAGGAGGTAAACTGTAAACTCTAACGATACATCAGTAAATATGTGTATTTACACAAAATATATAATTAAAATGCACAAACAGTTTTATTGTTTAAGATGTGGTTAGTTTGATGTAGAGAAAAGATAATTCATGAAGTTGTATTGATTTTATTTTCTGCCACTTGAGGGCAGCAAAGTTCTAAATGTTAGAACCACAAAGCCTTGATTGTTTGAACATCATGTAAAACATTTCATTCAGCTGCGTACAGTGAAAATATCCTTCAGACATAATGATTCCATGAAAACGATGGTAAATGAATATAAATCAGTTTGATGGAGCAAACGACTGACTGGAAATACATTTCTTCATAGTTTCATGTAGATTTTCCACCATGTGATGCGTGCGTCATTTATCTGTTCTTTATTAGTGACAAACAAACATCTGTGTTTTATTACTGATTCTACAATAAACAACAACATGAGCTGATGCAACACATGCTGAGTAGACTGACTTTAGTCTGAGTTTAAACCTGATATTCTATACAATCAGTCAGGGCCGTGAGTTCCACGGCTGCCTGTTTATGTTTAGTCTGGGTTTTTGAGTTTAGTTTTGATTTAAGTTAGATTATTGCATTATGTCTTTATGTGTGTCTAATGTGTGTCTAGTGTAGAGTGTGTACTGTTGTCTTAGTCTGTTCTCACAGTTCATGTTTAGAATCTGTTTGTCTCCTCTGGTTTTATCAGTTCATGTTCCATATATGGTCATGTCACTTCCTGTGCTTCACCTTTGTCTATTAGATCATTGTCTGCACCTGCGTCTTGTCCTGGTCCGGTACTATTTAAGGGCTTAGATGTTGACAGTTTAGTGCCAGACTGTTGCCTTCTGTGGGTTGTCTACTGTCCTAGTCCTAGTCCTAGTCCTAGTCCTAGTCCTAGTCCTAGTCCTAGTCCTAGTCCTAGTCCTAGTCCTAGTCCTAGTCCTAGTCCTAGTCCTATAGCCTGTAGTTATTGTCACTGTTTTGGAGATCTGGATTACTGTGTTTTTCCCCTTTGGACTCCTGACGGCCTCCTCAAGTGAGTAGAGTGCTTTTGGTTTTGATACTTTGATCTTTTATTTGTTACTTTGTATTTTGATACTTGGACTTTGTTTGAACTTTGAATGATGCGTTCACACCGGCCACTTTGTCAACGTCAAGCAACGCTGATAACGCTCCAAATTTGACGTTTGAAGTTGAAGCTCATAACGCCTGCCAGTCAGAGCGCATAGGCGTTAAAGCTCGTAAAGCCTGACCGAAAAAGAGTGTGTAGGCGGGGCTTCCTTTGTTATCGGATGTTCGGAGCTATGGCGGATCATATTGAGACAGTGGCTTGGATTTATTTACTTCATGGATCTAGACAACGTCGACGTCGGGTGCATCAGCGCCGTTTGTGGATACACCTCATTCTTCAGATGCGTTCTGAGTTTGGTGAGTTTAACCATTTGCTCCAGGAGCGTTTGGATGAGGTTAATTTATCTTCCATTTTGGCTGATCCCGCTTCTTTCCGGCTACGTGCTGTGACGTCTTATGTCACTACGATGAGACGCTCTGATTGGTTGACATGCCGCTTCAAGAGCGTTATGACCGTCAAAAGTTCAGCTAGCTGAACTTTGAGCTTTTCTAACTTTTCAAGCGTCAGCGCCTGAAACGCTAGAAAAGATTGAAAAGTTGGCGCTCATAACGCTCACAAAGCGCCGCAGAGCCGTTGACGTCTGACGCCCGTCCACCGTAGACTTTACATATAAACTTGCAGCTTATGAAGTTGATGGTTGGGCCAGTGTGAACGCACCATTAACCTCTCTGTGTCTCCCACAGCAAGCTGCACATTTGTTTTGTTGTGTTTTCCCCTACCTGTGTTTTGTCCATTTATTTATTTGCTTTTTTTAATAAACAATTTTTATTTGAGTCTGCCACTCTCTGCTTCATTGCTTTGAGATCCA
>SSNP01000481.1:27937-44437 GCA_006937955.1 Pachypanchax playfairii
CCCCCCCCCCTTGTAATACCTGACAAGAATCTATTGGTTTACACTTTATACTCCTCAGTTTGTGAGCAGAGCTACAAGAATCAAATAGTTCTCTTCACTAGATTACATTTTAAAAACATAGTCATGTTTATATGTTGCCTTCAGGTCTGTGTATCTGCTGCTGGTTGTAAATTCAGCTGTTTAAAAAGCTTAAAAACCAAAAACAAGGTTCAGTAAAGAGTGGACTATAAAAAAAAATGACTTTTTATAACGATGACTTGAAATTACTGGACAAAGGAAACTTAAACTCTTGTAAATAAGATTAATAATAATAATAATGATCTATTAGAAACACACAGTAACTCTGTGTAATTACTAGTACATTACAGTTCCCCATCATACATCCCTGTTTATACACTCAAAGTGTTTTGTTTTATTTCCAAAATGAACTCTGTGCATAATGAAAACTATTTTTCCAGCAACTGTGACAGATGCACTTATCTGACGTGGTCCTTCACCTGTCCACTGGGTCACAATGACCCAAGGACAGTTTCAGGTTTGTAACTTTCCTGTCAATGACTCACTGAAAGGACGCTGTTTGGAACGAGGTGTGACTCGAGCAGAAGGAGAGAGACGAGTAAAAAGGAAGTGAATTATGAAGCATAAAAGACTGAATGGAGCAGAAGAAACTACATGGCAGTCATCCAAATATCCTCCTGATGAGTCAGATCACTCAGCTGTTCACAGGCCTCAACCAGATCAATCAGAGAGCTTTAAAACATCTCAGCTGTGACATAGTCACATATAGGATTATACTGTGATTCAGTTTTATGATGTCATGACTTCAGCTTTACAACTCGGTTTCTTTCTTCTCCTGAAGTAATGTGGAAGGTAGATTACTGCCTCCAGGACAGTATGTGTGTTTATTTTCAGGTGACGTTAAACTAAAGACTTTATTGTTGTTATTCAGAAGGTACAATGAGAGTCTGTTTGTTAAAACAACAAGAGAAATAATAACGTCTTCACATGTGCACCTCCTGCTGGCCAAATCCAGTAAGAGCTGGTTCTGGGAAAGACTGTGGTCGGGACTAATTCCTGGAAAATTGTGTTTGATCTGAACTTTCTGGGACTTTCAGTTCTTCCCTGCAAATTAAAGTAAAACTCCTTGTCAGCACTGTTATTACTCATGAAATTACTTTGTCACACACATGTAGAACCCCCCCCCCCCCACACACACACACACACACACACAAGCACACACGTTGTTGTCCATATTAGATCATTGTATTAAATTCCAATTTGTCTTGTGTAACCTGTAACCCGATAACTGTTACCAATACAAATCAAATGACAATAAAAAAATATGTTCCATTACATTAGAACCAAACTGCGGTTTCTGTGAGAACAACTGGTCTGAAAAAGGAGGTGATATACTAAAGAAGTTTCTAGAGAAATGAAAAACATGTTAAAACACACTAATTCAACTCAGTCAGACTTTATTAACCCTGAAGATCTATTCAATGTTGTATTAAGCCCGTGTTTCTTCAGAGAGTCATGATTACATTAAAGAGTCCCTTCCATTAAAAGTTTTAAGTGTTTCTGATGTTTCTGTTGAATATTTTAGCTCCACAGGTGTTCTTACCTTCATAGTGGGTGAAAACAGGTCAACAACTTCTCTTTCAGTTTTTATCTCTCAAACTACGCAGGTGGTGATAAAACCCGAGTTCTCCCGAGTTCTAACGGCCTGTATCTGTTACATCACAACTCCTTTGTTCGTTAGTATTCATCAGCTCCTGCAATTGAAACCATGCCTAGCATGCTGCTGGCTAAAAGCTGTTAGCATAACGCCTAGCATGCTGCTGGTTAAAAGCTGTTAGCATAAGACATAGCAAACAGGAAGAGACTACGTCTGATGTTGCCATGCGCAGCAGGGCAGGAAACGGTATACTTTGCTCTCATAGGCTAGTTTGTTAGCCAATCAGAGTCCAGCAAATCCGAATAATGAATATTAATGAGTTGCAGCTCAAATCCTGCTGAATCTTGACACAGACAGATGGAAAGGTCTGTTAATCAGTGTTTCCTGACGTTTTTTAGATATAAAATGTTTCATATTACTGGTTAATACTTAAGAAATAACCACAAAGTCCTGAAATGTGTATGAAATGGGGTCTTTAACACTGAAGCATCATTATTTTCATTTACAATTATGACAGTTTTTGCCTGTTTTCACACTCCATATTTTTAATAAATTGTCAAATGTACAAATCAAAATATAAAATTCAATTTTGTAAATTGTACCATGACTCTTGGTGTTGATGTTGTACAGCAGAGAAATTTTGGAAAAAGCACCAGACAACAATATGATGCTGTATAAATATTCAGAGTTTAAAAGAGTCACTAAAGTTGGACTTTACATGACTGAACTCTTCTGGTTTTTACACAGAGTTTAAATCTGATGATTTTTGGAGATTTTCACAGGTTGTTCAATGATGATGTCACTTTCCTTTAAATAAATGATTACAAACATTGCAAACAAACTCTAGCCCCGCCCACAATCTTTTATGGAAAGTATGTCCTCCATAAAACACCAACATTTACATGTAGTTATAGAGTTTCTTTGTGTCTATGTATCTGAGCTTCTGTCTCACAGGTATGTAAAACAGTATGAACACTCATTACATGATGATGTCATAGCACTGGATGACAGTAGCTCCTAATGACGCTTCAGAATATTTCTGGTTAATATCACACTGAAACATATTTTAGAAAAATAATCCACTAAATGTGTCATTTTAATAATGAAAGATCATTTTTTGCTGGTGACATCAAGTCCTGTAATAGTGCACGAGATGTAACTGTGTGACACTGAAGTGTGATCGATGAAATGATTTTCCTAAATAACTGATGAGGAGCAGATGGGAGACGCTGGAAGGCAGAGTTTAAATGTTTCAACAGGACGAACTGGAAGTGATTTAGTTCAGAGAGAAAAAATAAAAATAAATAATATAATAAACTTTCTTAGTGAATGTGCATTTTATATTGTGGCTGAGAAACTTGTAATGATTCAGAATGTTTTGTCTTAAAACCAGTAGTACATCACCGCCTGCATACAGCTGCTGAATAAATCAAAGCCCCGCCCACTTCATCAATATAATATATTAAACTCCTCCAGAGTGTGAGAGGAGTAACCACATGCAGCAGTCTGTCTACTGAGGTCTTCAGATCATCTTCATGCAGGGACTGAGCTGCATGGTGCCCTGGGTGAATAGGGATTTTGGCGCCCCCTACTGTCTGGAACGGAAACAACATAACTCAATAACTGGATTACATTGCAATAAATATATTTATTTATACTAAAATAAATACTACAGACTATAAATGAACAGTGCAATAAAAAACACACTCAAAACATTATTAACAGTAAACAATTATTAAAAGTAACAACAGATCTAAATTTGTGCATCATAAACCTCCACGTGAGAGCTAAAATAAAGACAGTCATGCAGCCCTCAATCCTCCATTAGAGTCCTCTAGAGTAACTGTGAATCTGAGGAATCTAGATCTAAAGTAAATGTTTGTCCCTCAGAGCATCAAACCAAAACTGTACCTGTAATAAACCAGGCCACTAGATGGCAGCAGACAGCAGGACTGCTTAGACTTACTGTAACTCCTAAAAATAGTCCATCGTCATGGTGATGGAGGGCTCAGATAGCTGTAGACAGCTTGGTGTTTTCTCTGTCTCTCCTCACTCAGACACTGTAACGTACAGAGAGGAGATCACCGCCATGACGCCGCTGTGATCATGATGCTCATGATGGAGTCAGACAAGGTTCCAGGAAGCACCCTGTGGTTTGTTACAGCACACCTTCCTCACTGCTAGATTAGACCAGATTACAAGCTGGATGAGGATTAATAAAGATCCATTTAACAGCAGACCTGCAGGGTGAACCTGATGAGGCCTCTGCAACGTTTCTGCAGCAGTTTAACAAAGTTACAATGATTTCTAGAGCGTTTCCATTTCAGTCAGCTCATCATAAGATGTTTGATTAATTTATGTTTGCCCAAAGACATTTTAATTATTGACAGTTTTACAAATACCATGACCTAATTACTTTGATTAGCCTCCTACTAATGACTGACCCAGTACAGTGAAGGATGGAGTCAGCTGAGAGAGAGACGGTGATTTATCCTTTAGAAATAAATCACATATTTATAATAATTACTGAAATGGCACAGCTAGATGTAACGTAGCCTTGTGGTTATTTCTACACTTCCCACAGCTCACTTATTATAAAGTGTGTATTTCCTAACTTTAATTATCCTGTTGGTGATTTTTTTTGGAAGCTTCAGTTTTCTTTCTGTATGAACATGGAGCTGATGAGAATGACCTAAAGCTTTCGAGTTGTTTCAATGCACTTTAAGGGTTTTTCTTTTAACTGAAATTTACCAATAATTTGTTCTCATTGGTTCATTTCTTTCGCTTAAATTTGCTCCAGATCTTTCAGATCCAGTAGAGGAAATACAACCAACAGCTTTTTGTTATTGAATGAGTTTAAGTAGCCTGAGCTTTAAAATGTTATTATCAATAACATGATAAATGGTGTCGGTATCTGGTGGTGCTTTTTCAATATTTTAAGTGGACTGTACTTATACTTGCATTTTTATTGATATTTACTTTAATCCCTTTTATTGAGGTCAACTTTTAAACAGAAAACGTCCGTCTGATTAAATTAGGAACCAGGTGTTAATTAGTTGTATAAAACATTGCAGCTGTGCTGTTCATCCAGCTGATTCCTGTGACACACCTTCATGTTCGCTTGAGCGGTGCTTTTATTCTGAAAGATCCTCACCGGATGCGCAGCGTTCCCTATTTAAAAGCTATTGACAACTTTCAACTAAATCTAAGTGTCAGCTCAGAGACGAGCACTACAGCAGGTCCAGGAACCGCTGGGGTCTTCGAACCGGATCTGGGAAAGGCGAACCGAACCTTGAGCGCACTCACAACCCGTTCAGAACTCACTCAGTTCGGTGCTTTTATTTGTTCCGACTCGGAGAGACGAGCGGCGTTCCGGTGCGTGGAAAGGCTCGCGCGGGGAGGATCAAAGTGACCGAGGCGTTCGGTTTCCCGGGTCGGTCTACCTGTTCACCTCAACATGGCTTCAACAACCTGCACGCGCTTCACGGATGAGTACCAGCTGTACGAGGAGCTGGGCAAGTAAGTTCTCTACCTTAGTCCGGGTCCCTGCGTCTACCTGTTCCCACCTGGATGGGTGCAGCTCGCGCGTGGGGGCAGGACGTCACACCTAATCTCATGTCTCTGTCGTTTCTGTCGTGAACTGATTTCACAAACAAACAAACGTAATATTAGAAACTTTATTCAGCTTTTTGTCCTTAATGTTTCTCCGTATTTAAAGTGTTTAAAATGTTCTTGCCGGCGTGTTTCTTTGAGAATAATGACGTCACAAAGGGTCAGAAAGTGACATGTCTGTGAGGCAGCGTCAGACCTGATGCTGACTGTGGACCTGACCTGCACCTGCACTAGGAACAGGTCCGAGTCACCTGCTGGGTTTGTGTCCGCTGTGGATTATCCACCCACTGACATGGGTAGGCACGAGTCTCCCTCCCATCATGCAAAGCGTGAGCTCATCATCTGTGGAGAAGAGTCCAGCTCATAGCATGTTCCTCTCATGATGACTGAGAAACTGGAGCTGCTGTTGGATCTCAGAGGGCGTGGCTTGTAAACCATCCTGAGATGGATCAGCTGTTGGAGGGAAATGCCACATGTGGAAGGGAGACAGGGTTCAGTCTTTAAAAAAGGGCATGTCTGATGGAGGAACATCTGCATGCTGTTTACAGATGTGGCTGTGAGGAACCAATGAAACCTGGACCCTCTCATGGATGTTAGCGTTGATGTTAATGGTCCTTATGTTTGTATATCTTTTGACTCCGCCTACTTTTCTGTGGCTGATTGTCTCTTTTTGCTTTTATTTCCTCTCTGTACTTCCTAAATGATCCTCTAGTTGTGCAGTCCAGGTTTTATCTTACTGGAGGACAGAAACTCACTGAGTGGAAGATTTAATTCTGACAAATCTGTGGGTTGCAGGTTCAATTCCTGCACCTTTTATTTATTTATTTTTGCATCTGCTACTGGCTCACAGCAATTTTCTTAAGATGTGTCCTCTAGCATCAGAAAAATGCCACAAGAACATGTTGACAACATGGAAAACATGATTTACATGGGAGTGGGTCTTTAGAAGTTGGATATGGAACATAAACACCAGAGCAACATCTAGGTTCAGTTGTTCCTCGTGTGTTTTGATGCCATGAACATTTTTTTTATTTGGGTCCATCTGTTGTAGCTTCACTGAAACTCACTCTGCTTTTTAATCTTCTGAGAAGGATAACAAACGTTTGTAGAAACTGTCCTATATCTTATCCTACGTGTGAAATTTAGAACGTTCGTATGAACAGTCTTAAGTCTGATTTATCAAATGTGCGGTAGACACTCGTACACACATCATGTGTTGATAAATCCCACTTGTACGTCTTCAGGTCCTCGTGCACGTTCACAGTCATTTACATACAGAGAAACACCATCAATTAGCTCATACAGGAAATCCCTAAACTAATGGCCAAGCGAGCAAAACAAAGAACTTTCTGTGACAGCGAGGTCCAGGTACTGGTTGCAGAAGTGAAACAGAACCAGCATGTGCTGTTTGGTTCTCTGAGCTCGATAAAAACCAATAAAAAGAAAAATGACGACTTGTGAGAGAGTTACAGATGCGGTTAATGCGCTTGGAACAGATGAGAGATCCTCTTCAGAAATAAAAAAAGAAATGTTTCGATTTAAAACTACACATAAAAAACATGTAGCAGAGTCCAGAAGGTCCAGAACTGCTACAGGAGACAGAACTCTACAGAACTGTCCACATTAACAGACGTGTTGCTCTGACTGGTGTTACTGTACACGGGGACAGTGAAAACATCTTCACCAACAGAACACGTAGGACCATCCACAATGTCCACAATGAAGACAAGTCAAACTTTTTATTATTATTATTTAAAGTGAAGCACATCCTTCTTAACCAGATAAAACAAGGAGACACTTTTTATTTTATAATCGGTGTTCTTTATAAATAAATAAATGGAGACAGGTAAATAATAGACCTATATAATTTATTTAAAAACAGAAGATCATCCTGTCACACTGGAGGATCAGACGGGTCAATCAGCTGGTGGACGAGTCCTCTGGACGTAAAGAGGACGTAATAAAGGCTCTTATAGAAGAGAAGGAGCAGTTGCTGCTTGTGTTTCACACAAATCCTCCAATAATACAAGATCAGCCATCCTACCATCTCTAATACTTCTATCTTTATAACTTTAACCACTAATTATGTGACAAAGCTGTTTATTAACACACATAATTACTAATTGATTCAGAGATAGTTTGTGGATGAGGAACACGTGTGGGTCACTGAGACCTTCAGAATTTGGGTTCCATGTTCTACCACTAGATGCTGTAGCTGTACTTTATATTTAGAAACATTTCTACACATAAGTATAAATTAATAAATACCACAGGATGAGTAGAATTGTTCCAACACACGTAATACACACAGATCTGTGTGTAGAAACGATTGATAAATGAGACCCTGGTCTCAAAAGCAGCTGCTTGACCCACTGACTCCGCCCCCCTCCACAGTACCAGCCTCAGACTATTCATGGTAATAGTCCACCTGCAGTGGTGCTGCTACTAGCTGGTAGATGTAAACATGATGCCAAGGCTGTGCCCATTAAAATCAATATTTTATTATATTTTAATTCAAATATAATTTATAAATTAAATACTGTACTTTCATTCTGCACTGCTCTAATCACCCCGAGGAGGTTTTATATTATTAATTTAGCTTTTTATGAAAATGTTCCATATTCAAGCTTTAATACAGGGCTTTCATTGAGATGATTATTGGAACTTTATTACATCTCTTCATTATTGAAAGTGGAAATGGTTTTTACTCTGAAGTCTGTACTTCTCACACACGTGTGTGTGTGTGTGTGTGTGTGTGTGGGTTTGTATTTCTGACCTCCTGGGGACCCGTTTCCTGACTTTTACTATCTTTCTGGGGTCCGAGGGTTCTTGTGGGGACCGAAGCCTGGTCCCCATGAGGGGGACTCCCCTTTTTAGGGTTAGGGGTTAGGTTTATAGGTATGGTGTGAATAGAGTTTTAGTTAGTCTTAGGGTTAGTTATAGATCAGTAATGGTTAAGGTTAGTAAAAGGGTTTGGGTTAGGTATAAATCTGGTTACTAAAATCAATGGAAGTCAATGGACGGTCCCCATAAGGATAACAAAACACACTTGTGTGTGTGTGTGTGTGTGTGTGGCCTCAGTGTTTGATGCTGTAACAGTCACTAATCTCCCCTCTGATCTTCAGGGGAGCGTTCTCTGTGGTGAGGAGGTGCATGAAGATCTCCACCGGGCAGGAATATGCTGCCAAGATCATCAACACCAAGAAGTTGTCTGCACGAGGTAAGACAGATAAACAGGAGTCAGTGTTGTGGTCTGCAGCTCAGACACTGGTGTTCATGATTTTCTGGATGTGAAGCGTTGCAGCGTTCAGTCAAAACAGAACTGTCTCTGGTGAAGCGGTTCGGTTTCTAGTAGCGTCACCCCCTTGTTGCAACTTCCTCTTTAGTTGTGACTGTACATGTTCTCACACCTCTGCTGTCGGCCTGCTCATCATGTCTGCAGCAGCACTTCTAACCACAGCTCAGTCCTTCAGTTGTAATTCACTTGTTTCCTTTGTTTTGATTCTTCTTTACACCGTGTTCCACACCGCCGCTGGAGAACCGATCCCTGTTCTTTACCTCGGTAATGAAACATCATCTGTCTGTCTGATGCTCTTCATCCTGATCCAGGCGGCGTGGGCCAAGTCTCCCCGCCGCCCACGGCGCTCAGACACAATGATCTGATGCGCTGTGAGATGGTCAGACTGGAACATGGTGATTGTATTGTGCAGCAGCTGATGCGAGTTCCTCCCAACATCAGCAGCTGTCTGAAGCATGAAACCTTTTAACTGGGTCTTTTTATAAGACACCAACGAAGTCAGATCAGCTTCCTGTAGCTGTTTGATCTGATTGAGCTGATTCTACTTGTTGCTGAAGCTTTGAGGAGCCAGTTGGATTAGATCAGCGAGTGGAAGACGGACGTCCAGCACACTGACTGACTGACAGGATGCTGAAATCACTGGCACTGATAATGAACAGTGTGTTACACAACTAACCTTCTCAACACCTCACTTTGATTTCTTTCACTTCTGTCCAAATCAGGTCTTTTACCTGTAATTACTGCAGATTTTAACGTCTTGTAGTTGCTAGGCGACTGAGGAATGAAAGGTACATTTATTGTTTTCAGTGAAGGAACAGAGATTTATATGATAAATAGTTTTTGTTGATACATAAAGGAGAAACAATTTCTACTGTCACATGGACACAAGTCTAAAACAAAAAAAAGTAATTTTCAAACAAGCTGATTTTAATTTAAACTCATGAAGAAAACAAGCAGATGTTTTCCAGATGTTATTGCTAGGTGACGGTCTGCTCACCAGTAACATTCAGATGGATTTTCACTGTAATAGAATTTATTACTAGTGTTACATTTTAGCTGCATATGGGTTCAACATGGTGACTACATGACATCTGTATTTAGGTCAGGGGCGGGGCTAATGGGTGGGCGGGGCTGAGTTCTAGCCACCCTGTTGGCCTCCAGACACATTTATATATATTTTTTAGTGCTGTCAAACGATTAATGTTTAATCACAATTAATCAAATGATTATAGTGAACTCACTAATCCCAGATTTTTAACGTGCTTTTAATTTACCTTAAAATATCTTCATACTTCTGTTATAATTAGGATATATATATATATATATATATATATATATATATAGTGCTATATAAGTAATGAAGTGGACAAATATACTTCATGAAAATATGTTTATTATAACTTTAACAGTGTCTATAAACAAATTGGTATACTTGAAATTCAATGTATCAAGTACACTTCTTCGAACTAAATTAGAAAGTGTCTCAGCTGCGAGGGGGAGGAGCTATGTGCATCAGCTGTAAGCTTCACTAACAGCTGATATTTGAGTCGTACTACAATGATAGCTCAGTTCACATCGACATTAAACACAAATAACTTTAATCTTATCAATTTTATCATCTGGTCAAATTTTAAAGCTAAACTTCCTGTTCAAAGGACCTATTAGCTTTCCATGTGCTAGCAGACATCAGCTGAGCTAGCGTTTACATTACTGCCTCGTCATTTACCTCACAGGCTACAGATTATCAGGAAGGCCAACAGACCTGTGTGTATGTGTACATAGGCAAATCAAAACTACGGAAGCCTGTGCCTAAATTGTGCATTAAAGAAATTAACGGTGTTAACTCATTCAGTTCCACTTTCAGATTTCATGTCCCCCTCGGTACCAGAGATATTTAGCATTTATACTGATTTTTGAAGGCCCACAGAATATTTTCTCCTATGACTATATAAATTCTGAAACCATCAACACAAAATTTAGTCTTTTTTCTTTCTTGTTTCTACCTCTTTCTGTTATTTAGTAATCTGCAGTACAAAAGATGAACTTTTATGAAAATCCACACATTTCAGGACTAAAAGCTGAGATAAAGAGCGTTTTGTGTAAAGAGGTTTTTCAAGCAGATCAGTGACTTTGATGTAAATATTTCATGTTTCAATGATTCATGCAACATCTGAACTATATTTTACTACTATGAAAGTTCAAAAACAACAGTAAAAAAGTACTTTTGATAGTTTATTTTATGTCTAAAAAGAGTCATTTATAGACAATTTCAACATTTGAATAAAATATTTTTTAAAAAGCGACAGTGATTCAGAGTGTGTGTGCAACTTACTCAGTTTGTTCCCCCCTTCAACGGCCATTTCTTTGTTTATGAACACTTACTGTGTGTTTTATGTGGTGAATCCTTCTTTATTTTGCTCCCTGCTGCCTTTAGAAGATCCTAACAGGAGATACTAGTCAGATAAATCCACCTCAGCTTCACTAGAATCACCAGAAGAACCTCAACGTCAGGCTGAAGACGTCACAAGTCTGAAAAAGACGAGCTGGAGCATAAACCGAGCCACCTTCAACACAATACTTGTTCCCGGTAGATCCGGTAGACACGCTGGAGGGATTTTATCCATGTAATAAACTCCACTACCTTCCTATACTAGTTTGTAATAACTCTGAACAAAGAGAGCACATCACACCTGCGGCTTTGAATTTCCTTTCCGCATTCAGTTTGTCTCGTCCTGAGTGTCTGGCTCCGCCCCCGCTCCAACCAGTATTGTTATAAAGTAAATAATTAGTGATCTCACCCAGAGAAGTGTACTACTGCCCCCTACTGGATCATATGACTAAATACAGCCTGTAATTAGTTCATATTCAGCGAGCAGCTGTCCCAGAATGCTTTGCGGGATTTAAGCCAATAAAATCTGTAGCGATGTCAAGACGTCTGTGGCACTGAATGAGTTTAAAGGGGCTTTGCATTAAAGTGTTTTTAACATATTTTTGCAGTTCATTTTTGCTATTTTACCTGTAAGTTTAATACTTGTAATAATAACAGATCTTTGTCACTGCTACCAATGTCAGTGTTGTATTTGTTTGATTTAAGGTGCGTTTTTTTGTGTGAGATGTTTACCACCACAAAATATTAACTATTCTATCAGGGCCACCTCACTGAAAAGTTCCTGGCTCTGCGACTGATTTAGGGAGGAAGTTTTTTTGCTGAACCTGGTTTTGCACGAGCTGACAGGTTGAACCTTGTTGTATCAGTATCACAGTTAATGATTGGTGGAATGGGAACAGTCTATTCCACGCTTCAGCTGAACTCCACTATCTGCAGATCTGAGAAAACAGACTAATGAAAATGCATCAACACTCATGTCTCTGCATGTTTTCCAGCTGTTTGATGGTAGCAGAGATTTATCAGGAGAGAGAGAGAGAGAGAGAGAGAGAGAGAGACTGGCTGGTAGAGATGACACTAACTGAAGGTCAATGATCGATGAGGGGAAACCCCCGAGTCAGAGCCAGCGCTGCCTCTGTGTGATGAGAAATCTTAAACAGGAAGCTCCCTCTGACTGGTCGGGGTCCGCCTGTAAACCTCAGCTCCACGGCGACGGCAGCTCTCTCATACTGAACACTTCCTATAAATATTAATGTGAATGCAAAGCGCAGCAGCTGAGTCTGAAAGCATGCAGGAAGACGTGTCTGCTTTATGGTTCCTCACTCATTAAGCTGCAGGTTTCATGTTCTGTAATCTGTCAATGAAAGAACCTTTTAAAGCAGCTGGTGATTCAGGGAGATAAAAGGAATAAAAATATTATAAATATAATAGAATCAGCAGACGGGTGTCTGCAGTGGCACATCAAGTTGCTCCAGTCCTCCTTAGATACAGTTCTTTACACTGCTGGTTTGGAGTCGGTACTTCACCTGGTACAGTCTCATACCTGAGTGTTACTGTACAGGGGGAGGAGCTTCCTCACCTGAAACAGAACTGGTTTTACATTTGGAACAGTTTCAAGTTAATCCTTTAACTGCTGGGATGAAACAATGTTTGTTGTTAAAGAGTCCATTTCATGTAAATTTCATGACTTTGTGGTTATTTCTTAAGTATTAACCAGTAATATGAAACATTTTATATCTAAAAAACATCAGGAAACACTGATTAACAGACCTTTCAATCTGTCTGCGTTAAAATTCAGGTGGTTCCGGCTCCTTCTGTCAGGCCTCGAGCAGCAGCTCGTTCATATTCATTATTTGAATTTGCTGGACTCTGATTGGCTAACAAACTAGCCTATGAGAGCAAGGTATACTGTTTCCTGCCCCGCTGTGCATGGCAGCGTCAGACATTGTGTCTTCCTGTTTGTTACGTCTTATGCTAACAGCTTTTAGCTAGCAGCATGCTAGGCGTGGTTTCAACTGCAGGAGCTGATGAATACTAACGAACAAAGGAGTTGTGATGAAACAGATACAGGCCGTTAGAACTCGGGTTTTATCACCACCTGCGTAGTTTGAGAGATTAAAACTGAAAGAGAAGTTGTTGACCTGTTTTCACCCACTATGAAGGTAAGAACACCTGTGGAGCTAAAATATTCAACAGAAACCTCAGAAAAACTGTTTTTAATGGAAGGGACTCTTTAAGACCTTGTTGATAAAAGCAGGTTTGTTTGGGTTTAGCATTAAGCTAGGTTGGTAAGGTCGAGGGGGGGGTGAAGAAACTCCAGTCCTGTTCTTCAAAGGTCACTTCCTGCACCATGTTCTAGCCTCCGGTGCTCTGCAGAGTGGTGTTCATGTAAATAAAGTGTGTATCTGAGTGGTCTTCAAGGCTGCGAATATGTGGGCGGGTCTGGTCTAGACCTGGTAGTTCATACTGACGTTTGCAGGGTCTCTTTCTGTCATATTTGGTATGAATGTTTGTAATGAGCATAAAAAAATCAGTTTAAAGCTACATGCATTTCTTTGTTTCCATTGTGAATGTTTTGGGAATTTTAAATTCACTCCTTCCCCTTTGGAGCTTGAAAAAGGAGGAAGTAACAATAAAAATGGAAAATGGTCTTTGAATCTTTCCTGAAACAGAATCAATTGTATGTAAAAGTATTGGGTGTGTGTGTTTGCAGGGCAGCTGATGGGTTTAGTTTGTTTATGATGGATGAGATGGAGCTGAAGGTGGTTTTAGAGTTGTTCCGTGTTTCTCAGGCTCCTTTTAGTTGAATAGAAAGGATCATTTCTACTTCCTGTTCAGACTGCTTTGCATTTTTTCCTGTCTTGTAATAATAAAATAATTCATGCATGACTGAAGTCTAAAATTACACTCAAATTTATGGACAGTGGAGGAACTTTATTTGATTTGCACACTTCTTTTCAAAATAAAAGCTGTACTATTGGTAGCCTGTTTGTGGAAGTGAATCCAGATGTAGAGAGTGAAGAGCCGGTCTGCAGTGGCAGCAAAGGCCTGCAGGAAGCTGAAACTAGGGCAGCGGTTAAACACAGATGTAGTGATGCTTGGACTCGGCCGAGTGGAAGTGATCACTTGACAAACCCACCAGGCTGTGGAAGAGCCAGCTCCGGTTCAGGGGCCAGCCTTTCTCTTGTTTCAACCTCTGGAAAATACCCCAGGCCCCAGCTGCGTACAGTCAACCCCTCATTCCCATGGAAACAAAGACGATGGAGGGCTAAATATAGTGTGTGGAACTAATGCAGCTCACTGTATGCTATTATTTGAGTTTTAGTGGTGAAAGTGAACAAATCCATCTCAGACATTCAGATAAAGGATGAACGCACCGCTGACAGCTGCAACTAACCCACAGTAGAGACTCAGTAGAGCAGTGAGTCTGATGTTGAAGGTATTTGCATGTATCATCATGGATCAACAGTCCGTCTCTCTAGTCCCGGCTGACCCACATGTTCTGTCCAGTGAGCTGCTGGTCCTGACTGTTCCACACGTTTAACTTCAGGATCTTCTGATCTCATCTCCAACATTTATTTGATCAGAAACGGGGTCACAATGTGGACTTTCATTCATATTTAGACCAGAACTGTCCCAAATTCAGGTTTAAAGGTTTGTTTCTCTGTTTGGGGTCCAACCTGTGGTTGTATCAGCATGTAGGGTCTTCTAGCTGCTGTTGGTAGGATGATAAAACACATTCAGATGACTTGTGGAAGTGTTCTGGTCTGTCTTTTGTCCCCCTGTATGTTCCCTGATTTGTCTTATTTTGGTAAGTTTTAATCAGTCTTGTTACATAGAACATCATTCTGCATTAAACTACATGCAGTAAGACTGAGTGGAACACATGGTTCATCTCATGCGCAACACAAAATACTTGACTCATAGTTTTACTGTTAGATTCGCATAAAAACATATTTTTTTCAAAATAAAAGATTCAAGAATTTGACATAAAGTTTTCCAGTCTCTAGCACCATCTAAGAGGTGTGTGCACATGTGTGTGTGCACGTTTGTATATAATGTTTGACCTCAGACTTCACTGTCTGTAACTGCTGTGCAGCTGCTAACAGCTGGCTAAAAATATCTGTGCAGGCTCCAACGCACAGCATGAACAACAGCAGTTGCCATGAAACTGATCAAATGTGTTTGTGTGTGAGATTACCTCATCAATCAAATGACAAAGGTTATAATTCCTGTTCTTTTATTTAAGACTCGTGCCGTATCATTTTCCAGAGAGAAGCCAGGTGAAGGTGGAGGACAAGCTCCTCACTCAGATGATGAAAACAGATCAATATATTATTAACGAGGATAATTTGGAGTTTATGGACCGTCTAAAAGCTGATTTCTATGTTATCAGCCACTTAAAGCTCACGCTGGCACCTCATCAGTGGTGATAAACTGCAGCAGAGTAATAACACTGGCTGGATTAATGTCTCCTGTCTGTTTATCTGAGTAAACCTGGACAAGAGGAAAAGGATTTCCTGTCTTCTATCTGGTAAATAAACTCCAGGAAAAAACAGCCATAAGAACACTGATGAATGAAATGTAGAACGAGCTGAGATAACAACTCAACACGTGTCTGTAAACACCAGCTTTAACTTCAGAACATTGACCCCGCCCCCCACGATAGTAACAAGCGTAAGGTTCAGCCTAGCAGTAGCGTATTCAATACCTGAGTGAGTATGATGTTTTCCTTCCAAACCAAGTTGGTTATCTGATCCAGACTTTATTAACTAGTTAAAGGTTGAATATGGAACATTTTCATACCAAGCTATATTATAAAAAATAAAACCTTCACGGGGTGTTTAGAGGGGCGGAGAATGGAAGTACTGTGTTTCATTTAAAAATTATATTTGAAGTCTAATATAATAGATTTTAATGGGCATGGCGTTGGTATTATGTTTCCATCTACCAGCCAGTAGCAGCACCATTGCAAGTTGTCTAATATGGTAAATAGTACGAGGATGGTACTGTAGAAAATGGTGGAGTTAGCAAGTCAAGCAGCTGCTTCAGAGCCCTGGCGATTTCATTATTCTTCTCCGAAGAGGAGCGACTAGAGAAGATCAAAAACCAGAGTGAGTTTAGGTGAAGCTACAATAGATGGACCCAAAAAAAAATGTTCACAGCATTAAAACACACAGAAATGTTGAACCTGCATCCCGACGGCTGGAAACCGCGTTGCGACTATAACATCCACACTAGATGTTGCTGTGGTGTTCATGTTCCATATCCAACTTTTAAAGGTGTGATGTATAAAAATTAGACCTTGTCAAGTTTTTCATGTAGAAAAACAAACCCGTCCACTTTCAGTCACTCACCCCCTCCCCTTCCAGATTTTACTGTTGGGTTGCCAGTTCCAGTGTTGATCCTCGTTTAGTTTCTCTTGTATTTGTTCAGTTTTTGGGATGGATGTGGTGGTTTCTTAGGTTTACGACAAGTTACCGCCTTTTTTTTTTTTTTTTTTTTTTTTTTTTTTTTTTTTTTTTTTTT
>SSNP01000481.1:45009-55406 GCA_006937955.1 Pachypanchax playfairii
CCCCCCCCCCCCCAATGCCAGATGGGAGGGACAGTCTTTTCAGCATGTTTTGGGACTGAACGTAGTTCCAGTGTAATCAGATGGAAATGCAGGAATCTCCTCTGAGGGACGGATTCATCTGAACCACCTGAGCTGTATGTTAGTCATGTGAAGACTCTGTTAGTCCGTCTCTACAGGACAGTTCTCCTTCAGACTGGAACCATCGTTATCTAATCAGACTTCTTTTCTCCAAACGTTTGAAGTGAAGTCTGTGCTTCATGTCTGTTCCAGTCTCTACAGAGATGTCGAGTCGTCTGTATGTTGCTGCTGAGGCGTGAGAAGCAGCTGTTGTTTCTGCTCTGATGGATTCTGTATTAGAAACCAGTAGATGACCTTCTGATCCATCCAGTTCTCCATCCTGCCTGGTTACAGGTTGAAGGTTCCTCCTCACTCGTCCTCCATGGAGGATCCTTCCTTCTCTTTAAACAGGTTAAATTGGAGTATCCTCTCTGGGCTTTAGTCTCAGTTCTTATTTAGAGAAGTAGGCCGAGTGCTTGAGGGACTGGCTGCAGGCTTTAATTAGAGCTTCTCAGTCTGTCACACTGAGATTGGGTACTTCAGTCTCTAGACGTCTCACACAGGTGTTCTCCACTGCTTTAATACAGCCTTCTGTCCTCTGAGGACAATAAGAGGACCACGTCTCCATCACTGCTCTGTCTGGATGAAGACAGAGGTCTGATCTGAGCTTTAAAACCTACGTCCCTCGTCTATCAGTCATAAATCTCCGTCTGCACGTGGCGAGCAGCGTTCCTGATGTGGAAGGGACGTTAAAACACTCACTTCTTCTCTCAGGAGAATAAAAGCAGGTCTTTAATGTTAATCCTCTAAAGAAGGTTTCAATGAGAACATGGACACTGATTAAAGGATTAAGAGTTTGATCTGGAGTATAGACAAGTTTAGACATCACAAACATAAGACATATGGACACACGTGGACATGGTAGACAGCTCTCAGTGTTCTGTTTCTTTTCCCTCTCTGGAGAAGGAGCAACAGGAAGTTAGTAATGTTTCCTGGATTGTTGGTGTGTGAAAGGTCTGAATCAGCAGTCCCTCATGTGTTACGTCGAGTGGAGGGTTCAGGTGTGTGTGAACCATGACGGGTTTATAAAATACACCTGATGAGCTGGTCTTCAGACACATGATGGTTCTGTTGGAGATGTTTGCTGCTGATCTGTCTCACAGATGATCAGACTGATAAACATAAAGGTCCAGATTATCTGGTCGGTAACCCCCCCTCTTGTCCCCCACCAGCCAGTTTGTCCCCCTCTACTCCCTCCGTTCTCCCTGTGCATGCGTGGGTTTTCTCCAGGGACTCCTGTTTCCTTCCACAGTCCAAAAACATACAAGAGGTTAATTGGTGACTCTTAATTGTCCCTAGATGTGTGTGAATGGTTGTTTGTCTGAGTGTGTCCCCCACCTCTCCCCCAAAGACTGAAGGAGATAGACACCAGCTCCCTGCGACCCTGAACAGGAAGAAGCAGGATGGACGGACGGATAGATGGACGCTGCTCTGTTTACTGAAAGTAACTGTTCTTTTAGAAGCCTGTGAGTAAGAAGAGTTTCCTAAAACATCTGTATCTGGCAGCTGTTTTTCCCTTCAGGGACAGAATCAGTGAAGAACTTGTTCTGAGTCCTGTCCTACAGAACAGTCCATCATGGTTTCCTCAGGATCAGGTCTGACTTCATCAGTCTGATCGGATCATGTTTCGTCTTTCTGTCTCTCACACTGCTGACGTCCACACATACGTGTCTCAGATCATTGGGACCTTCATGTTTGTCAGTTGGGTCATGAGGTCACTCAGTCTGCATACTGGTCCACTTAGAGAACTGGTCTGAGTAAAACCCTATTCATGGTTAAATCAAGATGAACGAGACTCTTTAAAGACCCCCTTTCATACAAATTTCCGGACTTTGTGGTTATTTCTTAAGTATTAACCAGTAATATGAAACATTTTATATCTAAAAAACGTCAGGAAACACTGATTAACAGACCTTTCAATCTGTCTGCATTAAAATTCAGGTGGTTCCGGCTCCTTCTGTCAGGCCTCGAGCAGCAGCTTGTTCATATTCATTATTCGAATTTGCTGGACTCTGATTGGCTAACAAACTAGCCTATTACAGCAAGGTATACTGTTTCCTGCCCTGCTGCGCATGGTAACGTCAGACGTTGCGTCTTCCTGTTTGCTACATCTTACGCTAACAGCTTTTAGCCAGCAGCATGCTAGGCGTTATGCTAACAGCTTTTAGCCAGCAGCATGCTAGGTGTGGTTTCAACTGCAGGAGCTGATGAATACTAACGAACAATAGAGTTGTGATGAAACAGATACAGGCCGTTAGAACTCAGGTTTTATCACCACCTGTGTAGTTTGAGAGATTAAAACTGAAAGAGAAGTTGTTGACCTGTTTTCACCCACTATGAAGGTAAGAACACCTGTGGAGCTAAAATATTCAATAGAAACCTCAGAAAAAACATTTGTAATGGAAGGAACTCTTTAAATGATGTAATTGATGAAGTTGTGTTGAACGTGACGAGTATCAGATGTTTTAAACTGTTCAACTCGCCATCGCAGGTCATAAAGACTTGGAGGTCTCAGTAAGAACGTCTCAGCTGCAGGTTACAGACCTGAACAGTCTTCTGCCTCGATGCTGTCGTACGTGACGTTTCCATGGCAACGATAAACAGGTCTTCATAAAAAGTTTGACTCAGAATAACATCACAGCTTGAAGCTGCTGCAGATTCACTGAATATCAAATAATATTCTACATTTAAAGTTTAAGATTTAAGTATAAATAATTAGACTTTTCTGTCACTGTGGAAATAAATGAAGATAAACTGAATTCTAACAGGAGCAAATGAGTCATAGTGAACTATTAAATCTGTCTTTTATTCTTTAAACCAATTCTCTGCTTTTAAAAGAAGGAGATTTAAATGGAGCAGCAGCGTGTCGGAGGTTTCTGTGTGAGATTTTACTGGAATGTGAAGGGTTAAAAGACCTCATGTGGAGTGAGTGAATGGGAGACGATGATGTCAGCAAGGTGAGTGTGTGGGTGAGTGTTAATGGAAGCAGAGGGGGGAGGAAGTGTCAGCTCCAAAACATCAAGGTTGTTCGTGGCGTCTTAAAGGAACTACCAGAATCCTCAGACGTGGAGGTGTCTGATCCAGACCCTGAAAGGATGAACCTTCATTAGCTGATTGTCACGTGGGATTAACAATCTCATCAGATTATTTTAGGAAGATGAATAAATAAAAGATTTCGTCCTTCCATAATTTTCAAGCAGATTAGTCTGAGTTTGAAAGTCTGTAAATCAGTGTTTCCTAACATGATTTTAAATATAAAATGTCAGATTACAGATTAATATTTCAGGAATAACCACAAAGTCCTGAAATGTATGTAACACATGTTTGTCTACGTATATGCAGTCATTAAATAAAGGATTATGTTGTAGTAAACAGAATCTTTGCTGTGAAACTAAAACCATCTGATAGTTTTTGGACCTCAAACAGACTCTGAGGATAAACATCTTGTTTCTTATTTAATCCAACACAGCTGGGTTAAAACCAGCTGATGTTCTGTTCATGAACTGTAAACCTGATCCATGTCAGACACACTGGGTCTGTGTAAACACTGGTAGAGAAGGTGTTCTGCCTGTTTTTAGATGATGTCAGTGTCTTTTATTGTTGTAGAGGACAGGAAACAACCACGTCTCTACTGACGAGGGTCATTAGGTCACTTCATACATTCCACTGTGTGAATGAGTCTGTTGTTCTTCTGACTTCCAGGTGGAAACTCTGAACTCTGTAGTTCTCAGGTTCTCCTCAGTATGAACATCAGACAGGAAACTCTCAGCCGTTTTATTGCAGCGGTGACAGTCACACGTCTGTTCATGTAAAAACATCAACTACACCAATAAAAGCTTCTGATCTCAGATGGAGGCGGAGTTATCAGTGTTATCAGTCAAATGGCTAAAATAAAAGGCTTTTCGGTTAAACAGTTTAATGTGCAGCCTTTATGTTACATGAGATACAACTTCCTTTAATCCTGTCACAATAAGAGCTTCGGTCAAACTAACTGTGTGCTCAACAAAGAGAGATACAAGTCTTCAAACTTTTCTAGTAAAAAGTTTTTATCCTGTTAACGATCATTATCTTAATGTGTTCATTTAAGTTATCCCTGTTGGTTATAACTGTAACATCTAACACAAAGTCATGAAGTTAAAATCCTGTTAAATTTACCCTCAAATTAAAGCATCAACTGATCGATTGACAGTGATATATGTTGATTTTTGTTTTAATTTGAAGGATCTGATTTTAAAATCGTAAACACTTCTTTATATTCTGGATGTTTTAGAGTAGTTGAGCCTGTTGTTGTTGTTGTTTTTAACTGAAGGTAAACTCTTTGTACTCTGAAGTCTCCACATGGTGTGATGATGAGGGTTAACGGGAGTGAGTTCATGGCGTCTCAGAGGAAACACTTAGGTTGTTACATCGCTGAGATTTACCACCTCCACTTGAGGGTGACTTGAGGAGCTTGAAGAGAGACATTCCTGCAGGTCCTCGTTCCCTCCAGGTCCCACCTTATTCAGTCAACATCAGTGTTAAAGGTGGGATATGGAACATGAACAGAATAACACAGCACAAAGCCTTCAGCCATCTGGGTGCCAGGCTCGTTAACCCCCCCCCCACTAGCGCGCTCCGATGCTGAGGTCGATCAATATTCCTCACCAAACCCACTCTGATCCCCGATCCGAGCAGGACATTAAAATATAATGAGTTCAGCTCACTAATCATGCTCTCCAGTCCCGCTGATCACACACTGACTCTGGTAAAAGCAGCTCCTACCTGTTTGAAGCTCAGTCATCGATTCAGTCCGTGGTAAAGAGTTTATAGTTGTCCCGCGGCTCCAAAACTTCCTGCAGTCCCTCTTAAGATCCTCTCTCCTCCTCACACACCATCCTGCACGTCTCACTTATCCAATAAAATAAAAAAAGCAATAAACACCACCTCCATAGTGTGTCTCCCAGTCGAACAAGTGGCCCGAAGCTCCTCCACTTCAGCAACATGCTGCAGCTACGTGTTAGCTAGCTGCTAATAGCTGCTATTAAAACGTTTCCACACAGAACCTGCTCGTCACATTAGAAACCACAGACAAATCCTCTATGGCAAGTAAATAATGTATATAATCACCACATGTGCTTCCAGCTGCTTGACCTGCAGACTCCACAGTACCAGCCTCACTGTGCTGCAGTATTTACTATATTAGACAACCCAAAATGGTGCCCACTGCTCTGACAGCTATTGGCTGGTAGATGTAAACAAAATACCAACGTCGTACCTGTCAAAATTAATATTTTATAATATTTTACTTCAAATATAATTATTAAAGGAAATGCTGTATTTTCATTCTACAACCCTCTAAACACCCCGTGGAGGTATTATTTTATTATAAATATAGCTTTTAATGAAAATATTTCATATTATACCTTTAAGCTGTTGGTGACGAACTCTTTCATGTTTTAACAGTGTGTTATAATCTTAAATATAAATGTCATTAATCAGATACACCTGTACAGGTAAATCATCACAACAACATGTAACAATGTGTGGACAGATTGGAGTGAAGCAAACCAGAGACAAATCCTGCAGTTGTTTAGTGTGCATGTGCAATCCAGCAGTAATAATCCCAGTCTTGTGCTGCTGCCCCCCCCCCTCTGGATTATATCTCATTCTCCCAGTGGTTCAGTAGGAATGACAGCGTGAAGCAACAACTCCTCAGTAAGGACGTTCTCTATTGGTTGTTAGAAAGCTACTATATGATGTCATCACCTAATTTGCATAATGTATGATGAGGCTGTGAGGATTATGTCCAGGGAGACACAGAATAAGTAAAAACACCCGAAATATGATTTAAAAATATTAATGAACTCTGCAGCCTTACACATTGTCTCCATGCTTGGAGTCCCCCCCCCCCATTCCCAATCCACAGAGTCTTCAGATTGTTGGACGTCTGAGCTTTTAGCTCATGTTTCAGACCCTCTGTGTTCAATCTGAATTATCGTGTCCAGATTAGTTCCAGCTGAATCAGAGTCATTCCTGATTCAGATGATCGAGTCCTGGGACAACGGGACATCGATCGTTGTAGTAAGATCATGTGACTCCCTCCAGTGTTAAATATTCATTTTATTCAGTGTGATGAAATTATTTGACATGTCTTCCACATGTTGGACACGTTACCACGTCAGGCTTACGGCGTGATCCCTCTCATCTTTGATCTGAGGGATTAGAGTCCTACTCCAGGGACATTCAGCATACTGCTGTGATCCTGCAGGACTCACGCTGGTCTGATGGTACCACGGCTTCATGTACTGGTCTTCAGTCTAAAGAGAAAGTCTGTCGTTTTTATTTGACATCTCTCAGTAATGATATTTGTGTCCGAGATAAATCTGACCTGTTTGACAGAAACTTGAATTAGTCGGTGTTCTGAACAGCAGAAAAACGATCCAACACTCTGACTCACTAAACAAACTCTACTCTGAGCCAACAGTGACTCACAGCCACGTCTGGAGAAGGTGGATGGGGGGGGGTCTTACTCTGAGGTAAAAAGTTCTTCTGAACCTTCTGACTGGTTCATCAACGTTAACATACTGATTCACTTTTCTAAAACATGTTTATGTTCTTTTATATGTTGAGATATTTACAGACGAGTTGTTAAAGAGGTCCTTCCATTATAAACAGTTTCTCTGAGGTTTCTGTTGAATATTTTAGCTCCACAGGTGTTCTTACCTTCATAGTGGGTGAAAACAGGTCAACAACTTCTCTTTCAGTTTTAATCTCTCAAACTACGCAGGTGGTGATAAAACCCGAGTTCTACTGAGTTCTCACGGCCTGTATCTGTTTCATCACAACTCCTTTGTTCGTTAGTATTCATCAGCTCCTGCAGTTGAAACCACGCCTAGCATGCTGCTGGCTAAAAGCTGTTAGCATAAGACGTAGCAAACAGGAAGAGAGAACGTCTACTGTTGCCATGTGCAGCTGGGCAGGAAACAGTATTCTTTGCTCTCATAGGCTAGTTTGTTAGCCAATCAGAGTCCAGCAAATTCGAACAATGAATATGAACGAGCTGTTGCCCGAAGCCTGACGGAAGGAGCTGGAACCACCTGAATTTTAATGCAGACAGATTGAAAGGTCTGTTAATCAGTGTTTCCTGACGTTTTTTAGATATAAAATGTTTCATATTACTGGTTAATACTTAAGAAATAACCACAAAGTCATGAAATGTGTATGAAATGGCCTCTTTTAAAAGCATGAAAACATTGAAAAAGAATCAGAATCAAAATCAAGCTTTATTGTTCAAGAATCATTTACACAATACAAGGAATTTTACCTGAAAGAGACACACAGTCACTTCCTCCTACAAGGTGGACATTTTTCAGCACCAGTTATCCAGAACTCTGATTTTAACGTTAACTGTCCTGATCCAGTCAGATGATCCTGTTTGTATTTAGAACATATTGATCAAACAGAGTTAAAGTTATAAACAGCTGATCATCCACACAGGATCAGATGTTACCTTCTGTCACATGGTTTCAACTTCCTGTCATCAGTTTTAATAATCAGCTGAACAAACATAAACAGATCTGCAGGGTTTTAAATGATTCATTCATCAACATGTGACAGTTTTTTATTAAACCTTGATGATAATTTTAGAATCTCACCTAGAAATAGATTC
Organism: Pachypanchax playfairii; assembly: GCA_006937955.1. Lineage (NCBI taxonomy): Eukaryota > Metazoa > Chordata > Actinopteri > Cyprinodontiformes > Aplocheilidae > Pachypanchax > Pachypanchax playfairii. The sequence goes on from SSNP01000481.1 coordinate 52,775, forward strand.
TAGGACAGAAAACAGATGTAATCTGGAGTTATGAAGGTAACCGTAACGTTAACCTGCTAACAGGTAGATCCCACGTCTTTGTGTTCCGGATCAAAGGTCTGATTAGCTTAAACCCAGTTAGCTTAATATTCTAATGCAGAGGGGGGGGGGGGATCCAGACCTCCAGGGTCTCGATCCTGCATGTTTTAGATGTTTTCCTGCTTCAACACACCTGATGCAGATGATCGGGTCACTAACAAGTTTCTGCAGGATGTTGCAGATTAGAATCAGCATGAAAACATCTAAAACATGCAGGTTAGAGACCCTGGAGGTCTGGATCAGGACAGTCCTGTTCTAATGTTTCACTGCTACAGAACTGTGTAGAACTAGAGCAGATAGAAGGTGAAGCTCTGAAGACGGAGCAGAGAGATACAAGATGTGACTGTAGGTGGTGAATACACGTCTCTGGTTGGGGATGTTGGACATGATGGGTCATGTCCTGCATGCTCGTGTGTTTTTAATTATTAAAGTTCCGATTCAGCTGATAATGTATTAAAGAGACTGTAAACCAGATGAAATGTAAACACATAGATTCTACTTCTATTACTCCCCTTTGATCTGAACCTAATCCTTTAAACCCTCTCTGATTGCAGCTGTTTCTCCTTCCCTGTGTGTGTGTGCACGTGTGTGTGTGCACGGAGATGTTTTCCAGTGAAGCTGTTCCCTGGAATGTGGTGTCACACCCAGTTGTTGACATTTTTTAAAGCGGTTAGTGTGAGTCCCTCTACAGGTCTGGACTAGCTGAGACCTGGAGAGGACATGTCACCGTCTCCAGGTCTCATGGAGGTTCGGTCCATATGTTTGTACACAGTTAAGCGCGTGTGTGTGGGCTTGTATTTCTGACCTCCTGGGGACCCGTTTCCTGACTTTTACTATCTTTCTGGGGTCCGAGGGTTCTTGTGGGAACCGAAGCCTGGTCCCCATGAGGGGGACTCCCCTTTTTAGGGTTAGGGGTTAGGTTTATAGGTATGGTGTGAATAGAGTTTTAGTTAGTCTTAGGGTTAGTTATAGATCAGTAATGGTTAAGGTTAGTAAAAGGGTTTGGGTTAGGTATAAATCTAGTTACTAAAATCAATGGAAGTCAATGGACGGTCCCCATAAGGATAGCAAAACACACTTTTGTGTGTGTGTGTGTGTGTGTGTGTGTGTGTGTGTGTGTGTGTGTCTCAGTCATGAACATAGAGAATCTTGTAGAACTGAGATTCTTCATGCAGCTGCATGAGGACCGGTTTGCTCAGAGGCACTCGGGTTTCAGTGATTGTGAAATGATCTTGTTTTTCTTGTGGTTCTTCCTGAGAGATGATGCTTATCTTATCTAAATGTTTCCTCCATCATTAAAGTTAAAGGTTAAACATATTGATTTTAGTTTTATTTTCTGGTATTTGTACATAGATTTTCCTCTGAAACCCAGTGAAGGAACGAGTGTGTAAGGTGTTGAGTGATTATATGTGAACAACTCTGTACTGATGAGTCTCCACGTGTTCCTTCAGACTGTTCTACCAGGTACGACCTCCTGATGGGAACTGGACCAGAAATAGAAACATGATTCTGGTGGAAAAGGTTTATCAAGTGATGAAACTTCTCAAACTGTTTGAACACAAGTACAACATGGTTACTACTGTCTTTAATTTACAGACTTCTGATGGACTCAGACGTGTTTTACATTTAGTCCTATCAGGCTAAATAAACTAGTTTGGATTTCAGGAGAAAAAAGTTTAATTTTAATGCACTGTGTCTGATTCAGGTTTTGGACTCTCAGTTCTGGTTTTAAATAAACATTCAGATCATTAGATCAGAGTTTAAAATGTTCATTCTAAAAGGACAGGACATGTCTTATGGACATCCAGACTGCAGGACTCATGATTAGATGAGGCTTTATTTAGTTTTTCTTGAAACTGAAAATAATCAGTCGGAGGTTTTTATTATTAGATTGATCACTGAGGCCTTTAGCTGTAAAGCTAACAGGAAAAAAAACAGGTTTTAATTTTAAGATTCAGGTTTTAATTTAAAAACAAAACTACATGATTTCAAGACCAGCTCTTTGATAGTAACTTTAGGTTATGAACATAACCCCGGTTCTCTGATTAGCATGAGTGAGTGTCTCACTATGGGGAACGCCTCCTGCGTGACCTCATCAGAAGCTTGAATTTCATTACGCCAGCCCTCATAGGCTGGCCTTGTTGACGTCTATGTCAGACAGCCCCATCCCACCCAATAAAAGGGGCTGACATAGCTTACGTCGTCATTCAAAACAAGCTCACCTCTTCCTCGCTTCGAAAGCAAGGAGGGTGGTCTGGTGAGACACTCACTCATGCTAATCAGAGAACCGGGGTTATGTTCATAACCTAAAGTTCTCTATCATAGCATTCGTTTCGTGTCTCACTATGGGGAGAAATACTAACTCCCGGATTGCCAGACAAGCCTGATATGAAGACAACTGTTCCTCATTGCCCTCAAGAAAAAGCAACATCCTCAGATCCTACCTGGAGGACTGAATGCGCCATAACCGGAGCAGTTACATCCATACTGTAAAATCTGGAGAATGTATGAGGAGACGCCCAAGACGCCGCCGAGCACACTTCCTGAATTGAAA
>SSNP01000482.1:0-18495 GCA_006937955.1 Pachypanchax playfairii
GGGTCTCTCAGCATGACAATGATCCCAAACACACCGCCCGGGCAACGAAGGAGTGGCTTCGTAAGAAGCATTTCAAGGTCCTGGAGTGGCCTAGCCAGTCTCCAGATCTCAACCCCATAGAAAATCTCTGGAGGGAGTTGAAAGTCTGTGTTGCCCAGCGTCAGCCCCAAAACATCACTGCTCTAGAGGAGATCTGCATGGAGGAATGGGCCAAAATACCAGCAACAGTGTGTGAAAACCTTGTGAAGACTTACAGAAAACGTTTGACCTCTGTCATTGCCAACAAAGGCTATATAACAAAGTATTGAGATTAACTTTTGTTATTGACCAAATACTTATTTTCCACCATAATTTGCAAATAAATTCTTTAAAAATCAGACAATGTGATTTTCTGGATTGTTTTTCCTCATTTTGTCTCTCATAGTTGAGGTATACCTATGATGAAAATTACAGGCCTCTCTGATCTTTTTAAGTGGGAGAACTTACACAATTGGTGGCTGACTAAATACTTTTTTGCCCCACTGTATATATATATATATATATACTGTATATATATATATAAATGTAAACACCGTCCGCCAGAATGTCCGCTCGTTACTATGTCTTCAGCAGGAAAGGTTCTGGAACAGATTATGCGGACCGACTCCAGAACGGTGCTTTCAGACTCAAAAGTGAAACGGACGATTCTGGGAACGTTGCCGTTTTTCATGGCCTGTATGAAAGAGGCTTTCTCGAGGGAGGTGGGTGTTAGTGACCCTTGTGGCTATATTTATATTCAACAGAATGTTTAAAATACGAAAAACAACTTTTTTATAAAATGGTCAATTCTACCATAAGTGACTTGGCTAATCCCATACACTAGTCTGTTTTCTAAGCCTCAAATAAAGGAGCCATAATAATCTGTATTTTTTCTTGACAGATAACGATAAGGAGCATGATTGTGATTGTTACCATAAATCACCACCTCTGAGTTATCATTTTAAAAATTTGCATGACTATATTATACATTGTAGCAGCGATTTCACACATTTCCAGGGTTACAGAAAATGCTGGGCTAAATTGCAGGGAAATTATCATAATATTATGCACAGAACAGCTCCGACATTTCAGTTGAATTTATTGCTGCAACGATAAAAACAAGGTGTTGTGGGAGTGAACTTTTAAATCACTGTCATTATTATTTACAGTTCCTTTTTATTATGCTGCAACAAGCAGACACTGAATACATGAAACATTGTTTACTGTGGAAATATTGTTCAGCCTTTGGAGACGTTTTCTGTTTTTTTCTTCTTTTTGTTTGGAAAATGTTCTTTGAGAATACAAGTTCAGGTTAAAAACACAAAGAAATGAAAAGCCACATACATGACTTCGCTAAAAAGAAAAAGTTGTCACAATATCAACATGCTTCCAACTTTGGTATAATTTCCAGCAGGCAGTTTAAATTGCTTTGTCAGAGCCGCTGACCTGTACTGCTAGAACAACCTTCTTCCTACCTGTTTAATTAATCCAAAATGAAAGAAGAAATTACAGCAGGCTTTAAACAAATGAGTAAACATGCTTAAAGTGACAGTTATGGTTTTGGGTTCTTGTGGACTGAGGAAAGCTTTGGGTAAAAGAATGTGTTCATCACCAATCTGCCATGATTCAGTTTTATTCATTATTTTACTTGTTGTATTATGTGGTTCAAATGTCACTGCAGCATATAAATGGAGTTTGTCCACTTAGAACGTGGACTTTTTCTGCAAAAGTCAGAGAATAACTCAGAGGCTACAGATGTAATATAGGCACTGTTTTTTAATAAGTCACTTCTCTCTGCTTCTCCCTGTGCACACACCATTTCATCCGTAATATAGCCAATACCTTCTACAGTTTTATAGACTGTAGGCTTGTGAACCATGAATAGGACAAGTAGGTAAAGGTTACCTAGCACTCATAAAAATTCCAGGACTGAAAATTCATCATTTCAATACAAAATGCTCAAAATAAGCAGTTTAAAAGGAACTATTCATTTCTGATCTATTCATTACATTCTGCTTTATGTTGTTTTTAACCAAAACTTGAGTTTTAGATGTTTGACCATTTAAGCACTAGTCAATAAAACATTTGTAAGGATGAGTTAATGTAAACCTTATAATAAAAATCATTTTCAACTTCAGTTAAATATTTAAAAATGACTTAATTCAATGGTAAAATGAAAAAATAATCACCAGAACAGGTTTATCTAGTCAGCCAAACAGATACATTTTGTGTATTAACATTACATTTTGTATTTTAAGTAATATTTAATACAATATAAACATTAAATATGTTTGATCATTTTAATTGTCCAGTACTGGATAAACCTCCACAGTTGTGTCCAGTGTGTCTCAGGAAACCTCCCACTGTGCTGTAGAAACAGTTCTCCATGCAGCAGGTCACACTGACGAGTTGCTGAGTGAAGACAAAACACTCAATGTGCAGCAGGACGGTGTCACACACCTGGAAAACAGTTTTTCATTATAATAAACAAACAACCCCATAATGGTTTTATTTCAATAAGATTTCTGGAGACATTAAAGGCTTGTTTGAGATTAATATAATTTAATTTAAGTGAAAACAATTAACATTTTAAACTTTTGTGTTTCGCTAAACCCCGTTTCAAGATTGTAAGACAAGTATTATTGATAAATGGATCATAACACCATCTACTATAATTGTGAACTTCCTAACAACATTTTTTTCTTTACAGACTTAACAAGTTTCCCTTCTGTTCAGTTTTATTCTACCAGAAAACAAAAAGAAAACATTGTTCTTACTTCTGTTATCCGTGTGTCTCCTGGTGTTCTCTTCTTTATATTTTCAGACAGATGTTTCATATCCCTCCTCACTCCTGTAACCATCCAGGATCAGAGCCGCTTGTTTTAAACAAACCGAATTAGCATAGCTACATCCAGCTAGCTCCGAGTGAAGCCTCGACTGCTTTCCTTTCTCATTTACCGACTGTTTGGTAGCAGATAATCTTGCTGTATTTAACGTGGTTTGGGGCGCTTCAAAAATCGCCCGTTAGGTTATTTTCTCTGCGTTTATTGGCTGAATTTAGTTCTCCCGTTAGCAATACAGATCTGTTATTGGCTAATTCAATCAAAGAGCCCGCCTCCAGAGGACGATTTCTCCAGCGCTCCAGAGCTGAACTAGACACATGAGAAGTGAAGAAGCAGGAGGAAATCATATTTTACAAAGTGATTTCTGTCTTTCAGAAATAATTTATACAATCTTCTCAGTATATAAATATACATGGGAGTGTTTTTAACTCTAAATACATGTAATTTTTATTTAAAAAAAAAAATCTTATTTGTTGGCACATCATTTTTTTGGTAGGGAGGGCGGCGCCCTCTATTGGCCAGCCGCCACTGTTAAGCACAAAGTCTAGAGAAGTCCAGGCATGACCAAATTTCTTGGTCCAAATCACAACCTGTTTTGTAATCGGGGGTTGTTGTATCATACCCACCATCAGATATTTTATATCAGTCAGATATATGGTCACTAATTGAACTAATGCCGTTATCATATGCTATAAGTATAAATTTATTTTTAAAATGTTTGCATTGCATGTATCTTTGCAAATGTTCCTCAAAGTGCTTAAGTATGTAAAGCACTGCTAATTCCTTTTTGTTTGTTTTTTTGCACTACACACATTGCAACCATCATTTCACAATCAACATTATTAAATTAATACAGTTTATAAGCAAAAACAGTTGTTTTAGAGTGAGTTAACATGTGGATGTCAGTCAGTTAGAAGTGTAGGGTTTGCATGTTTATGAACAACAAAGAGATGCCTACTGAAGGGGGAGAGCCAATCAGAAGACCAAACTAAGCCACTCGATGGAGAGATCACTCACAAGACACAAAAATGGGACAGTTGTAATCATAAAGAAGACACTCCATCTTACAAAAAACAGTATGGAGCCATAAGGTTTTTTTTTTAATTTGGGAACTTGAGGAATTACCAGCGGCCTCCTCCTGGTATTGTGTTGGTGGATAATTGCATATCAACTTTCAGCCAGTTCGTTAATTTAAGTGGACATTCAGCACAAATTGTCATACCACTTTCAACAGTATCAGCATGATGCCAGTTTCTCCCTTGCTTAAAGAATGAAAATGTTTGTTAATAAATAATAAATAAATAAAAAACTGACAAGTATCCATTAAATTAAATTCAAAGTTGAGAAATATTCAGAAGGGGATTTGAACGTACGCTAGTTCATAAAATAAGCTGATTTACTGGGGAAATGTCAGTGACAATGGTTTACGGATATTCCTAGATGACAGAACACCCGGACACTCTACCACTCTGGGGCCGACACCCCACCATAACGAACTAAACATCTGGTCCCATCAGTGTCCGTTATAATGAGGTTTCACAGTATCATAAAACTGAAGCAGCAAACTTTGTGAAAACTGTAATGTAATGAAAGTACATCTGGACTCCGAAATGCATCACAATACAAATTGGAGAAACAATTATGACAGTTTATTTTAAAATGATGAACAAAGTAGAATGTGCGCCACAGGAAATGGAACCACAGTGGACCTCTGGTGCAGATGTGCTCTAACACTGGAAACAGAGGTTAGTAGATATTCTGAAAGGGAATGTTCAGCACGTGAATAATCTGGATCTCTCTCAGAAATTTGATGCACTTGTTGAACGGCAGTGCGCCAGTGGTGGCGAGAGGAGGAGTGGATGGTGACAACGGCAGTGGCACTGGCTGAGGAATGAAAAAGGTGAGTGACAGCTTGAGGTTGCAATAGCACTCTGGCAGGAACAACTCTACCAATGGGAGAAAGCAGGTGAATGGTAGGTTAAACAGGATAAGGACATGCACAATAATCCAATTCAAATAACAGATTCCAGTATCAACGAGACAGGTTAATTATTCATTCCAATCCAAACACTTTTATCCTTTGACTCACTCACAGGTGGGAGAGGTAAGGAGGGAAGTCCAGTTGCAAAAGACCAGAAAGATAAAGGTATCCAGGCAGTGGCAAAATCTGAAGGTGAGGTCAGGTACGTTATAAGCTTCATGCATGACTGAGGAAAATAAACACAAACTGACACGGTTCAGGGCAAACAAATGCATAAAACTAACTGGCAACTCAAGCCCAGTTGAGGTGGCTGTGGTTCAGTGGTTAGAGCGGTGGTGTTCCAATCAGAAGGTCGTGGATGGATCCCGGCTTCCACCGCCACATGTCGAAGTGTGCTTGGGTAAGACACTAAACCCCATGTAGCCCCCAGATGTACATATCAGGTTGTGTGAATGGGTGAATGTAACTTCATATTTTCCATTTACTCTCACACAGCTGTGCGCAGGTGAGCAAATGCTGATTGTGCAACAGGTGAAAACAATAAGAAAGAGGAGCAGGAGATGAAGAAGAAGAATGGAGGTCAAAACAAACACATGACAGAAAACCAATATTTGTGTCCTTCTCAAAACGTTTGGCTATGACTGTATGTCCGATACATTCAAATTTAAGGTTTTGGTTGATGTAGAGACGTGGAATGAATTATGTTTTGTTAATACGAATAGGAAGAAGGTTCCACTATAAATAATCTGTACAATATTATTTTTCACTGGATATAATCATTTTAAATATACTCGTTATATTTAACTTCTATAGCTTTTATGACCATTTGTCAGTTTCTACACTGTAATGGCACATGTGCAAACAAGTTCAAATCAAATTTAATTAGTCAAATTCAGACCACTTTAATTAAATTAATTTGAATTCATTGTGGGTTGATTTTAACTGTATTCTCATTAATAAATTATAGTCATGTCGTTTGTGATCCTGCAAGGATTTGCTGAAATCTCTGACCTCCCTGCACTAGTGGACTGGTGCCAACAGAATCATCTGCTGATCAACGCAGGGAAAACTAAGGAGTTGGTGGTGGACATTCGGAGACGCAGACCCTCCACACTGACACTGGTGAACATCCAGGGAGTGGACATTGAGATAGTGGACTCTTATAGGTACCTGGGTGTCCACCTTAATAATAAACTGGACTGGAGCCACAACATTGATGCTCTGTACGGGAAGGGTCAGAACAGACTCTACCTGCTGAGGTCATTTGGAGTCCAGGGAACTCTGTTAAAAACCTTCTACCACACTGTGGTGGCATCAGTCATTTTTTACAGTACGGTATGTTGGAGCAGTATCGACAGCTGACAATAAGCTGGATAAACTGACCAGGAAGGCCCGCTCTGTCCTGGGACGCACCCTGGATCCAGTGCAGGTAGTGGGGGACAGAAGGACTCCGGTCAAAATAACATCTCTGATGGACAGAGTCTCCCACCCCATGCAGTGACAGACTGCTGCATCCCAGATGCATGAAGGAGAGTTTCTGCAGGTCCTTCCTTCCTGCAGCTGTCAGACTGTATAATCAGAACTGTTCCCAATAGAGATGAATGTTTACAAACATGAATGTTTACATCAGACGTAACCCATCAACAATACTGCTGTAACTTTGGTTCCAACAGACTATATATAATAACTTATTGGTAGCTTCATGTTTACTTTTTCATGCACAGTTCAAAGCAAAATCTGTACTTTAAATTTTTATACATATGCTAACTACATTTAGAACAGTACAGTACTCTGTTTTATAACTATAGTACATGATGTAAATATTTTTTTCTTCTTTTTTCTTTTGTAAACATTGTGTCTGGTTCTGTTCTGTGTCTTGTTTGGTGTGTATATCTGCTGCTGATGTTACAACCAAAATCCCCTCATGGGACAATTAAAGGATTATTCTATTCTATTCTATTCTATTCTATTCTATTCAAGAGGAAGTACCCATCCATGGCAGTGACTCCATTTATGATATTCTAGAACTTCTTGGTGACTGAGAAGCAAAATGTATGGCCCCAAACACACAGATTTCTAACAGAGGCAGGTTCTCATCCTGAATCACAAATGTCAGTCTTCTTTCAATTTTACTGAATTGTGTCATTGTTTCATTAAGCAGCAACACTCAATAACTTAGAGTTTATTCTCCAAAAGGTTCTCTGCATTTTTTTATTTATCCGGTTTGGACAGTTTCTATTTGCAGGTTTTTAATATTGTTTTGGTTTCCTCTTTTCTTCTCTGTTTCTCAACACAGAAATGACAGAGACTGTCACCAGCCACTGATATGCAATTTTGTGCAACTCTAGCAGTGTTAATGTCATAAAGAGTGAGTTAGTTGAATGATTTGAACTGCAATGCAGCAAAATCATTTTAAGAAGTCCCCTAAATCACTAGACAGGCAGACACATGGGATAGTTTTACCATTTGCATGAAAGCCATTCCAGATTCTTAAAATGACATCAGAAAGACTTTAATGCAAATAAGAGACACTGTCAGGTTACTCTATGGTTGTGCATATCTCACTGGGCAGAGCGTGACACTAACACTTTTCATGGGGAAAACCAAAAGTCTCTGTGCAGCTTAGTAGGCAGAGGAGAGTGAGAAAAACACTGTTGTCACTTCAAGAACTCTAACAATGGAGCTTCTTGTTCATTTAGGAGGATTAATACATTTAAATACTCATATGCTAGTGATTACAATGCCATAAATGTTTATATGTTAGACAGGCATCAAAGAAATTAATCATAATCTAAATAAAAAATTTGAAAAGTAAAGATTCAAAGATTTTTGGGGGGTTGCGAAAAGCACCTGCACCTTTGGCAAGTAATGTCTAAAGTGTCTCTGTGAATAAAGTGTGTGTTACACACACACACATATATATAAAATTGCTGGAAGCTGCAAATTTTGTTAAACTTGAGAATAAATTTGCTGGTAAGCAGTTTCAAGCCTAGAGAATTTTTGCTGGGTGGGTCAGGCAGGACCACAGATTTGGAAAAGGGTGGCACTTGGAAATGGCTTATAACCTTATACAATTTCTAGTTTTGTAATGTGTGACTGAACTTGGTTTGAACCCAGAAATGTGCAACCACGCTGGAGCTGGACAGAGTAACAAAGTTTATTTAAATGTAGAGGAACAGGAAGACCTTGGGCTGGTGGGTACAGGTGCGATGCTTCTATGGAGCAAATTAATATGTAAGTAGCAGCACTTGTTATTGAGAGTTGATATGATGTGCATTCAGTACCTCTGTGTTGCTTACTGTTGGCAGCGGATCTCCTACGATGACAGAGGACTCCAAAGGATGAGGTCACACTCCAGCGGTGTTTCTCTAAGACAGGTGAGTATTGTGAAGAGGTAAGTATTGTAGTTAGAGGGTGGTGGTTTGAGGCACTGTGTCGATGTAAATGATAAGATTAGTGATGCAGACAGGAGCGCTAACACGGCTAGCATCAGTGTAACGGGACTCAGGCATGAAGAAGAATCTGACAGTCCAAGGTTAGATCACTGGGTCAGATGATACAGACAGATCCAAAACACAATCTAATATCAGTTCCAAAAGACATCTGTGGGTCACTCACAGTTCAGACAGGCAAGATGAGCAGACAAGGGCTGAGACAGAGGGTGTTTCTCAAAGCCAAGGAACCTTGCCTTGATGCATTGGTCCTGCTACCAGTTGCCTAGGAGATACATTATCGGGACCCACCAAGGCGCGTTCCAATGTTCATGTGCTACTGAGGCGTCTGTACTTGGTTTGCCTGCTGTTTAGCTAACATACCAAGGATACATGGGACGTGCCTGGATGCCTTCCCTTGGTTACAAATTTCCCAGAATACATTGCGGTATTTTAAAAAAAGGGCAGTTGAGGAGCTGGCAGCAGCTACTTCAAAGGCAAATTTCCTGTTTAAATGTAAGTTAACTGATTGTTGCTATCAGGCTTATATTTAAAATGTTGTTTTTTTTTAAATCCAAAGCATTATATGGTTGGTTAGTTGCTTTGTAGTTGCAGCTTTGGTGGCTAGAAGGTATTAACTCGCTTGCACATTTATTTAATTTTTATTAACATTTCTAGCTCCAGGGGCGATGGGCGGGACGTAAACAGTGCAAGAGGCCTCGCCTACTAAGGCAGTGCCTCGATAGACAAGGTTTCTCGACATTGAGAAAGGCGTAGAGACTGGATCAAGTTAATGGTCAGAAACTTTCAAAAATCTAAGTGGTCGGAGGCAGACAAGGTACCAAAGGAGTCCACTTTTCCTTTCATTCTTGCTGATACTCTTGTCACACATCACTCCTGACACTTTTCTCCAACCATTCCAACTTGCCTACATATGTTTCTTGACCTCTTTTCCAAACTTTCCGTTACCTCTGGACTGTTGACACTAATTAACTCACCCACTGCCATTGACGACTAAAGTTGTCGACCTCACACACCTTTAGAGTAAATATCACGCCTCTAAAGTGTGTACAAGTTGTTCTTACCTGTGTGTGGCGGCGACACTTCATGTGATCATAATGATAATCCATGAAAGAGGAGCAAGTTTTGGGAAGCCATTATGCATAATGCGGGACGCAAAGCAGAAAAACTTATGCAGCTCACACTTCAACAAAGTCTGTGTCGCAGTCACAAAAGTTTGGATGGAGAGAAATTACAACAATCAATGCAGGCCGCTGAGCTCACAGCACATATTTCATCTCAGCCAGAGAAATCCATTTAAGCAGACGGGTCCGAATAGTTTGGAGTATTTAGTCTGATTATCATGTTTTATTTTTGCACCTTTCATTTTGACACTCGGTCCTGTAATTGTGTTTCATTCTCAGCTCACTCCCACACCTAGTATGGTTTCATGATCTGCACCTGTTAGGTTTTCTTTATATACCTCCCTCTGTCACCACCTTACTGTCAGTTTGTATGCCCAGCATCACTCTGGTCCAGTCGGTTTGTCATCAGTCTGCTTATTCCCATCATTTCCTACCTTGGATTGTCCTCAACCCTGTATCAGCCTCCTCCTTGTTGGATTCTTTATCATGTTTCATTGGATTACCCAGATTTTGGACATCCCCCACCCCCCACCCCCCCACTGGATTTCCTGACTCAGTACCTGTCTACCCCCACATCAGTCTGAAAGTTTATATATTGATCAGGAGTTCTGGCCTTTGGCCTGTTTACCAGATTGAATAACTGATTGGATGTTGGATTCTCCTGCTATCATACTGGATGAATTGGGTTTATCTGTTGGATTATTGTCCTGTTTCATCCCATGGCAGGGATGCAGTTAGCTGAGACTGTCTCTTCTGTTGTTCTCTCTGTGCTTGATTACTTCTACAGTTCAAACTCCACATTTTCAGTAAACAACTACCATTCTGTCTTCCTGTCTGTGCAATCAAGTTTAGCTCTCCAAACACTCTCATTTTTTTTCTTTCAAGTTCATAAGGTAGTTCAGGGCAAAGTATCCAATGCTTGAGGAGGTAAAAGTAAGTATGCTCGGGCAGACAAAACAGGTGTTGCAGGTAAGGGGATAGGCAACAGCAAAAGTCAGAAACAGCCCAGGCTAATATAAGCAGTCCAGAAATCCAAAACATGAATCCATTTCATGATCTAATGTAATGTTAACAGGTATAGGTCACAAATCTTTGTAACCATTAATCAAAGTTCAGGCAAAGATGACATCAGGGATAGATTTAATCTATGAGACAATAATCAACCCAAGACCATGCAGGCACTGGAAAGTGTAGCAGAATGCAAACAACTATCTGACAAGGAGTTGGCGACTGTTCACAGAGACAGGTGAAAACCATGAGGTGATCAGCAGTGAGCAGGTGTGTGTAGGAAAAGCAAAACAGAATGACAGCATGGTAGGTTGGAAAAAGATAAACACTGACATGAAATTCTGCACAATGGTGGTCTCTGTATATCCTTGGTACCAATGTTCTGTAAGGATCGGAATTAAAACTCATTTTTGTATAGTAATAAGTAAATATCATATACCTAACAACAACGAAAAATTGTTTCCAAAACATAACCATGGTTAGATCCTAGAAAAGAGACTTAAACTACTTTGTTCAATGAGTCAGGTTGTCAGCTATGCTGCATCTGTGCATGTTGTGTTCTTACCTTCTCCAGCAGGGCGTGGCAGATCAGCAGTCGGACAGGTGATTTCGATCAGCCATCAGCTCATTGCGGGCTTCAAAAGGGAGGTGGCTACGAGAGACAGACGCCAGTTGGTTCCACTAAGTCGTGTGGTACAAGGCCGAACTTAGTTTGCAAGTTTATTGCTAACTTGATAACTTGGGCTTGAACTTACCTTCTTCCTTCTTCCCCACTCCAGAACTCTCCTGTAGACCATCCATGCGAAGGATTCCTGCTCCTGATCTTCCGTTTGGCTCAGCTCTTCTGGCAGTTTCCACACTACCATCCCTGAGCGCTCGCCTGTGTCTGACGGTTTCTGTGCCGTCATCTATCCCGTTCCCCAGGACGGTTCCCACACCGCTCCTCTGCCTCCAGCTCCATTGGTTCATCTCTGCACTGCTCCCAGTCTCAGCACACCTGCCCAGTAACCAAGGAACAGCTCACTCCTCACCTTCTCATCATTCCTCATGCATTCACCAGAGCTGTCACTAACCTGCCTTCTCCCACCTACTCAGATCAGAGGTTCCAGTTTCCTCGTGCTCGAGTCTCCCGACTTGTTCCGGTTCCCGGCTATCAGTGCTCGAGTCTCCCGACTTGTTCCGGTTCCCGCCTATCAGTGCTCGAGTCTCCCAACTTGTTCCCTTTCCCGGCTATCACTGCTCGAGTCTCCCGACTTGTTCCGGTTCCCTGCTATCAGTGCTCGAGTCTCCCGACTTGTTCCGGTTCCCGGCTATCAGTGCTCGAGTCTCCCGACTTATTCCGGTTCCCGGCTATCAGTGCTCGAGTCTCCCAACTTGCTCCCTTTCCCGGCTATCACTGCTCGAGTCTCCCGACTTGTTCCGGTTCCCGGCTATCAGTGCTCGAGTCTCCCAACTTGTTCCCGTTTCTGGCTATCAGTGCTCAAGTCTCCCGACTTGTTCCTGTTCCTAGCTATCAGTGCTCGAGTCTCCCGACTCCTCCACCTGTTCCTCTTGCAAAGATAACTTGTGAAAAGATAACCTGTGAAAGGAGAGCTGATAAAAGTCTCTAACTGTGTCTGTCTCGGTCTGGTATCTGTTGCCTTAAAGAGTTCTAAAAGATAAATGAAAAGCATGTCACAATGAGTTTAAAACATTTTTTTTATCAACTTAATAAAACATTTAAGGCTGAATTGGAGTGAGACCAAAAGACTGTACAGCGTTCAATATATTTTAGTCGTTCATCATCATCAACCAGTGTAAGTTAATCATTGACAACCCATTCAGCATAACTTGGCTCAGCTAACACATCATTTGTCATTAAAGAAAAAAGCTGACCAGTGGAAAAAACAGAAAAGTAAAGGGCTTTTCAGCCTGGTACAACATTTGTCACTAAACATTTTGTTTTGTTTTTTCTGTGGGTAGGTGTGCGATTTAGAGTTTCTTTTTTCAAGAAGGTTTGATGTTATTGTATTCCTGTCCTATCTATTCCTCATTAGTAAAGCTTTAGCTGCAGGAATACAGCAATGTTGTAAATCTAAAGTACATATTCCTACTCAGAAGTAGTTTGAAAAACAAGCTGCTTTATAAAAAATATAAAAACTGATGTTTTATGTCAGTAAACTTTCCAGTGGTAACAACATTACCTTACAGTGACAGCAAACTGTGCTTCAGACAAACAGGGAAGTTCATAAATCTTCCAGCAGAGTGCCACTCAACCAAATGTGATTGTTGTATTCTTTGCAAAAACAGGTCAAGAACTATATGACATTTAAAAGGGAGACACTGTTCCCTTGTGCTTAGCTGTCACCGTTTGTAAATAGAGATTTGGTTGATTGGCAACCATGGCCTGCCACCGTATGGCCCCTTCCTCGCCTTCTGGCGCCTGGTTGGTCGGTACCTGCGCACTGCAGGCTCACCTCAAGGGTTCTGGAGCTAGCCGATGCCCCAGGCCTTGGCCGATGGGTAGCAACACCGATGCGAACCGTCTGTCCCAGTCGTCCGAACCGACAGAGATCCTCGTGGAGCACAGCCCTCCCGCCCACGACTCCGGTGGGGTTGGAGCGGCTCCCCAGCTCTGTCGGGGCTCTCCCGGATGGCACGATGTTTCCCAAGACCTCTGGACCGCCGTGTCCGACCGTCGAGGCTCACGAGCAGCGGCGGCAGAAGCCCGTGCAGCGTTGGGGCGCCTGTCCGGCGCCCCGTCCCTTCCCCGGTCTCCCGAGACCCGGAGGGCTACCTGGTTGATCCTGCCAGTAGCATATGCTTGTCTCAAAGATTAAGCCATGCAAGTCTAAGTACACACGGTCTGTACAGTGAAACTGCGAATGGCTCATTAAATCAGTTATGGTTCCTTTGATCGCTCAACCGTTACTTGGATAACTGTGGCAATTCTAGAGCTAATACATGCAAACGAGCGCTGACCTTCGGGGATGCGTGCATTTATCAGACCCAAAACCCACGCGGGGCGCCTCTAGGGGCGCCTCGGCCGCTTTGGTGACTCTAGATAACCTCGAGCCGATCGCTGGCCCTCCGTGGCGGCGACGTCTCATTCGAATGTCTGCCCTATCAACTTTCGATAGTACGTTGCATGCCTACCACGATGACCACGGGTAATGGGGAATCAGGGTTCGATTCCGGGGAGGGAGCCTGAGAAAATACTCATACTCATACCCACAAAGCTCAATAATGCATAAGACCACCTTGAATCAGGTGCGGATGTTATTGTCGTGGCCAGGTGACACCCTAAGTCCTACTACTCTTCTACATGTGTACTACTAGGCACTTTGAAATGTCAAAAATTTGGAGACAGGGTCCCTAGCTGTTTCAACCTCACTACTGGTTGAGTATAGCATTGATGCCAAATACGCTTGGTTATTGATGTCTGCCATGTGGTATATCGCCGGTGAAAGCCTCTAGGTCTATGGATCCTGCAGTCCGTGGTGGTTTGGTGTAGCCCCAGCCGCGACAGCCTCGTGCTGCATGGCAACTGGGTGGTGGAGCCCTCCCTGTGGAACGATGCCCACCTCTAGGGGGCTCGTCAGGTGCTGCGGGCCGGTGGACGCACGTTATCGGGATGGCCGCTTTGGCGGCGCTCCGGATGGGGGCGGGACACTGGGCTGAACAACCGTCTAGGCGTCGGTGTTTGCCCTCCCTGTCCTGCTTATGTCCGGCTGCAGGGTTGGACTTGTTCTCCCCCGGTGGCTGGCCTGCTTTCCACTGGGAAGTTGGGGATTCCATGGATCTAGCTACTTTATCGGTATAAAAGGCTCTTCGCTTGTGCTGGGTGACCCTGCAGTCTGCCAGCGTATGATTTAGCCTCTGTTGTCTACCCCCCGCCTGGTGCGTGGGCTTGCAACAACTTGGGCATGGAGCCACTCGATACCTTGGTGTCGGTGGTGCCCACGCTTTAAGGGGGGCCTTGTTGTGCGTTGAGGACCGGTTACAGACGTTGGTGGTCTTGGTTGCTCTTGTGGGTTCTCTCAGGGTGTGGCTGGTGTGGTTGTGATACCGTCTAGTCGGCAGTGTCTGCCCTGCTGTAGTCGCGCCATCTGGGGCTCTCGCATGTGCTGCTGATGATCACTGTGGGCCTTTCCCCCAAACTCTGGGGGCCGTCCTGTGTGGGCGTTTAGTCAATAGGATGAAACCTCGTCCATGTTGTGGTAGAACGTCAGGGTTGGCCCTTGTATGTAGAGTCTAACCATTTTCTACCTTGCAAGAAGCCCAGGTAGAGTAAATCTGACTGGGAGGCATGAGTCTCGGGATGAGTGCCACAGCGTGGTGACAGTTGGTGAGTGGTTTGTTGCGGAAACTGAACAGTTTAAGGTGATTACTAAACTACAGGTTAACTTGACGATTATTGATATGCCACTCAGGATCTGTAACTTCATTGATCCAACTGTCACTAGTGCACACGAAGTAGGTCAGGGTGGGAGATTCGCTACTCCACACAGAGGCATGCAGACAGCGCTCTGGACCCCAGAGCAGCCTGTCAGGCGCCCAAGCAACCTCCCCGCCTCACTAGGATTCAGTGGCCGACTGCCGGCTGGAAGCCTGCTGAAGAGGCGGAGAGTTGAGGACCATCAACACCGAAATGGCAGAGGAGCGGTCCTACTGCTAGACGCGTACTGTTCACACAGATGTCGGAGGGCCCCAGCATGGGGCTCATGAGCTTACTGCCTAAGTGGAAACTGCCCCCAACAGTTAAGGGAAGACTTCCCCCTCATATCCTTGTGGGGCTTAGAGCTCCATGGAAGGGAGGGGGATGTCGCTTCTGTGATAAAGATTTTGTGTCGCTGGGGGTAGCACTGGATCACATCAGATGAGTCCACAGGCCAGGTAGGAGCTTTTTGGTCTGTGCCAGATGCTGGGGTGCTTTTGCTAGTGCCAAGAGGCTGGCACACCATGCTACCAAATGTGGCAGTACCAGAAACAAACCGGATGGTTCCTCCAAGATTGGATGTGACTTGTGTCCGGGCTTCTTCAAGTTGGAGAGAGGTCTCTCTCTCCATAAACGAAGTAAGCATCCGGGTCACTACTCTTTGCAAGTGAGAGAGATGGGCGTTACTCCCTCTCCCGAGACATGTGAAACCACTGGATTTGACAGTAATAAGCACTGGACGCAGGGGGAACCTACACATTTGACTCCTCCTCCACTGGTCATTGATGACCTGGAGGAGAGGTTACTGCAGGAACTCTTAAAACAACACGAGAAAGACGGCAGTTCTATCCCCTGTAAGCTTCACCCAGGACTGATCAATCAAGATATGAAGCGGATAATCTGGCACCTGTGTAGTAAAAATGGAGTTCCGAAATCGAAAGGCCGGTGCATGGGGCTTAGATCCTGGACGAGGTGCGTTGGGGATCGAAAACAGTGTTACCGTATGCTGCAAAACATGTACAAGAGAGACAGGCCATCCACCACTCGGTGGGTCCTTTAACAGACGCCTGCCCATTCGAGACTCACATTGCCGGAGAAACTTACAGTGCTGTGTGGGAGAGGGAGGATGAGTTTGTCTTGTTGGGGAGGTTTGAGGGGTTACCTCCGGCGGACAACTCATCATTCTCTGGCCTCATAACGCCCGATGAGTTCCTACGCGCCCTGCGTAGAATGAAAGGGAATACAGCCCCAGGTCCAGATGATATCCGGAAAGCAATGATAGTGGCCTGGGACCCGACTGGGAAGAGACTGGCTAGTCTCTTCAACACTTGGCTCTGCAGTGGCAGCCTCCCTGCTTGTCTGAAGGAGAGTCAGACGACTCTCCTACCTAAAACAACTCGGCCGGAAAAGGATACAGATATTGGACTCTGGCATCCAATAACTATAAGTTCAGTATTCCTGAGGCTGTTCTCGGGAATACTCACATGCAGACTCAGGGGGGCTTGCCTAACACATCACACACAGACTGGCTTCATAGAAGGCAAAAACGTGTCTGAGAACCTGACGATCCTTAACGGCTTGATCCGGGTTAGCCACAGGGACAAGCGGTATCTGGCCGTTGTGTTCATCAACCTTGCAAAGACGTTCGATTCAGTCTCCCACAAGCACATTGATGAGATCCTTGCACGGAGGCAAGTAGATGTGCTTATCAGCAGGCTCGTAGCAGATTCCTAATCTCTACCCGAATAAGAACGGTAAAAGGTCTTTCGAGGAAGATCCAAGTTAAGGTGGGAGAGAAGCAAGGTGACCCTATATCGCCCCTGCTGTTCAACCGTGCGCTCGATCCTCTGTTGCATCAGCTTGCTGAACACGGCAGGGTTTTCGTGTTAGGGGGTTCTCAGATAGCGGCGCTGGCATATGCGGACGACCTTGTTTTGGTGAGTGACTCGTGGGCCGGTATGCGATCGAACCTAAGAACCTTGGAAGAATTCGTCCAATTGACCGGCCTCAGGGCAAACGCTAAGAAGTGCATGGGCTTCCTACTCCTTAAAAAGGGTAGGGGCATTGTCGTGAATAATTGTGATGCCTGGATGCTGACGGGTGAGTGCATCACAATGGTTAAGGCAGATGAGTCGGTCAAATATCTCGGAGTCCAGGTGAGCCCGCTAAAAGGCATTGTGTCCCCGGACATAATGTCTATAACCGAACAAGTCACTGGACAGATTTCCAAGGCTCCGCTAAAACCATCACAGAAGGTTAAGTTGCTCAGGTTCTATGGGTTACCCAGGCTGATCTTCCCAGCAGATCAAGGCGTGGCCTCCCACAAAGAGCTGTCCAAAGTGGACAGTTATGTCCGGAAATGAGTAAAAGAGTGGCTCCAACTGGAGCCCTCTACAACGGATGGCCTGATCTATTCCCATAATAGAGATGGTGGTTTTGGCCTTCCTAGACTGACGGTGCTTGTCCCGTCAATGCAGGTGAGGAGGTTGGTTAATCTCCTCAAATCCAATGATGCACGGCTGAGGTCCCTGGCTTGGGACCTCTTACCCACATATAAACTGGCGAACCTGTGGGACAGAGTGAAAGGCGGACCTGGGGGCAGATCCACACAACTTGAAGAAGATCCCGCGGAGTTGGATCTAACATCGGTCTCAACGGCCGCATGGAGGGCAAGGGAATTCCAGAAATGGAAGACCCTCAAGGTTCAAGGATACGGTGTGGAGGTGTTTGGCAGTGACCGGATCAGTAGCACCTGGCTCTCTTTGGATCACTTCTTTGGGGAGTCAGAGTTGCTGCTGGCCCTCCGGTTGCGTACAGGCACTTTCCTCAAATGCGGTCGAGAGCCAGCCGCTCCTGACCAGCCGAGGCTCTGTAAACTGTGTGGACAAGCTCCAGAAAACAAAATACATATACTGGGCAATTGCGTCATTCTAAAAAGGAACAGAATGTGCAATCACAATAAGGTCTGTGACTACCTTTCAAAGGTCGCTGCCACAGAGGGGTGGCAAGTGACCAGGGAACAACGATGTGTGACGGGCGGAGGATCGGTCCTAGTCCTGGACATGATCCTTGAGAAAGGCTCGGAAACCTTGGTTCTGGATGTGGCGATCTGTTATGAAACAAATTTGCACACACTTGAAAATGTTGCATTATCAAAAGTGAAGAAATACAGGGGCTTGGAGGAGGTCCTAATGAAAGATGACGGTACCGGAGGAGTGTCTGAGTCACTGGGTTTCCTGATGGGAGCTTGGGGGAAGTGGTTCGGCGCTAACCTGGAGACTCTTATGCGGATTGGCCTGAGTAAGAAGAGGGCCCTGGCAGCTGCCAGGGTCTTGAGTCACAGTACCTTGCTCCTGTGGATCGACACGCTAAAGGCCTACCGCAAGTTGGTGAGAGAAGGACCTCCTCCCCAGGGGTAAGTGTTGTAGGAGCACTGTGTGAGCTGGCTGGCCAGATTACCACCGTGGAAAGAAAATTCCCCAACTAATTTCCTATTGTTCTTGGGGACTTCAATAGAGCTAATCTAAACCACGAACTTCCTAAATACCAACAGCATATTAATTGCACACACACACTCGCTATTTTTGTGGCGAACAAGGCTGCTCTGGTGTTTACGCACGCACATCTGGTTGAAGCTGTCAGATGGTCGCCA
>SSNP01000482.1:18595-51987 GCA_006937955.1 Pachypanchax playfairii
CTGTGGGGGTAAACAAGGACTTGGCGGGGTGATTCGTGGGTCCCTCCCCTCCCTCCGGGGTCTGTGTCCTGAAAGCAGCACTTGCAACTTTCAGTGGATCGGACCCGACTAATCTCGCGAGAACAAACCTGCTTTACGGCACTCACACTCACGTACATAAATACAAGCATGAAGCCCTTGCCGTTGTTAGCAACGCCACCCTTAGGAGCGCAAAGATGACAATAATACTCACCTGTCGAGACATTTTCTTTGTTTTCTTTTTCTTTCTTCTTGCAAAAGCGTTCTCTGCCTGTTGTTGTTGGGGGGGCGGCGGCGGGGTGGAGGGGGGGGGGGGGTCTGCGGCGGCGGCGGGGGAACGTTACGACAGTGAGCTTTCACAGGGGACCAGTAGGGGGAGAGCGAGAGCAAAACTTACTTAGTTCTGCTTTAAGGTTGCCGTTATTAAACCTTTACTAAAGAAACCTGATCTTGATCCAGGATCTCCAGGTAATTATCAACCTATATCCAATTTACCCTTCATCTCAAAAATTCTAGAAAAGATAGTTGCAAACCAGTTATGTGATTATTTACACAGTAATAATCTTTTTGAAGAGTTCCAGTCAGGATTTAGAGCTAATCATAGCACTGAAATAGCACTGGTGAAAGTTTCTAATGATATTCTCATGGCTTCAGACAGTGGACTTGTGTCTGTGCTTGTCCTGTTAGATCTCAGTACTGCGTTTTATACTGTAGATCACAAGATCCTATTGAAGAGGCTTGAATATGATATCGGAATTCAGGGAACTGCATTAAACTGGTCTGAGTCATATTTAACTGAAAGATTTCAGTTTGTTCATGTAAATAATTAATCTTCTTCATGTACCAGAGTCAGTCATGGAGTTCCTCATGGTTCAGTGCTTGGACAAATACTCTTTACTATAGTATATATGCTACCGCTTGGTAAAATTATTAGACAACATGGTATAAAATTCCATTTTTATGCTGATGATACTCAGCTATATCTATCAATGAAGCCTGATGAGACCAACCAGCTGCAGAGAATACAAGCTTGTCTTAGTGATGTAAAACCTTGGATGATGCTTAATTTTTTGCTTTTAAACTCAGACAAGACAAAGGTTGTGACTTGTGGGCCTGAGAACCTTAGGATCAAACTATGTAGTCAGTTATCTATGTTGGATGGCATTAATTTGGCCTCCAACAAGAAGGTAAAGAACCTGGGAGTTATTTTTAACCAGGACATGTCCTTTAGTTCTCATATAAAGCATGTTACCAGGACGACCTACTTCCACCTGCGTAACGTTGCTAAAATTAGGAGCATTCTGAATCAAAGTGATGCAGAAACTTTAGTCCATGCATTTATTACTTCTAGACTTGATGATTGTAATTCTTTATTATCAGGATGTTCTAATAGTGCTGTTAAAGGCATCCAGCTGATCCAAAACGCTGCTGCCAGAGTTCTGATGAGGGTTAGAAGGAGAGATAATATTTCTTCTGTTTTAGCACCACTTCTGGCTCCCTGTGAAATCCAGAATAAAATTTTACTTTTGACGTATAAGGCCTTGAACGACCAAGCTCCATCTTAAGTTAAAGATCTTATTGTTCCATATGTTCCTAACAGAGCACTTCACTCTCAGATGACAGGTCTTCTTGTCGTTCCTAGAGTTTCTAAAAGTAGAATGGGAGGAAGAGCTTTCAGTTATCAGGCTCCTCTCCTGTGGAACCAGCTTCCGCTTTTTATCCGTGAGGCAGACACCTTGCCTCGACTTAAAGGTGGTAAAGAGGATTTTGGAGCAAATTTAAATGTCAAATTTACTTTAAAATCATTTTATCAACTTAAAGTGGTCTTGTACTTATGGTATCCAAATTAAAAAGTTATAATATTCATAAATCATAGACCTGGTGGGGCTTGAAATAAAGTAACCAATAGATAACGAACCCATTTTGTTATCTATTGGCTACTAGATTGTCAATCATATTTCTGTGCGTACCACGTAGTTTGCTTAGGTCTCAGTACTACTTCATGCGGAAGCGCTGCAAAGCCGAGTGGAACCGAGACCGCTTCCATTTGGTGCCCTTGTTAACCTATATGATGTAGACATGGAGCTGTGAAGTGATCATTTTGGCATCTGGTCTATTTTTTGCACAAGCGTTCCGCGTCAATTCTGGCAGGAAATAACACCAGGACACACGAGACAATCCGGTCAAAAATAATAGCAATTCTTCAAAATAAAATACCGTGATTGACAAGTGCGATCATAACTGTGTATCTAAACAGATTATAGAGATGCAAGTAAACACAACACACACACCGACACAAACACACACACACACAGAGCAACGGAGTGTGCTGACTACTTTGAGGGGGTTGGGGTTTTTGGGTGTCTAAACAAACGAAAGGGTAAGAGAAAGAGTTGAAGACAAGATGAACGATGCCAAATTAAAAGCAGGAGTAACTAAAACAAGTGCTCTTCAATTGTTTTTTTTATGTTATTTACTTACCCATGGTGAAAAAATAAACAGATGAGCAGAAACTCTTGTGAATCAGCGCGGGGAAAGATGCATCTGACATGAACAGGGGCTGAGCAGTGTGCAGCATCAGGCTTCAGTGATCCACGCTAGCTAGCATTTCAGCACTAGCAGCACTTGTACTGAGTAACAATAAACAGCCTTTTACCATTGATGACTCCAAGATGTTTGAAGAAACAAAGTTGTAGTAGTTCCACTAAAACTCTAGCAATGCAGATAGTAAACAAAACTACGCAATTCACAATTCACGAAGGCATTTCTTCCGTTGAGGGAAAAGGAGGAAGAGGGAGGGAGGGGGGCTAACAACGCATGCGCACTACTCGAAAAAGGGCAAACAGTCGTTGAGCTTCTCATTCGGAGCAAAATCGTATGTAATGCCTTTAAAACATTCCTTTTTACACAATCCTATAGTCAGGGTTAGTTTGGGACTGAATGATGGGCATCCTTTATGACAGTGTAACAGTGAGTCTGGGTGTTGTTGTTCCATGTTAGTTTTTTGCTCTGCCAGGTCTGTTAAAGCCTCCGTGGTGCAGGCCTGTGGTGGTATTTAAACACTGACTAGAATAAAAAAAGTAAAGTCCTGCAGAGAATAAAATAATTTACAGTTTATGAATATGGATTCCACATGCGGGCTGCAAGATTTGTTTAACACTGTGAGATCTGTACACCAGGGGCGGTGGGCCAATAGAGGGCGCTAGGGTGCCGCCCTCCCTACCAAAAACATAATGTGCCAACAAATAAGAAACAGAAATGTATTTTTTCTTCTAAAACTTACATGTATTCAGAGTTAAAAACACTCATATGTATATTCATATGCTGTATAAAGGACTTGAGGGACTAATGGCAAGAACTGTAAATACTGGTTAATGACACATTAATCC
The DNA here is from genome assembly GCA_006937955.1 of Pachypanchax playfairii. NCBI lineage: Eukaryota > Metazoa > Chordata > Actinopteri > Cyprinodontiformes > Aplocheilidae > Pachypanchax > Pachypanchax playfairii. The sequence continues at coordinate 22,003 of SSNP01000482.1, forward strand.
CTGCTTCATTCCTCACTTAGATAACTACCCATTAGGTACGTGCTGCCAATTTTACCTGAACACCCGCCCCAGAGGCGTAGCTTGCCACTAGGCAAGGCAGACCCAAATAATTTGTCACAATGAGCACAAAGAAATTACAAGTTGCAGTGACAATTGGCTATCACAAATTCCCTGACAGGGCCCATCAGCTGAGCCAACCTAAACTTGCTCCTCCCCCACGTGCCTTTTCTCAGCGAGTGAGAGGGTGGCTCGTGCTGGGAGTTACTTTAGCTATGTGTGACAGCGGGGGCTTTACAGTCTTTAACTTAAAGAGTCCATTTCACACAAATTTCATGACTTTGTGGTTATTTCTTAAAGGGACTTAAGGCAGCTTTACAAAATCTGACTCAGTGCTGCCGCGACAGGCGCTGTGGCTAACTGCAGCCACCAGCCAAGCCGGCACGGGAGCGCGCACAGACACTTTACAGACTGTTCGTCTTCACAGCACTGCACTGGGGAGGCTAACATACTTCACATCAGGTCTCTCCACTCTGTTATTTGATTTGATCTCATCATTTTCATACTGTATCAGGCTCTAAACACGACCTAAAATGTTTTCTCACCTGGTCACATGGAAATGAGCCATGTCAGCATCCGTTTTCACTCCCAAATGCAGCTGAAGTTCCCTCCATGAACCGAACGCATATCCAATATTTATGCGGGTGCCTGCCCGGCTTCGGTCATATTTTTTTTTAGACTCACGAGATGCCGCTGATAAAGTCTTTTTTTTCTTCATGGTGCCACTTTTTTGGGGGGTGAGAGTGGATGCAGGTCGTTTGCTGGCTGCAGAAACATCCATAAGTATACCTTCAGTGTTTGAATCCAAGTCCACGGCGGCCATGTTCTTCCTGTTCAAGAGCTGTCGGCAACGCGCATGCAGCGTCAATTTACGTCACATCCCTACAACTGCGCGGGAAATTCGGACGTCGAACTGCAGCGCATTATGTAGCACACAGCGTGTCCAAGGCAACAGACATATATGTGGATGGCCTCGTTATTTTGGGTTTTTAATGCTTCATGACCCATTAGCATTGAATAAACTGGAAATGCATGTGTAGTTTTTCACAAATCTTGCCTTAAGTCCCTTTAAGTACAGCTGCAATATGAAACATTTTCTATCTAAAAAACCTTTAGGAAAAACTGATTAACAGACCTTTCAATCTATCTGTGTCAAGATTCGGCTGGCTTCGTCAGGCTTTGGGCAGCAACTAATTAATATTCATTATTCAAATTTGCTGGACTCAGATTGGCTAACAAACTATCTTATGAGAACAAGACCAAGCAAAACACAGGATAACAAAGGAGAGTGTGGAACAGCTGTTGAAGGACAAAAAGGAAAGTGGGGAAGTAAATGTTTCGCTAGGAAGGTGGTTTTGGGAAGAGGCAGACAAAGAAAAGAAGAAGCGGGATGAAGCTAGAAAGAAGGAACAAGCAAGTAATCTTCTCACCAGAGGAAAGTGGAAGGAAGAGAGAAAGAGAGCAGAGAGAATGGAGATATGGTGGTCACAGTTAGCAGTGTGGTGGCAGAGCGGCTTACACAGGATGAGAATCAAGACTAAGACAGAAAATTTCTAATGTTTCTGAGCTTTTTGTATTTTTTTTAAAAGCACCAGCAAGGAAAAAAAGTGCCAAGATGATGCTTGCGTGTGATGTTCACGTCAACCGTTTTGTTTTTATACTTGAAGTGACTCTTTGTAAGTTTGGATAATGACATTCTCTTGACACCTACAGTTCCGGTCCCAAATCCCTATGTGGCCCTCACCAACTTGGATCACGCACATGCATGGCTCACATGTATTGATTTGGCTAATGCTTTCTTTTGTCTCCCATTACATCCGGACTGCAGGGACATTTTTTCATTCACTTTCCAAAATCAACAGATGAGATACACTCGCCTACCTCAGGGATTTGCTCTATCCCCACGTATTTTTAATCAGGTCCTTAAAGAGGCTCTCTCTGACTGTCCTCTGCCTCCTACCACCACTCTCATCCAGTATGTTGACGATTTACTTATTGCATCCCATACAGTTGATGACTGTCTGGAAGCCACGGGGGTGGTACTTATGCATCTGGCTAGCAAAGGGTTAAATGTTAGCAAGAAGAAATTACAGGTTTGTCGCCGTACAGTGGACTTGGGCAGAGTAATCTCGCAGAAAGGTACTAGCATGTCCCCAGCACATAAATCAGTGGTATTTTTACATCCCAAACCCATCTCTGTAAAAGATGTTATCTTTCCTTGGTCTGACAGGTTACAGCAGGAACTATGTGGCCAGGTACACAGAACTAACACAACCCCTAAAGGACATGGTAAAACAACAGGGCATGAGGAACTTGAAGGCTCAACTTGACTGGACAGTGTCGGCAGAGACAGCCTTTACCACCCTTAAACATGCACTGGTGACTGCAGCTGACTCCTGACAACTACTCCCCATTCTATTTGGATGTTTCTGGAACAGCAGAAGTGGCAAACGGTGTGCTGTCCAAAACAAAAGGGGGAGAAAGGAAATTACTGATGTATGTCAGTGTAATGCTGGATAACATGGAAAAAAGACACCATGAATGCACGAGACATGCTGCGGCTGTAGCAAAAATCTTGCAGAAAACGGCACACATAGTGATGGGGACGACCGCTGAAGGTACTGACCGATCACAGCGTAGTGGTCTATGTGAACTCTCAAGCATTTACTCTATCCCGACTTAGACAACAGCGCTTGAGTAGAATCCTGGAGGCCCCTAACATAACCTTCACACGTGAAGGCATTAACATGGCAGAAAGAATGACATCAGGCACGTCACATGTGTGCGCAGAAAAAGTGGATAAACAAGAAAAAGTCAGACCAGACTTACAAACAGAACCCATACCAAATGCGACTGACCTATATACCGACGGTTGCTGCTTCAGACGCGATATGGACGGACTAAGGTCAGCATATGCAGTGGTAGAAGACAAAGGAGGAAGTTATGTGACAAGGGCAGCTGAAAGACTGACTGGACCATAATCAGCACAAAGAGCAGAAGTGGTAGAAGTGACAGAAGATGAGCGAAGGACAGGACGTTAACATCTATACTGACTCAGCTTATACAGTGGAAGCCACACACATAGAACTCAAGCAAGGGCTCAGGACAGGATTTCTAACAGCAGGACAGAAACCTATCAAACACAAGACAGAAATGGAGGACCTAGCTGCCGCATTGCTACTACCCAGAAGGTTTAGCAATGAAATGTAAAGGACATAATGACAGTGAGACCAGAATAGCCAGAGGAAATCAGGAAGCAGATCAGGAGGCAAAGCGCTGTGCAGGATACAGGAAAAAACTAATGATATTGTGTGCTGAGGGAAAGTACTCAGTTTTGGACTCGGACCCCATTCATTTGTGCCCGTCACGGACAAAAGCGACCCCGAGTCCAATGGGGTCGCCATTTTCGGGCTACTTTTTGTCCACGGGCCACGGGGGCCACTTTTACAGTTGCCGCTGCGTACGGCCTCGGTCTTTGGGGGCTCCTAGGGGGCACTTTGCTCGCATTGACACCCCAGAACCCCTAGGTGTCGGCGTTGTCTTGATTTCTGCCGGGCCCCTCCCAGGCCGCTCCCCAGGCCCCCTGGACACTAGAGGTGTGCATCTCTACCTGCCTCAACATTCGATCCGATTCCAATTATCTGCCTAAAGATTCGATTTAATTCTGCAATACATCACGATTCTTCGCACTCAATTTTTCAATAACTTACTACAAGCAGTCGGATATTGTTTTAAATTCTTTTTTATTACGGTATACCTGACAAAACATAAATCTTTCCACTGAAGTGAACGACCATTTTTAAAGTGTGATGCCTATTACTTAAATAAAAAAAATGTATGTATAAAAAATAACATTTTCAGTACTTGAACTCGCCTTTCAGGCCAGCACGCCTCGATCTTTGACCCCAGGGTCACCAAATTCGATACGCACAATGTGTGGAGGACCCTCAACAAGAATCCTGTGTCAGATTTGACCCACGACACCCAGGGGAGTTAATTGCCTGTTCTCAAAAGAGGCATTCACAATGGGGTGAGAGTCTTTGGGCTTGACACTGTCATGTTCTGGGAGAGTGTTGGCAACCATCTTGGATTTTACAGACGGACCAATGGGAAGCTAATTTGCCTCCTGGTGGCGCTAGTGAGATGGGACCAAGATATTCTTATTCAGCACAGTTTCTTTATACGGCATAGTTGAAAATTGATTCAAAATTCCCAATATTGATTTGAACCTGGGGGGAACCAATCAGCCCCCAACCCCAAAGTGTCCGTGACGGGGACGAAATAGAAGCCAACATAGGGGCCCTTACAGACAGACTCTCCCCCCAGAAGAGTGCACCTATCCCCGCAGAACCACCACAAAAAGCCCCATCAGATACCTCCAGAACCACCAGCTCCAGGAGTGCCCGGGTACCCAGACTTAAGCACCCCTCAGCGGGCTAAGCCCTCCAGCCGAAGCCCCTGGAGGTCTGTGGTCCTGGTAGTACAGACACTCTGTGGTCCTCGTAGAACTCTGCTTTGTAAAACTTGAAAGTGTTTTGAGCGGGAGATTGGGACCTCCACCCGTCTCCCCCTTACCGCTGGTAACCTCTCGCTCAAAACACTTAGTGCATTTTCTGACCTGGAGATTTGGAGGGGAGCATGGCTGAGCCTGTGCCCAGCAAGGGGTGCTTAAGAGTGTGTACCCGGTCAGTGCTGGAGGTGCTGGTTCTGGAGGAGGTAAGGGGTGGTTCTTGTGGTGGTTCTGTGGGGAAAGGAGCACTTTTCTGGGTGTGTTGTTTGTGGGAAGGCCTGGTGGCTGGAGGTCAGGGGGTGGATGTGCTGGCGTTTTCAGGCTGCTTGAGAGGCTGTGTCCTGGGGAAGGCCTCTGGCCTTGCTCTACTCCCGCTGTGGAGCTCTAGGGTGGGGTCTGGTGGGGTTTTCACCCAAGATGAGGGGCTTGGTCCTGGGGAAGGCCTGTGGATGTCCTGCCCTCCCGCTGTGGAGCTCCAGGGGCAGGGTCTGGCGGGGTTTTTACCCAGGATGAGAGGCTGTGTCCTGGGCATGGCCCGTGGATGTCTCCCCACTCCCGCTGTGGAGCTCCTGGGGCCGTTTGCCCTGGGTTCTCACCCTTGCTGAGTGTCTGGTTCCGTGGGGAGTTCTGCGGTGGCTCTGGCTGAGCCGTGGGGCTCCAGATGCTGCTGTGGCCTGTCATTTGCCCAGCATGAGTGCATTAGTCCTTGTGGTTGCTCAGGCTGTCCTCTGGAGCTGCTCCTTGGGGCCGTACTCCGCGGTGCCCTGCCCAGGATCAGGGCCTGTGAGCTGGGGGAGGTCTGTGGCAAGTCTGGCTGTTCTCCGGAGCTCCAGGGGCCAGGCCCTGTGGGTTCAGCCCAGGGTTAGGGTTAGGCTGTAGGCTTCAACCGTCCAACCGGTGCCTGCTTCCTGTGTAAAACCTCCCGGAAGGAGCCTCTGGTCAGGTGAGCTTTAGAACCAGCCCAAGCTGGGCCCAGAAGCTCCCCTCGGAACTGTTGAGAGGAGAGGGAGAACCGTCCCTCCAGGGTGGACGAGAAGACCTTGTGCCCGTCCCTCTCCCCAGCCCGAGTGCCTCCAAAACCCGGGTAAAAGGCCGCCCGAAGAGGCCCCTGGAGGCTTAGGGAAAAGGGGCTCCAATGCCAGCCCAGGCAGGGCCCAGAGAGCTCTGGCCCACCCCACGGGAGAACCCTGCCTCCAGGCGGGACCAGGGGCCTCTGTGGTGCTCCCTCTCCCCAGCCAGAGCGCCTTCAACCTGGCCAAAACGGCCCCAGGAAGCCAGTATCCTACCAGGGGCACGGGGATCAGACCGTTCTACCAGGGGCACGGGCCTGTACTACCAGAGGCACAGCTCCCGAGGGGGAGCACTGCAGGCTCGCCTCTAGGGGTCTGGAGCTAGCCGATGCCCCGCGGTCAAGGCCCGGGGCATCCTGTCCGATGCGAACCGTCTGTCCCAGTCGTCCGAACCGACGGGGATCCTCGTGGAGCATGGCCCTCCCGACCACGCGCCGGTGGGGGGGGAGCGGCTCCCCAGCTCTGTCGGGGTTCTCCCGGATGGCACGATGTTTCCCAAGTCCTCTGGACCGCTGTGTCCGACCGAAGCCCATGCAGCGTTGGGGTGCCGGCCCAACTTCCCCGGTCTCCCGAGACCCGGAGGGCTACCTGGTTGATCCTGCCAGTAGCATATGCTTGTCTCAAAGATTAAGCCATGCAAGTCTGAGTAGACATGGTCTGTACAGTGAAACTGCGAATGGCTCATTAAATCAGTTATGGTTCCTTTGATCGCTCAACCGTTACTTGGATAACTGTGGCAATTCTAGAGCTAATACATGCAAACGAGCGCTGACCTTCGGGGATGCGTGCATTTATCAGACCCAAAACCCACGCGGGGCGCCTCTCGGGGCGCCTCGGCCGCTTTGGTGACTCTAGATAACCTCGAGCCGATCGCTGGCCCTCCGTGGCGGCGACGTCTCATTCGAATGTCTGCCCTATCAACTTTCGATGGTACGTTACGTGCCTACCATGGTGACCACGGGTAACGGGGAATCAGGGTTCGATTCCGGAGAGGGAGCCTGAGAAACGGCTACCACATCCAAGGAAGGCAGCAGGCGCGCAAATTACCCACTCCCGACTCGGGGAGGTAGTGACGAAAAATAACAATACAGGACTCTTTCGAGGCCCTGTAATTGGAATGAGTACACTTTAAATCCTTTAACGAGGATCCATTGGAGGGCAAGTCTGGTGCCAGCAGCCGCGGTAATTCCAGCTCCAATAGCGTATCTTAAAGTTGCTGCAGTTAAAAAGCTCGTAGTTGGATCTCGGGATCGAGCTGACGGTCCGCCGCGAGGCGAGCTACCGTCTGTCCCAGCCCCTGCCTCTCGGCGCCCCCTCGATGCTCTTAGCTGAGTGTCCCGCGGGGTCCGAAGCGTTTACTTTGAAAAAAGACTTCCAGGGTTTTCGGCTGGAGGGCTTAGCCCGCGGAGGGGTGCTTAAGTGTGGGTACCCGGGCACTCCAGGAGCTGGTGGTTCTGGAGGTATCTGATGGGGCTGGTGGTGGTGATTCTGCAGGGATAAGTGCACTATTCTGGGGGGAGAGTCTGTCCGTTTTGGCCCCCCACAGCGTTGGCGGCCCTGAGAAATATCAACTTTTTCCCACGAACGAAGCCCCGCCTTTCGAAAACCGTACGCCCCAAAGACTCCGTTGTGGTCTCGTTGGAGTCGGCCCGGGCCCGCCTACAACATATTAAAATTTCAGCTCCGTAGACCAAGTAAAACCCAAGATGGTTGCCAATGCTCTCCCAGAACATGACAGTGTCAGGCCCGTGGCCCATTGTGAATGCCTTTTCAGTGTGCTGTGGTGGTGGTGGTGGCTCTGCAGGGAAAGGAGCACTCTTTTGGGGGGAGAGTCCTGTCTGTATGGGCCCCTGTTTGGGCCTCTATTTGGTCACCTTCACGGGCCGAGACCCCAGACTCAAAAACCATCGGAGCGGATCGGGGGTTCGGGGGTGGGCCCGGGCCAATCCGAGCGAGGGGCCCTTACGGACTATTTGAGAGCGTCACGGAACACGGTGGGGAAATCTGACGTGAGCTGTCCGTACGGGCCCCGGTGTGGTCAGCGTCACAGTCAGAGACCACCGACCGGCGCCCGTGAGAGCTACCCTTACTTCCGGCGGTCGGACCAACTCTGTCCGTGAAGGCAACTGTTAGGCCAGCTATTTAGTTGCCGTCACGGACAGAGACCCCAGACTCAAAAACCATCAATTACTAACCAAGTTTCATAACCCTTGCAATGGAGCCAAGGGGGCAACAATCCCAGATCCTTATTTCTGTTACACCACCAACATCACAATAGCCACTGTCGTAATTCAAATGAACTCCTTTCTAATAGGTGGCTGGGGTGGGCATGATTGGACCGGGTATGTGTAGTGTCTACACGCCCAAGGGTACAAGTTGACCGGCTATAACTGGGGGACAGTTTGTGCCACCACAGACACATGGAATAGAAGTACGTATGGTTATGCTGACTTGGGACTGAAATGGGGAGCTCGTGTGAACCTTACTCAGACCACCTCCACCCTAGCTATTTCCATTAATACCACATCCATACCGTTAGGAAAACCTGACAGTCGAGGTCCGTATCCCTCACCCCCTTGTCATGTGCTTGCTCTGTGTGTGTGGCGTCCTCATGCTACAGATCCCTGTGTGAGGCTGGGTCTTTGCTATAATGGCACTGGTATTATCCAGACCACCACATCCACTAATAGCCCCTCTGCCAACTCTAAACCCATATTCTCTAAGATAGCATGCAGTAATTTTACCTGTTTTGACATAACTGGTAACGGGCACCCTCTTGGGAAGGGGCCAATGACTTGGTGTTTGGACACCATTCAGGTCACAGGACATTTTACCCCGGTATCTCGAGCACATGTATAGCTGTGGTGCGGAGGTGACAGGTTGTTTGAGCTTTGACTACCCTGAAATTCTTCAGGCTTGTGTGCAGTAGTCTCCCTACTCTTACCGGTCTCTGTTTATCCTATCTCATCATCTGATTTGGTCGATATAGAGCCTCCAGTTTGCTACCGGTGTCCTGGAACTCATGGAAGAAGCAAGGGGTGTCTTGGCAGAAAGATGATCCAACCAGCGATTCTCACTTTGTGTGGTTGTTGCTGCACTCCATGTTTGAGAGCTCTTATTAACTCTTATTAACTCTTATTGAGTATTTCCCTTTGGTTCTTGACACGGTGATCTCGCGGTAAGACGGATTGTGTCACTTCCTGTTTGACTCGGTTGCACTGTTTGGCTGCTGTTTTGTCTGTTCTATTGGCATTTTTTCGGAGTTCCACAGATTTACTGTCATTTTTTGCCTTAGTAGTTCATAATCACTACTCTCTTAGCTGTTGTGCATGCCTGTCCTAAGGGAATCTTTGGTTTTAACTTCTCTTAGCTAGCCCAGCTTAGCTTAGCATGGCTTCTCTTTCACTGTCTCCCGCCTTGACCTGTTCTGTGTGTCAAATGTTTATTTATTCCTCTGCCTCCTTTACTGATAATGGTACGTGTAACAAATGTAGTTTATCTGTAGCTTTGGAGGCGAGGCTGTCTGTTTTGGAATCGCGGCTGCGAGCACGGAGCCACTGAGACTAGCTCCCCTTAGCCGTCCTCCGGCAAATCCCGAGCAGCCGGGAGCCCAGGCCAGCTGGGTGACGGTCAGAAGGAAGCATAGTCCTAAGCAGCCTGAAGTCCTAAGTAGCATGAAGTGATAGCAAAAGAGCCCCCGTCTTTCAGAGCCTCTTTTAGAGACTGGACATACAGTTTTTTGCCCTCGTTGGTGTTGTCTGGGTCCAGACTAATTGCATCAAAAGTTCCGGTTCACCATCGCCCCGTCTACGTTTCAAACTGTTTCAAACCGAACAGCTGATAGTGTTTCCTCACAACCCTGTCTTGTCTGATCATTTTTTAATAACCTTTGAGTTTACAATGATGGACCTCACCGCTCCAGATAGAAACTTTAATTACCATAGATGTTTATCAGAACACGTACCCATCTCATCTTCTGTGTGGGGCACGGATGTTCCTGTGGATCATAAGCGCTGGTCAGTGGGCACTAAGGTGTTGTTTTCCTTGTTTCCTTGGGTGGGCACAAGGAAGCTATTACTGCGAATGGAGACACCAAGTTACAGGTTGGGGGGGGGGGTTGTTAACAGTACAATAGCGGGTATTAGGAGGAACTACATGCAATTCAGCTGATTGAACTCCAAAATAAAATGGTTTAACAGTGCGTTCACACCGCCCAACGCGTCCAGGCAGCAGGGCAGAAGGATTACATGTAAAGTCTATGGTACTAAGCAGCAGGTGTACATCAAGCTGCAACGAGCTGCCACGCAGCTCGACATGCGGGTCGGCGCAGAGCGCATCCACGCAGCTGCTGCTCGGACGGTCCCTCAAGGCGTCGATGCAGCTTGCTGCTTGAAGTTGGGAAAATTTAACTTTGGGGCAGCAGACAAGGGGCAACAACCAATCAGTGACTCATTTCACTGATCACGTCATCAACGGCTAGATCTGCCAGTCACATCAACGGCTAGATCTTCCAGTCTTTACGGCTCATTTAAAAATGGAGGAAAAACTGATTATTGCTGTTTGTAACCACCGTGATTTGTATAATCCGTCTTCGTCTTCTTATAAGGACAGGAAGAGATTGGACCTTATCTGGAGGAAGATATTGAACTGCCAGGTAAACAGTTTAATAGTTTATTTAAACTTTCTTGTAAGCTTACACTAGCCAAACCCAGTTCAGGCAACTACCGTGATAAACGCGCACTACTAGATTCCCATTGTGTATTTAGATGAGATCTGCAAAAAGCGGTGGAAGACACTGAGAGACACATATCTCAGGCAGAGGAGAAAGGAGAAAGAGACGAGGAAGAGCGGCGCAGAGGGAGGGAAAGCTTAGAACTGGCAGCTTCCATATGGGGCATGGAAGCTGCCAGTTCTAAGCTAACCGAGTGCGATCCCAAACCTGACGTCGCCACCTCAACGTCTGACATGGCAATGGGATTTTGAATGGGTTGCAAACGTCACATGGGCGGTGACATGGTGACGTTATGAAGTGAACGTCTACTGGCGGCGACGTCGTGGCGGCGTACTTCAAAATAACGTGTCAAATTCTTACAAATTATGAACGTCTCTCGCCTGACGTCGCCTCACGTACGTGTATATGTTTACGCCGCCTCAAAGTTTCTCACCTGACATTGCCTCACGGACGTGTATAAGCTTACGCCGCCACAACGTTTCTCACCTGACATCGCCTCAAAAGCGTTTGTCATTATTGAACCTGGTAGCAGATGGAGTGACTTTTTACAGTGAAGAAATCTTATGACATTTCTTAAAATCACCAATTACTACAGATATTGAATAGCTTTGTCTGGACAGCGCTTGCCAACCCAATGACTTGTGTTGGCAGTTTACAATTAAAAATTGCAAACGGCTAAAGAATGCAAATAAACTTCAGCTTTATGTTATAACTTAGATAATTGTGCCATTATTTGACTACTGCCCTCACTGCACTTCATTCTTTAACAAAGTGCTTGTTTTATTTTAAAGATAGACCTAAATTCTATAGCATGTGGATTTTTTATAGGACTAATTTAGTTTTGTAGTAACAACTTTTTTCTCCAATAAAAGTAACGACTTAGTAGTACGGCAGGGGACAATTAACTGTGACTCCAGAATAAGTACAGCTGGAAGTCAGTGCAGATTGCTGGTCACATTGTTGTGTTCCTCAGATAAATATTTCTATTTTAATTTCAAATTTTAAAAATATTTTTTTTCCTCCAGGTAAAGATGTTTTTTCACCAAACAACTGTTTCCTTTCCTTGCCTCAGTTTATTTGCTGTGTTTTTGCAACCACGGAGATGCTTCTGGTAGACTATGTTTACTTATTTCTTGTGAATTATAGAAACTCACATTTATTTGTTTATTTATTTATTTTGCAAGATTGTGCACATATTTAAAACAGATTCGAGTCTAACAATTCCTTAAATTCTTCAATTTACCTAATTTTTAAATGACTTTTACTTTATTATTTAATTATTTAACTGAAGCAAGTATAAAAAAACAGTCAGTTTGGGTGCTGTTCAATTTAGGCAGAGAGAACATTAGTCAACACAAATGCTTATTAACCAGCCTACCCCTACCCCAGCCAGCAACGCTCCAGCTCCTTTGACTGTCACTTGACAGTAGTAAGAGAATCGAAAATGAGCGAAAAAAGCAATTTCTGAAAAAGAAAGAGGGATAGATTGGTAGAATACCTTTTTTATTGAAAATGCTGGATCAATACGTAATCAGTATTATTACTGTTGTTATAGTTGATAACTTATATTTACAATGTTATAAGTGTCTTACAAAGACAGAATTAAACAGTGTTTCATAAATATTAGCCCAGTTTTCCTTATTAACCTATATGTTAAGAAATTACCAACATCAGCCAAAACTGATGTTATTGCCAATACATTAAATCCACCTGTTTGTTTGTGCTAAAAAAACTTTACTGTTTGTTTACTTCTGGTGAGATATGACTGACATTTCTCAGCCGGAGCGCAGTTGTAAATTGATCAGCTGATTTCTCCCGTCTCTTATGATTTTGTCAGTGTGACGATCAGAGTCATGAAGATGCCCGTTTTCCCCTAGAGACTCAGTGTTATTCTGCATTTAGCAGATAAATGGTCACTGATGTATATACTAAATGTTTTATATGTAACAAGTTACTTCTAAAGTTAGTTTGAAAAAAGTAGAGAACTCTTTTCAGTCCATTAGACCGAGGTGTGTCTGCAGTCTGACTGCAGGATTCTGCGTCCCGTTAAAAATAGAAAAAATCACAGAAGTTCTACCTTTGTGTGCTATAAAACAGACAACAGAAAATTGACGTTTTTGGCACAAAATTATTGTTTTTAAAAGACTTTACTAAAATCAAAAATAAGGATAATACAGACTGTGATTTTATACACTAATTTAGAGCCTACAGTTTATTACGAAAAATAGTTAATTTCAAGGGAAAATTTTGCAGAATTTTTTTACCTACCATCTTAGTTATTACTTTTGTTATTGCTGTAATTGCCTTTAACAATAAGAATATAATATAATACACGTAGTGTTAAGAGAGTTGAAAATAAGAGAAATTGAACTTTCAACTTCGTGTTTTGTAGAGAAACAGCAACCCGAGGCCACAGAGATGCAAGAGAGCTGAAAGCAAAGTACATATCCACCAGTGTAGTAATTTAAACCTTTACCAAATGGTAAATATATGAAACAGTTTAAAAGTTAGAAATGCCTAAAGTCGTAACAAGAATCTCCTGTTTGTACTACATAAGATTTTATTATTTGAATGGCTGAAGTGGCACAAACGGTGTAGGAGGAGTTGACTATCACCACTGTGGCAAACACAGACATTATACAGCGCTATCCAGGCGTTTGGGGGGAAGCGGCGTTGTCCAGGCGTTTGGGGGGAAGCGGCGTTGTCCAGGCGTTGGGCGGAGGCGGCGTTATCCAGGCATTGGGTGGAGGCGCCGTTATCCAGGCGTTCGTGAGCTTATCAAACGTACACGTTACACGACAATCTCCTAAGGCAGGGAATCCGTGGCAGCTTCCATGCCCCGTACAGTTAAGTTTAAAATGAGTGAGTGTCACTCTGCTCTGTTTGTGTTGTTTTCATCTCATTGTACTGAAGCTCCAGACTGAATAAGTTCAGTTGAATTATGCACTTTTGTTAAGTAGAATGCAATTTATTACCTGCAAATATAGCAGTTTTTTCCCAAGTTATCTATATTTCAGACTGAACAAGCTGAAATATTTAATTTTGAGGAATGCACTTTTGTTCTGTGTAACAGCTTTTTCTTGTAAAGTTATCCTATTCATATGCCAGACTCATTAAGTTTCCCTTAAATAAAGTTAAAATAAAATATTTTAAATGATTTTATTTTTATCTCTCATATAAGATTAAAGAGGAGTTTAAGCGAATAACCTTGATGCATCTTGAGTGAAAGCTTTTGTCCAGCTTGGACTGGTACACCACCAAACTCCTGGAGATATTTCGGAGGAAGGGCGGAACTGCAAGGTCCAAAATAAAACCAATGTTGGACTCACTGATTAAGGTAAAATTACAAATGATTTTAATTACATAATCTGATGATGAGGTCATACACACTGAGAATGTATCACTCTTATTTAATCTGATCATTGTCTGTGTTGGCTGAAACTGTTCTCCTTATCCTGTTACTGTAGCCACAGTTAACAATTTATGCACATGATTTTCTCCTCAAGTGTATACAACCCTGTCATCTCTCCCTTAATATGTCCTCAAAAGCAGAGAGATTACAGGACTTTAAAAGTGACCATCTGAGTGCAGCGAGATCCCTTCCTACTGCCCAGAGACTCCAATACAATCATTTCCATAAAAATTACTCTTGTGTGGGAATTCCTGTCCTTGGCCGCGTTTCCCAAACGAATTAAGAAGCTCTTATCGCTAAGATCTTTTTTGGAGCGCTCTTAAAGAACGCTGTGAAAGAAGAACGCGTTTCCCAGAGTCGCTCTTAGCTTAAGAAGATCTTTCACTAAGAAGGAAACCTAAGATCGATCTGACCCACTTTTAACAGCCTTCTTAGCGATCAAATGCTCAGTGGTCATAGCCTGCCACCAGGGGCGTCTAGATTTCTAGGCTACAGTGCAAATGCTACCAAGCAAAGATCCTGTGGGACTTCCAGATCCAGACAGACAGGATGGTAATGGCAAACCAACATTGTGGTGGTTGATAAAGAGCAGAGGAAAGCAGTTGTGGTGGATGTGGCGACACCAAGTGATGGCAACATCAGGAAGAAGGAACATGAGAAACTTGAGAAATACCAAGGGCTCAGAGAGGAGCTAGAGAAGACTTGGAAGATGAAGGCGACAGTAGTACCCGTGGTAATCGGAGCACTTGGGGCAGTAATTCCCAAACTGGAGGAATGGCTCCAGCAGATCCCTGGAAGAACCTCAGACATCTCAGTCCAGAAAAGTGCAGTACTTGGAACAGTTAAAATACTGCGCAGGACCCTCAAGCTCCCAGGCCTCTGGTAGAGGACCCAAGCTTGGAACGGGAAAAAACACCGCCCAGTGGCAAGAGGGGAATTTATTTATTTTTTTATAATATTACCAGCAAAACATGCTGTGCTGTAGTGAGTAGTAGTGAAGCATGTGCGTCAGAGCGCACATTATGCACACGTCATGAACCTACGATTTGATAAATTACTTAAAAGTACAAATTGCCTCTGACTTTTTGTTTCTAGGTTTCATACTCATTTCAATGCAAAATGATACACACAATACACGGTTAAAAAGGTAACCAAAGTTTATTGAAAGCATAATGGGGGAGGATGGGTGGCGTCTCCAGCTTCACTGGACCATCTAGGCGTCTGCATCACCTGCAATGAAGGGGGACTGATTAATGAAATTGAATGGGATACATTGCGTAATGCTAATAAAAAAAAACAGAACTGTCCCGTACCTGAATCGTGTGGAAGGATGATTGGAACGGAGATGGAGGGACGGATGAACTGTGCCTCGGACAGCGCCAGCTGTCTCCGGTGCAGCTCCAACCTCTCCTGCTTGATCCGGACCATCTCTTCCTGGAGAGCAGTTTGTCTCAGGCGCTGCTTCTCTATCCCCCGCAGCACCACCAGCTTCTCCCTCTCCAGGCGCACCAGCGTCTCGCTGCAGGTGGTTATTGCAGGCCGCCTGGTTAAGCCTCCCCGCATGCGGACACTGGGCCGTGCTGGTTGGCGCACAGGGACAGGGCACGGTTGTGTGGGGTCGTCCCACTCGGTGCTCTACCACCCGTGCCCATGGCTTCCCTTCTCACCTTGGCGTGCTTCTTTTTGGTCTGGCTCTGAAAATTCTGCCACTTCTTTCGGACAGCACCCCAGCCACATGGGCTTAAGGGGGACATCTTCTCCGCCATAGCCAGCCATACACGGTTCTTCACCGTGATGTTTTTTTTTTCCCTTTTGTTCCTCCAAATAAAACCTCATGGTACTGTCACACCTCATCCACTAGGACGCCCATCTCCTCCGCGGTAAACGACGATGCCCGCTTGCTCTTGTTGCTGCCAGTTTCAGCCATTATCGCATGTGTGCCAATATTCATGGGGGTATATATATGCACTAATAGGCTTGATTACTACTTGGATATAGTACCTGTTGGCACACACTCACTTAAAACAGAAATTAACTTAATGCTATCCACGTGCAAACACTTTGTTTGTTGTTTTCTTTTTATTCCTTTTTTCTTTTCTTTTTATTTTATTTATATATCAATCAATCAAATCAAAATCAAAAATACTTTATTAATCCCTGAGGGGAAATTAAATGTTGTTGTAGCTCAGTTCTTCTTCAGGGAGCCATTGTTGAAGGTTCTAGGTGTGGACAGGAAGGATCTCCTGTAGAGGGTTCTAACTGTGGACAGAAAGGATCTCTTGTAGGGTTCTAGCTGTGGAAAGGAAGGATCTCCTGTAGAGGGTTCTAGCTGTGGACAGGAAGGATCACCTGTAGCAGTCTGTACTGCAGCGGAGCTGAAGAATCTTCTGACTGAAGACACACTGTTGTTGAGTTACTGTGTTCTGAAGAGGATGATGAGGGTTTTCCATCATGTTCTTCATCCTCCATTGGACAATCAACTCAAGGGACTCCAGTTCAGATCCAGAACAGAATCAGCCCTCCTTATCCATCTGTTCAGCCTCTTCATTCCTCTGTCACTTGCTCTGATGCTGCTTCCCCAACAGGTGACTGCAGATGTGATCAGCTGACAAACTCCTTTTCTTTTTACGCTTCTCTTCCAATCTCTGTCAGCCAGGGAGACACGCTGGAGTCCAGGATATGTTCCTTCAGCCACGACTCAGTAAAACACATGATGCTGCATTCCTGATACTCTGGCTGGGTCTTCAACAGAGATTCAAGTTCATTTTGTTAGCAAAGAGATCTCACATTTGTTAAAAAAGACTGATGGAAGTGAAGGTTTAAACTTCCTCTTTCTCTCTCTTCACTTTGCTCCTGCTCTGCATCCACGTCTTCTTCTTTTAACTCATCAGGGATCCAGAGTTTCAATTTGAGGATTATTTCAGCCTTAGAAATGTCAGTTAGCTGCTCTTTCTTGTAAACAAGTCTCTTGTTGCCATGGTTAGGCATCATAACAAGTGGCAAAAAAATGACAAATCAAGCAAAAAACTCAATCAGCACAGCACCCAAATCAGAAGAAAGTATTTAGAAAATATTTCCAGAAGAAAAAACTAGCAAGAAATACTAAAAAAGAACAAAAAATGCTAGCAAATGCTAGCTAAGTCACAGAGCTACTCCAACAAGCTGCCACCAGGTGTAGCGCTGTTCCGGAATATAGTTATCAGCACACAATGTGAAGCTAATTCACTGACTCTGTACTCATCATGAATATCGCAAGGTCTTATAAACAACGCTGTGTGTGACTGTGTGCTGCGCTCAGTGCTTCTTCTTAGGATTGAGCTTAAGTTTCTTCTAAGAAGCCAGTTAAGAACGCTTTTGGGAAACACCTGTATCTTAGCGCTCCTTCTTAGCTGAACCCTTCTTAGAAGCCTTCTTAAGTCCTTAGTTCTTAAGTCCCAGAGTTCCCACACTTCAACCACCTGCTGCTCTTTATTAGCATGAGCTGCTAATAAAGACTTATCAACTCGACCCTGCTAATCACATGTCAGTATGACTCCAGCTTTACAGCTGAGCTCCACGTCACCGCAGTCCGTCCCACCACTGGATAAAAGACACAGTCACTCACCCTCACCTCACGGAGCTCCTGTTAGCCACCGTGCTGCTTTACCCGCCTCATTAATCCAGCCTAAGACCTCAGACCTGTCCCAGTCGATCGATCTCTCTCTGTCCGCCTCGTTCTTGGCTGCTGGTCTCGCGGTCAGCGACTACGGTCGCTGCCTCCAGAAACCCGCTCCTCGCCTACGACCTGTCTCACTTCACCCGTCAGATCCCAGTCTTGGTGTCATCTCGCATCCAGTCGCAAGTGGACCGTCCTTCCCTCCAGACGCTCCTCACCACCGAGCGTCCTCTGACAAATTAGCACCTCCATTTCGTTGTATTTCATTAGAAAAATTTCTCGGTGCAAATGTGCATTTGGCTGTGAGAGTTACAGAAGTTTATTTAGTGTTTCTAAACAGAAAAAAAAATCGGACTCACATTTGGGAGGCGGGGTTTTAGGTAAACCGAGCATTTTTAACTTCCTGGTCACAGAATAACTCGAGAATATAAGTTATATTTCAGGACAAATGAAGTGAATATAACTCAAACAGTAAGGTTTTATCATATACAGGGGTGCACATAATATTTTTGGCATGGCTCTCAGAAGAGAACCTAGGGTTGTTGCTTGGTCCTCACATTTTTAAATGTGTCTCGCTGTGTCTCTTCCGAGCTCCTCTGCTTTGTTTTTGGTTTCATCAAGCTTCAAATTCAGTCTGTTTACTTTACCTGGCTCTATATTTGTTTCAATAAAAATCCTTTAATTGTTGAAAAAATCAAGAGAAACCAGTAAAATATAAAAATACTGGTAAAAAAAAACCTTCAGAGTTCAGGTTGGATTGTTTACAGGTTTGATTGTTCACTTTAATCTACATTTAACAGTTTGGTGTTGAAATTTATTAGTCAGCTGTTGGGGCTTCTGTCATTTACTGCAACTGTTTTTTGTTTTGAAATGATGAGGATGTTTGTAATGTGATGCAGTCAGATAAAAAGATACACTGGACAGTTATGGGGCATTGACTGCATATTCCATAGTGCTTTGCGCGCATTCAAAATGGCGAGGAAAACAGACAAATACGCTGATACTGTTGATTAAAACAGGTGGTTTTCTGTATTTTATAGCACAAAAAGGTAGTTATACACGTCTGTGCCACGATGGTCTATTTGTCTTATTCAGTGAATTATTTCAGTTTTGACGCGATGCAGAATCCTGCAGTCAGCTGCACTGATCTGACTGACTGAAAATCCGTCACACTGGCAAAATGATACACAGAGACAGAGAGAGACGCAGCATCAGCTGATCAGCTGGAACGTCGGCGCTCTGGCTGAGAAACATAACAGTCAAACAAAAGAAGTCAACGGGATTCTTCATTTATTTGACAATGAATCCCGCCTCTGATTAACCTAAAAATTCACGCACCTCAGCCAAACCAATGTTAAGTACGCAAACGCGTGTTGCAACTTTTCATCTGGTGCGCATTTTATATTTTGACAGTGTGTGAGGACCTGCGGACCACTTATGTGCACCCCTGATCATATATGTGCCGATCCCAGACGTTGACAACTGTAAAATAGCATGATACAGTCCCTTTAAGTATTAACCAGTAATATTAAACATTTTATATCTAAAAAAAAATCAGAAAACACTTATTAACAGACCTTTCAATCTGTCTGCTTTAAAATTTGGGTGGCTCCTTCCGTCAGGCTGCTTCGGCTGCTTCGTCAGCAGCTCGTTCATATTCATTGTTCGAATTTGCTGGACTTTGATTGGCTAACAAACCAGCCTATACTGTTTCCTGCCCCAATGTGCATGGCAACGTCAGACATTGTGTCTTTCTGTTTGCTACGTCATGCTACAGCATTTTTGTGAGCAGCATGCTAGGCGTGATTTCAACTGAAGGAGCTAATGAATACTAATGAACAGAGGAGCTGTGATGAAACAGATACAGGCCATTCGAACTCGGGAGAACTCGGGTTTTATTACCACCTGCGTAGTTTGAGAGATAAAAACTGAAAGAGAAGTTGTTGACCTGTTTTCACACCCATTATGAAGGTAAGAACACCTGTGGAGCTAAAATATTCAACAGAAACCTCAGAAAAAAAGGTTTTTAATGGAACGGCTTCTTTAAGAAATTCATGTAGTAGAGGAGTGGAGTGGAGTAGTTCTGGTCTACCACTACGGGTGACATCCCATTGACAACTCCAGCCTGGGTGACTGGAGGGCTCTGCACCTCTGTATGGAAGCTCTTGTCTGCCCGGGCCAGGGTGGTCACTGTGTCGGCACTCCCTATGGTCGTGGGCGTTGACCCGTCTCAGTTTGGATGGCCCCCAAAAGTGACTTTCTTTGTCTCAGGGTCTGCCTCTGTGAAGCACGTTGTGTAACTTTACGTATGAAAAGTGCTATATGAATATTGTTTGATTTGAGTATACCTTTTTGTTTTTATTTTCAAATTGTTTTCTCTTAACCTTTTCTTTTACTTGGAATCTATTCTTAGCTATTTCTAATTGTGGTTTGTTTGTTTTCACAGGATGTCAGCCAAGAAGAAGTGAAAGAGGACTGCAGTAATCACATGATGAAGATCATTGTCATCTATCCCCATGTGGCACAGGAAAACCAAGATCCCGTGTGCGTGTCAGTCATCATTGAGGGGATTTCAGAAACTGTTTCTTGAACTTGACCTTCTTAAAAAGTCACCAGAAGTCCAGTCTCTCCACAAGAACTTTTAGCGTGAGTGTGCCGGTGTTATTTGTGCTTTTGTCCAGCACAATCAATCTCTTTACATTTTGTCTGTGATTCTGACAGTTGTTTCAAGTGTTGATCAGTTTTATAGAAGTTCTTTCTGTCCTGAACGTCCTGAGAATGTCCGCAAAGGTAGTGATTGCAACTGTTAAAGGACAGAGTTGATATCTGTATTCTTTACTGTTCTGAAGGTTGTTTAGAAGAAAAGGGGACAGGCACGCTGGGTTTTTGAATAGCATGTTTTTTTTTTTTCATGCTTAAGCCATCTGAATGGTTGAAACATGTTTGAGCCCAATTGATGGAATTACAGAATTGGAAGGGAAAAGTCACATCAAACACTGTATTCCTTTGTATGCTGGAATATCAGTCCTAAGGTCAGTTGGTGTTTTGTTATTCCACATTTAATTTTTCAAATTCTATACTGCTTTATTTTATATATTTTAAATATGTTGTGTATGTGTGTATATATGCAATTTCAAATGTGAAATAAAAGTGTCCCTTAAGCTGCAAATATTTGTTTTGGAAATATTTAATTATTATTTAATAGAATAGTAAAAAAATATTTACTTAATTCGATTAATATTAACTAATATTAACTAATATTCACAATAAATATTACTTAATAATTACATAGAATATAACAAAGAAAAGATGAGTAAAAAACACAAAGAAACATCAGCAATGTTCACTTGGGTTTTGTAAAAAGACGCAATGGTAATCTGAGTGAAATTTACAAGCTATAGATGAGTATTGCCAGTGCAATTTACTTGTGTATTTTTCGTAAAAATAAGTGGTTCTAGTAAGTCAGTATTACTTATAATTAGCCCAAGTAAATATTACAAACACTTTCTGAGTGAAAAAACTTGCCTAGAATTTTTTAAGCAAATGTCACTCCATTTTTTTTTCAGTGTAGGTAATGGCTATTATGAGATTAACTACTTTCAGCTAAAGTTGGAGGTTGAACGTTTGTTTCTAAACACTGTGTTATTTATATGTTTAAGAATCAGATTAAGAGGAATTCAAATGCTTTGGATTTTATGCTGTACAGTATGGAATTAAATTTTAGTCAAAAATCCTGTGCGAAATTTTCTGCCGTGTATTTAACCGTGTGCGGGCGTCACCACGCGTGAATTCACCCCACAAGCCCTCTCCCCAGCCAGAGTGCCTCCTAACAGGCTAAAACCGCTCTAAAATAAACGGGTCTGCTCTGGAGCTCCAGGGACCGCCCTGGCTGGATTTTTACCTCGTTTGGGCTGCTATCTCCTGGGCATGGAGGCTGGATGTTCTCCCCTCCCGCTCTGGAGCTCCATGGACCGCCCTGGTGGGATTTTCCGCCCGTTTGAGCTGCTTTCTCCTGGGCATGGAGGCTGGATGTTCTCCCCTCCTGCTCTGGAGCTCCAGGGACCGCCCTGGCGGGGATTTTGAAAACAATATTGGGGCTTAGGGTTAGCTATGGGGCTGTATAACCAGTTTTCATGGGTCATTTTAGAGCGGTTTTAGCCTGTTTGGAGGCACTCTGGCTGGGGAGAGGGACGTGCACAGGGTCCTGTCATCCACCCTGGAGTGACGGTTCTCCCTCTCCTCTCAACAGTTGCAAGGGGAGCTTGAGCTCCAGATTTTACAATAATGTTTTGTTGTTGCTTTGTATTGTAAGCTGCCGCTGGTTCTTTCGGTGGGCGGTGACTGATATAAAATGACCAATCACATGAGGATCACACCGGGCCTTAGTCTCCTCCTCCAAACAGTCATAATTACTTTTTCTTGCAGGGCATTCTTTCCTTTCGAGCGCGCAGACTCTCCTGGTTTGCCTTCACGCTGGTATGAGAGCTTCATGTACAGGTGCCTGTATGGAGATCCACACGCGCGGTTCATGAATACTCGCGTAATTAATCATACGCAGGCGTGTGGGGTGAATTCAAAGCTCTTCATCAATAGTGATGTGTCGACCAGGGTTGTAGGATGCGATGCAGTTAGTAACAAACAATCCCCACACATTGGAGATTGCAGCAAATTTATTGGTCTTCACTTGCTCCCTGCGTGTGAACATGTCATCAAAGCGTAGGTGTCGCATGATGTCTTGGAAGCGGTTTCGGGCCACAGTTGCAATGATCCTTGGGTTTGCCAGGTTTGCTGACCAGCTGTCATGTAGTGATGGAACCTTGGTCACCCCCCACAAGATAATGACTGCAACAAATGCCATCTGTTCTGGGAGATCTATGAACCAATCCACCTGCTCCGTTTGGCGTGCATGTTGAGGAGTCCATTTTTGAATGCTTCGTAGCATGTCAAGAGTGATAAAACAGAGGAAACTCTGAAGGCGACTCCGGATATTTCGTCTGGTCTTAGCAGTTGGCTCTCCAGCTGTAGCATATGGTTCTATTGGGGTGATATTGAGGCGTGTCCCCACTTGTTCTTCACGCCACACTGTGCCATCTTTTGTGGTCTCTGTTGGCTCATTCCCCAGCCGAGGTCTCTTTTTTGGTAGAGGAGAAGTTTCCTCATCTGCAAGATAAACAATTTCAAATTAACTTTTTGTTGATTAAATTAAATTAACTTTGGTTCTAAATAAAAAAGTCAGATAATAAAAATAGGTAGTTTGAGAAATCTAATCTGAAGACAGCTCAGAATCCGATTCCAGTTCAAGAACTATGTCTTCTCCATCTTAGTCACAAGGGTTGACCTTGTTCACGATCATTTCCAGTGCCTGTTCAGAGGTGAGCCTCCTCTGCATTTTGATTCTTGTAAACAAGATACAGATGAGGCACCTATTTATCCTCCAAAGCACAAAAGGCTGCATGCAAATTTGCATGTGCAAAGTCTCCCAGCTCTGCCCCAGCTCCCTCTTGCTGATTCCTCTGGCAATGACCACGTTCACAAATGAAGGGATTCTAATTGGAGCCATCAGAGTTGTCAGTTTGGAATGTGAGCCTTTTGGCTCAGTGTTGGGACTACAAGGGGGATGTGCACAAGCCTGGGAATTGTAGTGTTAAACAGATTGCGTGAAGCCAGAGGGGTCAGAGATAAAAAGGAGACTTGAGAAGAACAGAGATCACCAGAAAAGGAGGATGAGTATGAACGACTTGTCAGAAATTAGAATCTATTCTTGTGGCTAACCATGATAAAATTTCACAGAAATTGTTTCAGTTACAAAATCTAGAGTTTAGCTGATTGACTGATAATTTTACCACAGTTTGATTTGAATTTATCCACAAGTAGTTTTAATCTTCATGTATTAGAATAAGTAACACTAGATATGACTTTAGTAGAAAAGTTTTGTGTAGAATGTATTTTGATTTCCAACTAACGCAGGTTTAGCAGGAACGTCTTCCAACCTAATCACAGGGCTGTGATTCCTGTAGCCAACTGAGTGACATCATTATCACATCATGAAGAAGGAAGATCTACATTAACTAATCACATGATGTTTAGATCGGTATTTTGGCTGTGCTAGGGGAAGCGTACTCTCTCTTATATAATGAAAGTTAAACCATTATGGTTAATTTTTAGATGGGATACACATATAGAATGAATGTTAGAAATCTCCATTTGAGCACCGAACTCTCTGGTGTTTATGGCGTTTGATCTGACCTAGCAGATCAGTCTGGCTGGAAAGATGGTTCAAATCGCATATAAGGATAGTAAGGAGGTGTTTCGATTTATTTAAGTAAAATTTGAAAAAACGCTGTGCACGCTTACACGCTCTTACACCTAGAAGTACAAGTTCAGATCAGTTAAGGGCCTTGAGCCCACACATGGGTTTAATTGTATACTGATCCATTTCTTAGGGAGTGTTTGACTTGTGCTCAGGTCAAGCGGCGCTGCTTACTACATCCAGCCGAGGACAGTGTTTGTAGTCGACCTCTGTAAAAGAGGTTGAAAGGGGGAATTGTAGCTAAAATTAACCTGTCTTAAGTTTAACCTTATTTGGAGAATGAACACCATCTGCAGGCAGGTGGTGCCATCGTTGGAAGGAGGACTGGACACACTATTCATTCGGCGTCTGGGAGCTTGTTGTAGACCAGATGACACCACATTTTAGAGGGTCAAAGGTGTAGAAATGGAATGTTTGGAAAGGCTGGAAATACTTGATTGATTGTGATCTGGTGGAAGCATCCTGTACCACCTGTCTCTGTAAAGATGAATAAAAGGCACTGAACTAAAAAAGATTTTGGGCAGAGAGGTTCCCTCTCTGTCTCAGACCAAACAAAAACGCCAACATGAATCTCTGTGTGTTGTGTGAATTTCTTCAATATCATAGGTGATCCAGGGATAAAAGAACACGCGTGCTGCAGACGAGGTTGTGTTCTTGTAGTTCGGTACTATGTAAGGGTGAAGAGTGCAACACAACAATTCTATAAATTCTATAAATGACTCTTTTTAGACATAAAATAAACTATTGAAAGTACTTTTTTACTGTTGTTTTTTTCACTTTCATAGTAGTAAAACAGTTGAGATGTTGAATGATTCATTGAAACATAAAATATTTACATCAAAGTCACTGATCTGCTTGAAAAACCTATTTACACAAAAACCTCTCTTTCTCAGCTTTTAGTCCTGAAATGTGTGGATTTTCATAAAAGTTCCTCTTTTGTACTGCAGATTACTAAATAACAGAAAGAGGTAGAAACATTTTTTTTTTTTTTTTTGCTTTTGAAAGAAGAAAGACTAAATTTTGTGCTGATGGTTTCAGAATTCACAAAGTAATAGGAGAAAATATTCTGTGGGTCTTCAAATATCAGTAAAAATGCTAGATACAGTGGCTTGCAAAAGTATTCGGCCCCCTTGAACTTTTCCACATTTTGTCACGTTATGGCCACAAACATGAATCAATTTTATTGGAATTCCATGTGAAAGACCAATACAAAGTGGTGTACACATGAGAAGTGGAACGAAAATCATACATGATTCCAAACATTTTTTACAAATAAATAACTGAAAAGTGGTGTGTAATTATTCAGCTCCCTTTGATCTGAGTGCAGTCAGTTGCCCATAGACATTGTCTGATGAGTGCTAATGACTAAATAGAGTGCACCTGTGTGTGATCTAATGTCAGTACAAATACAGCTGCCCTGTGGCGGCCTCAGAGGTTGTCTAAGAGAATGTTGGGAGCAACAACACCATGAAGTCCAAAGAACACACCAGACAGGTCAGGGATAAAATTATTAAGAAATTTAAATCAGGCTTAGGCTACAAAAAGATTTCCCAAGCCTTGAACATCCCACAGAGCACTGTTCAAGCAATCACTCAGAAATGGAAGGAGTATGGCACAATTGTAAATCTATCAAGACAAGGCCGTCCACCTAAACTCAGAAATAGATCAGATCAGAAATACAGGCAAGAGGCCCATGGTGACTCTGGACGAGCTGCAGAGATCTACAGCTCAGGCGGGGGAATCTGTCCATAAGACAACTATTAGTCGTGCACTGCACAAAGTTGGCTTGTATGGAAGAGTGGCAAGAAGAAAGCCATTGCTAAAAGAAAACCATAAGAAGTCCCGTTTACAGTTTGCCATAAGCCATGTGGGGGACACAGCAAACTTGTGGAAGAAGGTGCTCTGGTCAGATGAGACCAAAATTGAACTTTTTGGCCAAAATGCAAAACACTATGTGTGGCAGAAAACTAACACTGCACATCACTCTGAACACACCATCCCCACTGTCAAATATGGTGGTGGCAGCATCATGCTCTGGGGGTGCTTCTCTTCAGCAGGGACAGGGAAGCTAGTCAGAGTTGATGGGAAGATGGATGGAGCCAAATACAGGGCAATCTTGGAAGAAAACCTCTTGGAGTCTGCAAAAGACTTGAGACTGGGGCGGAGGTTCACCTTCTAGCAGGACAACGACTCTAAACATAAAGCCTGGGAAATAATGGAATGGTTTAAAATAAAACATATCCATGTGTTAGAATGGCCCAGTCAAAGTCCAGATCTAAATCCAATCGAGAATCTGTGGCAAGATCTGAAAACTGCTGTTCACAAACTCTGTCCATCTAATCTGACTGATCTGAAGCTGTTTTGCAAAGAAGAATGGGCAAGAATTTCAGTCTCTAGATGTGCAAAGCTGGTAGAGACATACCCTAAAAGACTGGCAGCTGTAATTGCAGCAAAAGGTGGTTCTACAAAGTATTGACTCAGGGGGCTGAATAATTACGCACACCACACTTTTCATTTATGTATTTGTAAAAAATGTTTGGAATCATGTATGATTTTCACTCCACTTCTCACGTGTACACCACTTTGCATTGGTCTTTCACATGGAATTTCAATAAAATTGATTATTCATGTTTGTGGCTGTAATGTGACAAAATGTGGAAATGTTCAAGGGGGCTGAATACTTTTGCAAGCCACTGTATCTCTGGCACTGAGGGGGGTAAGAAATCTGAAAGTGGCTGGCACTGAGAGTTGAAAAATCGAACATATCCCAATAAATCTGTTGTGAACAATGAAAACACAACTGATCCAATGCTTCACACTGCATTTATTAAGTTTAACAATGTGTTTAAAGCTGCAATCCTTAATTTGCATAACAAATTAGCTTAACATGTTTTTTTCATGCCCATTATAAATGTTTTAACACAGTATGGATAAAAATATGTTGTGAAGATAAAATAAAAGCAAACAAACAAAAAAATTGAGTGGTTCTCCCGTATTTTTCTAAAAACATTAACCAATCAAATATTTCGGGCCGAATGGAATGTTTGTACATTCTCTCCCGTCATACGGACTTCCGCATTTTATATGGCTTTTGTGCTCCAAATAAACTGACACATATTACGGCAGAACACTTCTGCTGCGGTGTATGCAGCTCTACCATGTAACAGCAGGAGAAACAACCGCAGGCTGGTTTCACGTCAGGTGTGCTAAAAACGAGTAATATGAGAAGTATGACAACAACTCTTCTAAACTTGTGGCAGGCAGAAGGCAATAAAATTATATGAGGGTCATGTTCTTTGACTTCTCCAGTGCCTTCAACACCATCAGGCCGGAGTTCCTGCGGAGGAAGCTGGAGGACGTCGGAGTGGACACCTTGCCGCCTGGACCATCGACTACCTCACTGACCGTCCACAATACGTGCGGCTGCGCAGCTGTGATTCAGAGGTGATAGTCAGCAGCACAGGGGCACCCCAGGGCACCGTTCTCTCACCTTTCCTGTTCACCATCTACACCTCAGACTTCACCTACAACATGGACAGCTGCCACCTCCAGAAGTTTTCTGACGACTCCGCCATCATGGGCTGTGTGTCAGAGGGGAACGAGCTGGAGTACAGGTCGGTCATCATAGACTTTGTGGACTGGTGTGAGTGCAACCACCTGTGTCTGAACACCAGTAAGACGAAGGAGATGGTGGTCGACTTCAGGAGAAGGACACCAACACACTCACCAGTGAGCATCCAGGGGCAGGACATTGAGACAGTGGACAGTATCAAGTACCTGGGTGTTCACCTCAACAATAAACTGGACTGGTCCCACAACACCAATGCCCTGTACAAGAAGGGCCAGAGTCGCCTCCACCTTCTGAGGAGACTGAGGTCCTTTGGAGTGAGCAGACCTCTGCTCAGGGCATTTTATGACTCTGTGGTAGCCTCTGCTGTCCTCTACGCTGCTGTGTGCTGGGCCCCAGGCAGCACAGAGCGGGACAGAAAGAGACTGAACAAGCTGGTCAGGAGGGCCAGCTCTTCCCACTGGACTCTGTGGAGAAGGTGGATGAGAGGAGGATGTTAGCCAAGCTCTCATCCATTATGGACAGCAGCTCTCACCCACTGCACCAGACTTTAGAGGAGATGAGCAGCTCCTTCAGTGGACGACTGAGACACCCTCAGTGCAGGAAGGAGCGCTACCACATGTCCTTCATCCCCACTGTTGTAAGACTGTACAACTCCACTTTGTAGCTGTCTGTTTAATAACCGGTTATATACCGGTAATAACCGGTTCTGTGCAATAACAACCTGAGCAATGATCCACCAATAACCAATTTTTTGTGACTTGATCAACCACATCTGCCTCCTGTGACTGTGAACCACCTCATCCATGCATCTGTTGTGCACTAAATACTTAAATACTTGAATATTTGTATTTAGTCATTCTAGAAAGTTTTTATTCTATCTATTTTTTATTTTACATTTAGTGTTACTCTGTTTTAATTTTCTCAATGATGCACCTTTCAATCTTTTTTGCACCCCCCCCCCCCTAATGTGTGTACTTTGAGAGCCTGTAACAGTGAATTTCTCCAAAGTTTAATCTTATCTTATCTATGTTGAAACATAAAACATTGTCTTTTTCTGGCTTGTGAGATTATAGTCGAATTTGTCAGGACAATCCTTGTTGTACCTTTTTTTTTTTTTTTTTTTTAAATATTCTCTGTCCGTCTGCTTCAATCTCCACATAGACCCTTACTCCCACACTTTATCCTGTCATATATTCTCCGCAAAAAGTGATGATTTTTTTTATTTTTATTTTCATAAATAAAGAACTGATGTATCTTTAGAAAGTTGGGCAGGATTAAATACTCTGAACAAGTTGTTTTACATCAGGACTAATGCCTGTCTGACAAGAAAAATAAAATTAAGGACAAAAAAAGGACATCCCCCAGTCATAATTAAAATCCATACTTATAGAGACCTTGTTTACATAGTCATGTCCTTTATTAGAAATAAATACATAATGAAGTAAATATGTTAGTATTTGGCTTTAAACCTGAGGTCATAAGGGTCAAGACACTGTTATTTAAAATCATTATTTACTGTCTAAAGTTTAATACTCCTTATAATGCAATTGTTAAATTCACAGTGTGGAAGACTTCTGTATTCCTGGAGTTGAGGAGATGGACCTTCAGAGCTGTCTGCAGTCACCAACATTGAAGCCGCTTGATTGACTGCTTCCTCCTCACATCTGATCGCTCCCGCCGGACCTGTAAGGATCGCCCTTCCTGGACCTGTGATTGCTGTCAGCGTGGAGCGTCTTTGGAGAATCTCCGACCTGTTTGTCGCGCCTCGTCTTCTGGCGACCGCGTCACCAACCCGGCCGTACCTCTGCGGTGCGCTCTGATCAACGCCCGCTTGGTTCGTAACAAAACCTTCATTCTCAAGGATTTCTTCACTGATCAGTCACTGGACTCGCTCTGCATCACCGAGTCATGGACCGTTCCGGGTGAGTTGGCTCCTATCGCCGAACTACTCCCAGCAGGATGTGCTCATCTGAACGTCCTGCGGCCGTCAGGCCGTGGTGGGGGCCTGCTGACTGTTTTTAACTCTAATATTCCCTGCCAGCCCGTTACCTTACAAGGGGTTTGTGACACTTTTGAAATGTCAGCGTTTGAACTTGAGTCCTCCTCCCCGATCCTCTGTGTATTGCTGTATCGTCCTCCAAAGCAAAACTCTGTGTTTATTTCCCAGCTATCAGACTGTCTTGCTGACGTCATCCTAAAGTATGATCAGCTCCTCATACTGGGTGATTTTAATATTCATATATGTTGTCCTGGGAAACCACTTGTTGCTGACTTTTGCAACCTAATTGACTCTCTTGGATTGACCCAGCTGGTGGACTTCCCCACTCATGGTGGATGCACATTTTGGACTTGGTGCTGTCTCATGGTGTAGCTGTAACTAATGTGCGGACTGATGTTTTCTGTTTATCCGATCATTGCAGACTGTCCTCCAAAGCAAAACGATCGTATGTCCAGTCATCAAATTACGACGAAGGGTGACGTATTTAAAGCGACCTCTGGCGGTGGTTATCATAGACATCAATAGACCCCGCATCCGCGGCTCAGAGGCGTGCCGATAGGGCGGCCATCTTGGGGCAGACCAGGCTGCCGTCAGAGACAGTACGCGGATGGAGTGTAAATAGAGTCAGAGCAAAGAAGCTAACAGTTCTCACCATGGATGATACATCCA
>SSNP01000483.1:0-50027 GCA_006937955.1 Pachypanchax playfairii
GTCTTTGTACCACTCAGTGGGTGAAACTTTGGTGTGGGATTTCCATCATGACATCACGTAGGATTGGTACTTGTTTTAAATCCGGACCGCAGGTGTTTGAAACACGTGGAGCAAGCTGAATGTGTGAGTTGACTATCTGTGAAGCTGTAGTGACTTGTGTGATTAATGGTTGTTGGTGTTGTTCTCCAGAAGGAGGCGGTGTTGCAACAAGATGTTTGCTGTGGTTTGAATATAAAATCACTAGAAAGAAGCAGTGATGAAGGTGCTGTAAGATGTGAAGGAGGGATGTTGGAGGACGTGTGTGGTGACAGTAGTTTGATAAGAAGGGTTAAAAGACAGGGTCCCGCTGTGTTGCTCAGGCTGCACTACAGTGTCTATTCACAGGCACAATCCCACTACTGAGCAGCACGGGGGCTTTGACCTGCTCCGTTTCCGACCTGGGCCGGTGCACCCCTCCTTAGAACACCTGGTGATCCTGGGCTCCCCCAGGATAACCATGCAGATGCTGCACTTTGCAAGGGCACCCGATCGGCATAGTCCACTGCAGCTCAGAGCTCCTGGGCTCAAACGATCCACCTGCCTCAGTCTCCCAGAAGCTTGGACTACAGGCACGCGCCACTGCACCCGGTAGCAAAACAGACTTCTTATTGGGTTTTAAGCTTTGGCCAAAGTCACATCATCCCACACAATAATAACATCTAGTGGAGCAGACAGTGTTGTTTCAGCTGTTCTACACAATTTCCCACTTGAGTTTGTGTTAACATCTGCATCTTTTATACAGAAGTAAGTTTCTTTTTTAATATGTAAGAAAGGTTTGATTTATTTACTGCTGTTTCATTTTTCTCCTTGGAGTAAAACGTTTGAGCTACTTAGACATCAGGTAAACCGAAGACGGGCGTGACTTTCGGATGTCTTAATCCTCTCTGGTGTCGATAGCGATGTGTGGACTTCTGGTAGATGTTAGCCCTGCTGTGTTCTCTCCAGCACTTGTTCAAGTCAGGGATACACATAAATCTGTAACTGCTCCCATAGCAAGCATCTAAAAAAGGACGGGCTAACCTGTATAATATTTTGAGCTGATTGGAGGACGTGGCCCAGGTGTCTGCCTGAGAATAGTCTTTAGTCAGTCACAGTAAGATATTGCCAAATCGAGTCAGGAGAAAAGCACACACATCGGTACCATTAAGAAAAGCAAATAGTTCTTTCCTTTGCATATTTTTAAATGAAGAATTCGTCTCCAGTTCTTTGAAACAGATTCAATAGCCGCTTTTATGTTTATGTTTTTATGTATGTTTGTTACACAAAAAGCAGTTAAGTGTGTTCAGAAATCTCACCAGATTAGTTGTTAGGCACTTTTCAGAGAAAAAAGTCATCAAGGAGGTCTGGAAATTTAGTTAGAAATAGCAAAGTTGTCAACACTGGTTGGGTGCAGGGTCATGCGCTAATTTCAGAACTGTGTATGAACACCACTTGCTGTGTTTTTCTAGAATAACTGCAGTTTAATCCCGACTATTGAGCACAGACGGCACTGAAAGTATTTATTTATATCCCCAAAACTGACTGCTGCAGCCCTTTTTATGGTGGCACTGTTCACTTACGAAGTCACACGTTTCGGCCGTGTTATTTCAGTGATTTAGGTCTTTTGGTTGAAAACCGAAAATACACTTTTGGGTCCTTTTCGGCTGAAAATTTTCAGTGGCCGAAATTTTGGTGCATCCCTAGTCTGGACACTTGCAGCTATCCTCATACCTCAACAGCCACCCAAATGCACAATGATAAAAAAACGATTGGTCTGAACCACCAGTGGAGTTGAGTTGAGTGGACGGTTTAGTTGGAGTGCTACAAGATAGATTTTAATGGTTTTGGAAAACTCCAACGCTCACAAGAATCCATCGTCTTATCAAGGTTATGGATGTCCTACTGACATGGGTCTTTGGTAAAAAAGACTTATTTATATTTACTGAAAAACTGGTGTGGATGCTGTTATTTGGCACCTCTGATTCCATCTCTGTGCATGATATCTCATCTCCCTGACACTTACTAGAGTCACAAGCATGGCACACACATTTGAATCCCAATGTGGAAGAAGGTTCTATCAGGCCGTTAATTATGGTTTTAGGAAAATTTGACTTCTATGGTTGACAAGAGATTCCAGTTTCCTTCTCTCAGACTGTCTTTTCAGAATAAGATGGCCTTCTGGTGGCATAGGAAGGTTTATGTCATGTCATAGGGTATGAGTGTTGCACATACACTCACCTAAAGTATTATTAGGAGCACCATACTAATACAGTGTTTGAACCCCTTTCACCTTCAGAACTGCCTTAATTCTACGTGGCATTGATTCAACAAGGTGCTGAAAGCATTCTTTAGAAATGTTGACTTATATTGATAGGATAGCATCTTACAGTTGATGGAGATTTATGGGATGTACAGTGGGGCAAAAAAGTATTTAGTCAGCCACCAATTGTGTAAGTTCTCCCACTTAAAAAGATCAGAGAGGCCTGTAATTTTCATCATAGGTATACCTCAACTATGAGAGACAAAATGAGGAAAAAAAATCCAGAAAATCACATTGTCTGATTTTTAAAGAATTTATTTGCAAATTATGGTGGAAAATAAGTATTTGGTCACCTACAAAACAAGTAAAATTTCTGGCTTTCACAGACCTGTAACTTCTTTAAGAGGCTCCTCGGTCCTCCACTCGTTACCTGTATTAATGGCACCTGTGTGAACTCGTTATCAGTATAAAAGACACCTGTCCACAACCTCAAACAGTCACGCTCCAAACTCCACTATGGCCAAGACCAAAGAGCTGTCAAAGGACACCAGAAACAAAATTGTAGACCTTCACCAGGCTGGGAAGACTGAATCTGCAATAGGTAAGCAGCTTGGTGTGAAGAAATCAACTGTGGGAGCAATTATTAGAAAATGGAAGACATACAAGACCACTGATAATCTCCCTCGATCTGGGGCTCCACGCAAGATCTCACCCCGTGGGGTCAAAATGATCACAAGAACGGTGAGCAAAAATCCCAGAACCACACGGAGGGACCTAGTGAATGACCTGCAGAGAGCTGGGACCAAAGTAACAAAGGCTACCATCAGTAACACACTACGCCGCCAGGGACTCAAATCCTGCAGTGCCAGACGTGTCCCCCTGCTGAAGCCAGGACACGTCCAGGCCCGTCTGCGGTTTGCTAGAGAGCATTTGGATGATCCAGAAGAGGATTGGGAGAACATCATATGGTCAGATGAAACCAAAATACAACTTTTTGGTAGAAACTCAACTTGTCGTGTTTGGAGGGGAAAGAATGCTGAGTTGGATCCAAAGAACACCATACCTACTGTAAAGCATGGGGGTGGAAACATCATGCTTTGGGGCTGTTTTTCTGCAAGGGGACCAGGACGACTGATCCGTGTAAAGGAAAGAATGAATGGGGCCATGTATCGTAAGATTTTGGGTGAAAATCTCCTTCCATCAGCAAGGGCATTGAAAATGAGACGCGGTTGGGTCTTTCAGCATGACAATGATCCCAAACACACCGCCCGGGCAACGAAGGACTGGCTTCGTAAGAAGCATTTCAAGGTCCTGGAGTGGCCTAGCCAGTCTCCAGATTTCAACCCCATAGAAAATCTCTGGAGGGAGTTGAAAGTCCGTGTTGCCCAACGTCAGCCCCAAAACATCACTGCTCCTCATTTTGTCTCTCATAGTTGAGGTATACCTATGATGAAAATTACAGGCCTCTCTGATCTTTTTAAGTGGGAGAACTTACACAATTGGTTGCTGACTAAATACTTTTTTGCCCCACTGTACATACAGGGCACGAAGCTCCCATTCCACCACATTCCAAATATGCTCTATCAGGTTGAGATCTGTTGACTGTGGGGGCCATTGTAGTACAGTGAACTCATTGTCATGTTCAAGAAACTAATTTGAAATGATTCGAGCTTTATGACATGGTGCATTATCAGTGTACCTGTACACATTTTGCATAGCAAGTATGCAATTTAGCATCTAAATACGCGCCCCTCTAAACTATGCTAAAAGCTGCACGCATGTGAGTTCTGTAAACAAAAATGCTGGAGGTGAAGAAGTTTCAGCCAATCATCGCAGAAAAGCAGAGAAAACAAAGTCTGCCTAACCTATAGCGTAACACCCCCGCCTCCCCACTTCGTCCTGTGTCCTGCTGCCCGCTCCTTCTCTCCATCCTCCGGTAAATTCTCTTGGTGTGTTTGAGGACGCACGTGTGCGGGTCCATGTGTGTCAGCAGACCGGCCAGCCTTTGGTGAATGTGAACCTTTATGTGTAAACTTATGGACTCAACACACTGGAGGCGACAAACGACCTCCATAACCATCGCTATCGCTTTGATAACCTTACGCGGGAAGCAACGAGTGGTCCGTCAATGAAACTTCTGCTGATTGGTCCTCGACTGGGCTGGCCTTGCTAGCCCGCCTGTGAACGATACATGCACGAGCGCATGCACAAAATTTGCTACCTCACCATGCGTTTTGCACAGTCTGCAATTATGATGTGGATATAAGTCACCAGGGAGCTGCAGGTAGTACACAAATTAGCCCTGATGATGTGTGAATATTTGCTGTAAGCCAATTTAATATTACATTCTTAAAAAAAAAGACACCTATTGCAATATAAAAAATAAATCATTAACATTAAATACATATTAAAATATTGAGTGAACTGGGAAATCCCATGAGTGGAGTCGCAAAATTCTGCAAGAAAAAGCCGCGCAACCCAAGTGGTACTCAAATTTTTTTGACAAGGTTGGCAGGTCTGCATTATCCTGCTGAAAGTAGCCATCAGAAGATGGGTACATGGTGGTCATGAAGGGATGGACATGGTCAGAAACAATGTTCAGGTAGTCCGTGGCATTTAAACGATGCCCAATTGGCACTAAGGGGCCTAAAGTGTGCCAAGAAAACATCCCCCACACCATGACACCACCAGCCTGCACAGTGGTAACAAGGCATGATGGTTCCATGTTCTCATTCTGTTTACACCAAATTCTGACTCTACCATTTGAATGTCTCAAGAGAATCCAGACTCATCAGACCAGGCAACATTTTTACAGTCTTCAACTGTCCAATTTTGGTGAGCTCGTGCAAATTGTAACCTCTTTTTCCTATTTGTAGTGGAGATGAGTGGTACCCGGGGGGGTCTTCTGCTGTTGTAGCCCATCCACCTCAAGGTTGTTCGTGTTGTGGCTTCACAAATGCTTTGCTGCATTCCTCGGTTGTACAGTTCAGACACAAAGCATGAAGAGCATCTAGAAACAGAAGGTTTGGGGCACCACCTGTCACCTGACATCAATCGATCAATCAAACCCCCATTTTAAATTGCATTTCAGTGCATCCTAAGAGAAAAAAAGAACAATATTAGCCACATATATACTTTATCAAATCCAAGTATTGTACAACATATGGAAAAAAAAAAACTATAAAATTATTTTATCATCTCTGTTAATAACATTCAGACTGTATAAACTCAAAACATTCTTCTACTTGCTGTTTTATCAGTCACCTCACCTGTAAGTTTTTTAATAGTATTTTTTTTATATTTTCTTTTTTGTGTGTGTTTAATACTGTGATTGTAATTTATTTTCTAAATGTTCTTTGCATCCCATATATTTATTTCACAAATCTTCTCGGGGACGAGTTTGAACCCAGAAGCTGTTGGGTTCCTTGCTTGGCCCCTACTGCAACGCTTTGATGGAAATGGTCTTAATGCTTATTAGCTCATCATGCAATTCTGTGTGGTCACAATCCCATAATATTTGTTGACAGTTTGACAACCACTACTTCCCCATTCTAAAATACTAAGTGTCCCAAAATTAGTTAGTCTGCCAGCTATCCACTAAAGGAGAGGCTGATAAGTGTCACTTGGATATTTGGGAAGGACACTTGGTGTTCACATCCCCTTAATTTTAGTGTGTGCCAAGTGTAATTGGGCTAATATTTCCCAATTTAATTAGTTTTGGGATGTTGCAACAATTAAGATGGGAATGTTACTGCTGTCAGTTAGACATTATGGCACAAACTGGACACTGGACAGGGATAATTCAACAATGTCTTCCTTTACTTTTTATTTCCATGTGAGACAAAAACTGTTATAGTAAATGTCTGAGACCTTCTTTTATCATCCTTCTGTTTTCCAAAACTGAAATATTTACAAAGTATCAGGACATTTAGGAAATGTAGAAATCCGACATATGCAAAATATCTAATGTATACAAACAATATATCGGAGGCATTTAGAAAACACAAGACACGTTAGAATGTTTCAACCTCTCTCCATGTTTATTAAAGATAATACAGTGTTAGCCTTTTTGACTTTAATACAAAAACCGAAAAGATGAAGACAGCAGCTATTACAGCCTGTGGACGTCACCTCATGTCTGATTTCTGGTCCCGCCATTTTTCTGGCTTCTGCCGTGTCATGGAGAACAGTAATGTCTGCAACAGATGTGTGCTGGTTTAAATATTTTAGGGATATCACAGTTTTACTGATGGTTCAACTGAATCTTCTCTCAGACACGCAGGTTTGTTTTTTGATTTATTTTGGAAGGTCGTGGAGATTATTTGGACCTTTTTTGTTTTATTTAGGTAAAAACAACTTTGTTACCATGCATTGTATGTATATGTTTTACTTGTTTACATTGATGTGGCCTGAATGAAACAGTAAAAACAATCTGCCTTTAAATTGCTGTACCTTCTCCAACTTCTGCCTCAAATTCAGAGATACATCCACAAGTCTACTTTGTAGTATTATTTTACAGCAGATTGAAATATCAGGACTTCGCGTTCTACCAGTGATCTTGATAGAAGTGTAAAATACTCCTTTATGGTAGGTTTTTAGCTAATCAGTTCTTGGAAAGCAATGCATGTGTGTTAGGTAATGTTACATTTCTATTTGAGAAATCTAACTCATTTCTTAAACATGACACGATAGACGCTTTTTGCCAAATGTTCACTGTTGACTTTTTGGGAAGCACCTGGACAGCAGTACAAAATAACTTTTAAAACTTTAAGCTGCTGTTTTGAAACTCGTCTAAGTGGATGCTAACCGAAAAACATGTTCAGCTCAATATTAGACACTCTGGGCCCTCGAATTACCCGACAATAACTTCAGTGCTTCAGGTCGTGGCCATGAGTGGGCGGTTCCTTTGCTGCTTTATAGCAACAGCGGTTTGTTGCAGCAGCGATCACCATTAGCTCCTATAAGGCTAGCAGTTAGCTTTTTCAGTTCACTGACCAGAGTTCGCTTTTGTTTCTGCACTGATAATAATCGTGCATTAAAAATAAGAAACAAAATACGCCACCTTCTCTGATGACATCATTATCTGCAAAGCCGGTTTGAGCAATGACCGTCTGAGAAATGGTTGTTTAAAACAGTTGTAATTCTAAAAAGCGGAAGCAGTCGTCTCAGACAGCCGTTGCTGGAACCGGTGTTCTATAGAAATATGCTACCTGTTGAGATGTGCTACAGATTCCTTCTGCACATGTGACGTTCTACAGTCTTGACTTCAATAAACAGATTTATTGTTTATTTTTTGTTTCTATATTTTTCCATAAATACATTTTACATATCAAATAAATTTTCCCAGGACAGAAACACTAAATATGATGTTATTTTTACTTTCTTTACATTGTCAGAGCGACAGGCAAATGTTTGGACACACCCAGAGGAGAAGGACCCAACAATGGCCAATAAGGACCCCAGAGGGCTTTTATATAGAAAATATCAGAGAAGGATCATAAAAATATGTTTAAATAATTAACAGGAAACACTCACCATAAACAAGAATACTGTATAAACTTCTAATAACATCTCATTATGATATAAGTTGTTAATTCGTACAATGGAGGCATTTTTCATCAGGGCAGCATAAATCACCAGAACACCACTTCCTGCTGCGACCTGAATTACTGAAGTTATTTAGTCTATTGTAAAACCATCAGAGGCGTCCAGAGTGTCTAATATGAAGCTGAACATGTTGTTCGGTGAGTATCCATTAAGTTTCATAACAGTAGCTTAAAGTTATTTTGTACTGCTTTAAGGAAATAAAAGACCCAGCTGCAGATGTGCCCATAGGAAGCACCTGTTGTGTCAGTTAACATAAAGCAACCTGCGGGGCATGAAGGTACGTACGTATATGATATTGCACATGATCAGAATTCTTTATTAGAAGCTTTAAAGGGTTACCGAATTTAAACTAGTAAAACAAAAAGCACCAATCTTCTATATTAACATCAAAAAACATCAAATAATTTTGGACCCACAGTTCAAGTTAAAAGAACTCGTCTTGACAGAAATGAAATGTATTTATTACAAAGTAAAGCTGCTTCAGAATTTTGACCGTTTATTTTTGTGGAACCTTTTAACTAAACTGTTGAGAAAACACTAAACTTCTCAGATGGATTTTTCGGAAATATTTCTTTTTATAACAATTGTTTTATTTATAGTAGACCACTGTGATGTTAGAATAATTGTACATGTTCTAGATCAGAAAATGACCTTAAAAATTGAAGCACTCCTAAAGGTTTGATTTTACTCTTTCGTTTTGAAACAGATGTTTTGCGTGCCGGCTGCATCTGTATCGGAATGACAGCATCGCTTCAGAAGGTGATCTGGCTAATAAAGGTATAGGAGGATAAAAGAGTTAAACATACACAAACGCAGTCTTTATCGTTGTTATAGTATGATGAAACTCTTCAAAGGCATCATGACAGCGACAGGCACAACCTGGACCGGACCTGGATTTTATTCACTTCGCAAATTTAAATAGAACCTAATTTTAATAAACCGACACTCAGTCTGAGGAATAAATCATCCTGAGGGTTGGAAGTTTAACATCAGTATAAATCCTGGTTTAATGGTTCTTCATTAGATCATCTAGGGGCCTAGACAGTGGTCAGCCACAAAAGCACCCAAAACCCTAACAGCTTGTCAGAATTATCATGACCTGAGCACCACGCCGCAAAATCCAGAAAACCAAGTGGAGCATCTGAGTCATTTGACTCCGTGTAGCCGAACATAAAGGTACATTTGAAAGGTGAGAGCTACCTTTATACTTCAGCTTCTGTGCTGATCTGTTGTTCAAGCACAACTCGTCTTTTAGAGGAAAAGTTGAACCGATCAGCTGTGAGTGTACAGTCGGCTTAAAGATGCTGGCTTTTGTTTGTTCCTCATCTGATCCTCACCTTTACAATCACTCTGTAGGAGTAAGCACATGTATGAGTGGCTGCAGGACCACCCTGTGCAGAATCTTCCATACGCAACACCTGCACAGTCTTCGTTTTGACACGTCACACCTGGCTAACTCATCTGTTCTTAAAGCTCAACACCTGCTGCTTACCAAGACTCTTGAATTCTCGATTGATGTCTAATGTGGCAGCTCAGTCCTGTACACAGTCTGAGGTTGGAGAACGTCTGGGGCTTAAAGGAGATCGACCCAGATCAGGAGGGAGTCCCCGTGGATCTAATGGGAACCCAAAACTCTAAAAGACTTCATGCTGTCCAGTCTTCTTTTTCCAGTGAACAAGAGCACTGGCATCATGAGCTCACATGTAGCCCTCTTAGTAAGTGGTATTGTTGATTGCAGATCAGGAAGTATCATCTAATCCACAGCCAAACTTCAACTTAACCACAAATTCAGTTTGACTTGTGGCCTCAACTTTGGCTGGTGCTCTGGAGTTCTTGACGAAGCCAGGACGGAAGTGGTTGACCCAAACGATTCAGCAAACGTAGCAGCTCGATGTTGTGGTCACGGTAATACTCTGCTAGAAAGGCCCGTGACTGTAACACACACATAGGATAAATACAATCACATTCTATCTGAGGTCAAACAAACAAATAAAAGAGAAGCTACATTGTGATGGATGTAAATACAGCAATGGAAAAACAAATGTTTCATGTTCATTCATGGATTTTTATGTAGACAATGTGCTAACTGATTTAAAACAAGCACGTGCTGTTAAGCCCACAGCCATTTGTTATAAAATTAGGACATACAGTGGGGCAAAAAAGTATTTAGTCAGCCACCAATTGTGTAAGTTCTCCCACTTAAAAAGATCAGAGAGGCCTGTAATTTTCATCATAGGTATACCTCAACTATGAGAGACAAAATGAGGAAAAAAAATCCAGAAAATCACATTGTCTGATTTTTAAAGAATTTATTTGCAAATTATGGTGGAAAATAAGTATTTGGTCACCTACAAACAAGTAAGATTTCTGGCTTTCACAGACCTGTAACTTCTTTAAGAGGCTCCTCGGTCCTCCACTTGTTACCTGTATTAATGGCACCTGTGTGAACTCGTTATCAGTATAAAAGACACCTGTCCACAACCTCAAACAGTCACGCTCCAAACTCCACTATGGCCAAGACCAAAGAGCTGTCAAAGGACACCAGAAACAAAATTGTAGACCTTCACCAGGCTGGGAAGACTGAATCTGCAATAGGTAAGCAGCTTGGTGTGAAGAAATCAACTGTGGGAGCAATTATTAGAAAATGGAAGACATACAAGACCACTGATAATCTCCCTCGATCTGGGGCTCCACGCAAGATCTCACCCCGTGGGGTCAAAATGATCACAAGAACGGTGAGCAAAAATCCCAGAACCACACGGAGGAACCTAGTGAATGACCTGCAGAGAGCTGGGACCAAAGTAACAAAGGCTACCATCAGTAACACACTACGCCGCCAGGGACTCAAATCCTGCAGTGCCAGACGTGTCCCCCTGCTGAAGCCAGGACACGTCCAGGCCCGTCTGCGGTTTGCTAGAGAGCATTTGGATGATCCAGAAGAGGATTGGGAGAACATCATATGGTCAGATGAAACCAAAATAGAACTTTTTGGGAGAAACTCAACTTGTCGTGTTTGGAGGGGAAAGAATGCTGAGTTGGATCCAAAGAACACCATACCTACTGTAAAGCATGGGGGTGGAAACATCATGCTTTGGGGCTGTTTTTCTGCAAGGGGACCAGGACGACTGATCCGTGTAAAGGAAAGAATGAATGGGGCCATGTATCGTAAGATTTTGAGTGAAAACCTCCTTCCATCAGCAAGGGCATTGAAAATGAGACGTGGCTGGGTCTTTCAGCATGACAATGATCCCAAACACACCGCCCGGGCAACGAAGGAGTGGTTTCGTAAGAAGCATTTCAAGGTCCTGGAGTGGCCTAGCCAGTCTCCAGATCTCAACCCCATAGAAAATCTCTGGAGGGAGTTGAAAGTCCGTGTTGCCCAGCGTCAGCCCCAAAACATCACTGCTCTAGAGGAGATCTGCATGGAGGAATGGGCCAAAATACCAGCAACAGTGTGTGAAAACCTTGTGAAGACTTACAGAAAACGTTTGACCTCTGTCATTGCCAACAAAGGCTATATAACAAAGTATTGAGATTAACTTTTGTTATTGACCAAATACTTATTTTCCACCATAATTTGCAAATAAATTCTTTAAAAATCAGACAATGTGATTTTCTGGATTTTTTTTCCTCATTTTGTCTCTCATAGTTGAGGTATACCTATGATGAAAATTACAGGCCTCTCTGATCTTTTTAAGTGGGAGAACTTACACAATTGGTGGCTGACTAAATACTTTTTTGCCCCACTGTATTTGAAGAAAATAATCCTCTGTGTTTCTTTTGATGATGATGTCAGAACCCTCATGATAAACATTAAATATATTGTCTTGTACATCTAAGGTCTGTCATACAGGACACATTTAAAAATACACAATACAAACGCATCCTCAGATCTTACGCTACGTTCAGACTGCAGACTGAAGTGACCCAAATCGGATTTTTTTGCCCCTATCTGACCAGTGAGAAGGCAGAATTTTAGTAACATTTATACAGACGAGTCACAGTGACAAAGAGTTCTTGTTTATGCTTCCAGCTGCAGGCTCAGACATATTATGGCGCCCATATTCTGATAGCTCACGGTATCAGCGTACATATAAAAAGAGCCAAGCTGCAGTGACCTCCAGAGTCTTTTGGCATCTGCCTTTGCATTTGTCTGAACGCTCTCACTTCACGCATGATTTTATGGAATCAATTCTTCTTTATAAAGATTCACTCACCTGATTTATTTTTAACCAAAATCTCTGCCACAACACCTGTATCTGATTTTTTTATGACAGTCTGAACGACACAGATTCGATTTTTTCAAATGAGACCCAGATAACTTCAGCATGTCGTCCTAAATCCGATACGTATCTGATCTGTTGGCATGTGACTTCAGTCTGAACCACCAGGTCGCTTCCATCCGACCTGTACGTCATCAATATGCGACATACGTAACTATTCTGCGTTGAGGACGCAGAAGCAAAAAGTAAACAACAGATGCAGAGAACAGTCAAGGTGACTTGCCTGAGGTGTCTGAGTTTATTCATATTTGGGGAGACAGCTACTGTTCAGGCTAAACTCGAGGGATGTTATCAGAACCATGTGATTTTTAAAAACATTTCCAAAGAAATAGCAGAGCGCGGGTTTAAACGAACCTGACTTCAATGCCAAAGAAAAATAAAAAGTCTCCTAGCTAAATGCAAGGAGGTACTGTTCCTTCTACTGCACATGTGTGACACATTCAAGACGCATTTCATTCAGACAGCAAGTCACATTCAAGTCGTATTTCACTGTCAATATGAACGAGCTTGCAAAAAGATCAGATCTCACAAAAAAATTCGGAATTGAGCATCAAGACCTGCAGTCTGAACGGAGCCTTACATTCTGAAAAAACACCACTGAAATTCATCAGTGACATGAAAATGAAAATTCCACCTCCGTTATGTTTCTAATATTTTAATCCTATGTTTGGACATCTGGGCTCCTGTAGCTGTTTTAACCTATGAACCATCATTTCCTCAGTCTATCATGATCCTTCTGCCTGAATATTCACTAATAATTGATATAAAGGGTTTATTCCAGCCCTGTGGATCATCACTGCCAATATCTCCCAGTCTGTAAGGACACACCTCTTAAAATCAGCTGATCTGTTTGTCTTTTTGTGTGTTAAACTGTCTGAATGTTAAGAAACATGTTTGATTTTATTACATATAACAGAAACAGGTCTATTTTAAATATAATGATAAATGCAGTTATGGTCTCATAATTTTTAATCTTCTATGTTTTAATCATAACAGCTGATTTTGCTGCTCACAGAAAAAAATCAGTATCTTCAATTTTCTTAAACGTGCGCTCTGGATATTACAGACTTCACATAATCAGAGAACTTAAAAACAATGTGGTTTCAGGACATGTATTAGAGATAAAAATGTTCAGTGTGTGTCTGAAGTTGTTAAATTAAAATAGACAATCACTGAATGCAAAACCCAGATTATAATATAGCTCACACACACTAGTGATGCTTTCTGTGTGTTACAGGTGCTTGATGTGTTTATTTTGACACACTGTGTCACAGAGTTCCTTGTGTGTTTATGGCTTTATGTGTTGGTGAAGTTAGAGTCTTACTGGTTCCAGAGGAATTTAGAAACAAAGGAGGAGCTTTCAGTTATCAGGCTCCGCTTTTAATCCATGAGAAATCCACCCAGTCTACTTTAAAGAGCAACTCACCCTCAAAACAGCTTTTTTCTGATTATTAACCGTATTAGTGGGTCTTTAATGAAATCTGACATTTTCATGTAAACTTGTTAAATTCTACACTTTTTGATCTAAAAACATCTTAGTGCTGCCTTCTTAGGGTTGAAATGTGGCTGATGCATTTGAAATCTGTGATTGGCTGAAAGCGGTTCATGCCTACGTCAGCATCGTCTCTAAGACACGCCTCCTGGGGTATAAAACCATCTCTCAGACACACTCGTCCCGCCCACCCGTTGTCTCCAGCTTCTCACCAAAGAGCTGCACACAGGGATTTAGAGCAACTGGCTGAAAACTACGACAAACAGAATAACTAAAATCAGTAAAATAATAATTAAATCGGGGGAAAGACTTCCCTGCAGTGGTTGTGATCGTGTGGATGTGATTTATAGACGTTATATTCTCATCGTGGTCGTGTTACCTCTCTGAAACACGGCAGAGTCACGATGGCGCTAATATAAACACAGAGAAGTACTACATGTCAAACACAGCCCAGCATGTCACGCCACCAGGGTCCTAAGTAATGCCTATATTCAGCATTATT
Source organism: Pachypanchax playfairii (assembly GCA_006937955.1). NCBI lineage: Eukaryota > Metazoa > Chordata > Actinopteri > Cyprinodontiformes > Aplocheilidae > Pachypanchax > Pachypanchax playfairii. Next base: position 14,163 of record SSNP01000483.1, read on the forward strand.
TGAAAAAGCAGTCAGAAGGCAGGAAGATAATTTAGAGGGATTGAGTTCCTCTTTAAGACTCGGCTTCAAACTTTCATTTTTGCTCAATCCTATAGTCAGGGTTAGCTTGGGTTCTCCTGATCCATCCCTTTAGTTATGCTGCAATAGTCTCAGACTACTGGAGGACATACTGTCCACATGTCTTCACTCTGCTGTCTCTCTTTACCCTCCATGTTGGTATTGATTATTATTGCTGCTATTAACTTTAACTCTGTTTCTCTTTCTATAGACATGACGAGCAGCTCAAATCCATCAGTGTTTGTCCTCTCAGACCCCAGTGGGTCCAAGCAGAATTCCTTCTGGTTCTGGTTCTGCTGGAGGTTCTTCCTATTATATGTTACTGTCTCCAGTTTTTGCTGTTCAGGATGGAGGCTTATGTTGAAATGAAGATTCTTAAACAGGAAACTTGCGATTTTATAACTTATTGAAACTAATCACATGACAACTGGATTTAACTCATTGGATATAAATCACTTTGAATTTGGACCTACTGATATGAATTGAATGTGTTGCTGTAGCACTTTAAGGTGACTTATTGTAAATTAGTATTATACAATTAAATTGAATTAAATTCTGAGACTAAGTTATATGTAACATGACTGCTGGAGCTCCAGGTGAGCTCAAACAGGAACATGTGGGTTTGAGAAAGTTGGTGTATGTAAATTGTACCTCGGAACTCATGTCTGGATATTTTCTTCCTTTACTCTTCCCCAGACATTTGGCTCGGCCTCCTTCCACGCGCTGACACCAAAAACCTTTGCTGTCATCAAACCTGAAAATAAACATGAGATTATCATGCAACACAACAAACACATTGAGTGTTTTGTGGAAATACTGGTATGTCAAAGGGAAAATAAGCACAAAAAAAAACAGGAAGCTGGATTTCAACATTTTTTTCTATACACTGACACTCATGATTTCCCTTCTGCTTTCTCTGAAACTGAATGTGCATTTTTTGACGTAGTTGCGCTGTCTAAAAATTCCAATCCCTCAACAAACTGAAGTGAAAATAGAGTCCCAAGCCTGTAAAAGTCACGGAAAAAACACTTTGATTCTCAAATTTCTCTTGAATTTCTCTGCAGCTCCAACCCTGATAATCTGCTTTTGTGGTACATTCTCAACAGCCGTACAGTGGACAAGTTCAGCTTATTTATACCGTAACGCAGATGCAAACATACAGAGGATAATCAGTTAGTCTCTGTTCAAACCCCATGTGCAATTATTTTCTCTGCTCTGTCTGAGTTGCATTAATGTTGTGCACTCAGTTCCCAGAATGTCCCAAACCAAAAGCCGGGGCTGTTTTCTAGTTAAGAGTCTGCTTGCTTTGACAGGATGTGATACACTTGAGAGTGTTACAAACATTAGAGCCTGTGTGTAGTTGAAGTTGGGAGTAACACCGAGGAATCTCTGGATTCCCTCCATCACCGGTATGGGGTTGGAACGCAGCAAGGCTCCGTCAACAACGTGCAGCTGAGGACAGAAGGAAAAGACAATATTCAGGACTCGTCAGAAGCAGCAGCTTAATAATTGAACCTGATATTTGCATCAAACATCTTAACTCAGTTGTTGTTACCTGGCTGGGCTGGAAGTATTGCAGCCAGCGCTCCAGGTGAACAGCATAGGCCCCAGGATAAAGACAGCGTCTCTGAAGAACTAGCAAGGCTCTGGGAGCTGATGGGCCTGCAGTCATCACTGCATGGAAAGTGTTATTCAGGGCTGCAGGGTCCTGGTGGGCCCGCTGGTGCTGTGGTAACAAACACATATACTCACTGTGCAATTCAGTTCAGTTAAACATCTGTGCAGCTTTGAATGCAAAGGGTTGATTCTGACCTGATACCATGAATAAGCTCTGTCAGATGGGTTGATGAGGACAGCCAAGATTTTAGCTTTGGGTAGCAGGGCTGCAGCTCTTTTAGGGGCTACTTCAGAGTCAAAGTAACTGGCACTCTTTTCAAACATGTAGTCTGCGCTTACATTGGAGGGAAATGGGAAAAACTCCATGTACCTGACAAACACACCAGAAAATCACATTCATGAACATGAGTTTCTATTTGAGTGAACTGGACAACAGAAGACAACAGCCACCAGCTTTTATCATCTTGGCATTAGAAACAATCTAATCTTCACCAGTCAATCCCATTTTCATAGTTGGTTCCACTGAAGAACTGGATCTCTTCAAACGTGGTGGGACTGGGAAAGGAGCTGGTAATGGCTGGGTGAAGGCTCAGGAAGGAGTGAAGAGCTGTAGTGCCTTAGAATAAGAACAGGATATTTGAAATAATGAAGACACACTGTAGGATACAGAAGCACAATGGCTGAGGATGGAAACAGGAAGTACCTGTTTTCTGAGGTCCGATGATAAGAAATTTGGGGAGTCTGTCACAAGTCTTTTCTTTAGACCAGATATCTTTATGTCTCTTGTCATGACATGGGTTCTGAAAAAATATTAGGAGATTTTTTTTCTATGAAAGACATAAAATATAACAACATATAAATTGTCATTATTTTTCCTCCAGTGATCAGGAACAGTTAAAGGCATTACATACGATTTTGCTCCAAATGAGAAGCTCAACGGCCCGCCCCCCCCTTCCTCCTTTTCCGTCAACGGAAGAAACGCCTTTGTGAATTGGGAATTGCGTAGTTTTGTTTACTATCGGCATCGCTGGAGTTTTTTGTGGAACAACTACAACTTTGTTTCATCAAACATCTCGGAGTCATCGATGGTAAAAGGCTGTTTATTGTTACTCAGTACAAGTGCTGCTAATGTTGAAATGCTAGCTAGAGTGGATCACTGAAGCCTGATGCTGCACACTGCTCAGCCCATGTTCATGTCAGACCCGTCTTTCTCCGCTGATTCACGAGAGTTTCTGCTCATCTGTTTATTTTTTCACCATGTGTAAGTAAATAACATACAAAAACAATTGAAGAGAGCTTGTTTTAGTTACTCCTGCTTTTAATTTGACATCGTTCATCTTGTCTTCAACTCTTTCTCTCACTCTTTCGTTTGTTTAGACACCCAAAAACCCCCCACCCCCCTCAATGTAGTCAGCACACTCCGTTGAGCTATGTGTGTGTTTGTTTGTGTGTGTGTTGTGTTTATTTGCATCTGTATAGTTTGTTTAGATACACAATTATGATCGCATTTGTCAATCGTGGTATTTTATTTTGAAGAATAGCAATTATTTTTGACCGGATTGTCTCGTGTGTCTTGGTGTTATTTCCTGCCAGAACTTACGCAGAACGCTCGCGCAAAAAAATAGACCAGACGCCAAAATGATAACTTAACAGCTCCATGTCTGGCGGGAACTACATCATATAGGTTAACAAAACAAGGGCGCCGAATGGAAGCGGTCTCGGTTCCGCTTTGCAGCGCTTCCGTGTGCAGTAGTACTGAGACCTGAGCAAACTACGTAGTACATACAGAAATATGATTGACAATCTAGTAGCCAATAGATAACGAAACAGTTTTGTTATCTATTGGCTACTTTATTTCAAGCATCACAAGTTCTATGATTTATTAATATTATAACTTTTTCTTTTGGAAACCAGAAGTACAAGATCACTACAAGTTGATAAAATGATTTTAAAATAAATCTGACATCTAAATTTGCAACAAAATCCTCTTTACCACCTTTAATAAACTATACTAAGCCTGATTATTTGATGGCTTTGCAACATGTTCCACTTTATCTCTTGTTAAAAACTACTGACCTGCCAGAGTGGGGTTCTTTCTCCTGGGAAGATCTGAAAATATTTTTCAGCGAGCTGGACTGGAGGTAACGTCTGCAGCCTGAGGTTCGTCCAGCACTGAATAAACTTCACTAAAGACTCGAAGGTGTACAGACCAAGACGGTCATTGCCATAGTTCGACAGATGAGTCATAAAGATACTTATCTGGATTGAAAAAACAGGAAATGAGACAAGTTAAAAAAAAACAGGCAGAATGCTTTAAAATTACAGTAGATTCCTCAAAACCAGAGAATTTACAGATGAACTACAAAAATCTCTGAAAAATAACAGTAATAACTAGAAAAATTGCATTTCCTGCAGAAATGCAGTGTGAATGCTGAAAGCTGAAAAAAATTAGTTAAATGCAGCTAAAAAAGTTTCTAAGTTGAAGAAAGCTTAAATAGTTAAAGAGTTGAAGAGAAGAAATAACTAAAATCAGGGTCAGCCCTGAGCTGCATGGTGCCCTAGGCGAAAAAAATGAATTTGGCACCCCCTACTGCCCAGAACAGAAACAACGTAACTCACTAAATGGATTACGTTGCAAAAAATATTTATTTATACTAAAATGAACAGTAGAGATGATAGATATAGATAGATATTTAATTATTACTTATTTTGCTCTTTACATAAGATGAATGGTGTGAAACAGTTTGTCCAAAAATAAATAAATAAAAAACAAAAAAATTTTAAAAAGGAGAATTTGGCACCCCCTCCAGTAGAGGGGGTCCTAGGCAATTGCCTAATCTGCCTATGCCCAGAACCGGCCCTCATTAAACCATGGTCCATGGTAGGAGAACGCTGTTGTACCAAATTCTGTCTATCCATTTGAACACAGACAGGAACTACCACAGCTGAGAGAGATTAACGTGGTCTGGTATTCTGGGAGTTTTCTCAAAGCTTTACCAGTGTTGTTTTCTACAGCTGTTTAATGACGTCCAACCAACTAAGTCAAAGACAATGGTGAGGTGAGTGAGAGATTAAAGGAAAGTTTGTTAGAACCAGGAACTTCTGTGCATTCAAGACCAACTTTAGACTGAAAAGGAATCTTAAGTTCCCGTATCGCCTGTGCATGAGAAGGAGCAGGTGTGATATGCTGGTTTCTCACAGGGTTTAGGAGGACAGTGAGGANGAGTTCGCCTCCTCTGATGCTTTTGTCCAGCTCTTTCGAGCCTCCGGGGTATTCGTTGTAGAAGATTGTGTGGGTGAACAGACCACAAGTCTGTCGGGGCAGAACCTGGAACACAAACAGAGAAATTTCACTTCTGGTTCTTTTTGTTTTGTAGGAGCTGATACTGAAGTGTTAAACAGGTGACGTATAAGAATCATTTTATGGGATCTGAAGATCAAAGGAAAACATTGCGAGACCCACATCATAAAACATGGCACCAATTTTTCATTTTTTTTTACTCTGAGATTCCCGAATGTCCATTTTAAAACTGTACCTTTAAGGGTTATTCATTAATACATTTTTAATCTATTTATGATCATTTCCAACTACAGAAACTTGTTTTACAGTCCTAAACACTCAAATAGAGCAAATAAAATAAATTTTATCATGAATAAAACTCCAACATATCAAAAAAATAACTAGAAAAGCACTCGGAGAGCGCAGACCTCCGCCAACTGGACATATTGTAGAAAGTACTTTGTCCGTATCCTTAAAAAATTTCCTGGATCCAGACGGTAATCTGGATCACCCCCAAAATCTAATCACTTCTTCCTTGAGTCGTTTCTGACCTTTCCTGAAAATTTAATCCAAATCCATCCATTAGTTTTTTAGTTATCCTGCTAACGACAGACAAACCCTGATGAAAACATTACCTCCTTGGTTGAGGTAATAACAATGTTCCCACATGTACCTACCTGGATCCCGTTATGAATAAAACCACGGCGGTATCGTGCCGGTCTCAGGTGGGGGTATTCTTCAGTGCTGGTCACCTTGATCCCCCACACAGACTTCCAAGCTTCATATAGTTGGCTGTGAACGGGGTAAACACCCGAGTGGTGTGGAGCGATTGCATAGCCCATATCTGTAGGGATACCGTGCTCCTGGAAGGAGACGATATGATGCAGGGACGTTAGAAAGTGAAAGATAAAAAGACAAAAATGTAACATCTTTTTTTTTTTTATAGAGAAAAACTGATATATTTAAGCAGATAAATACATTTCTAAGTATCCAGCTGCTTTCACTTTGATTTATTCTTTAAATAACACTTTTATACTTGAAGCAGCTGCAGTTTGTTTTTGTCTTTCTTTAAACTGGATCTAGAAACATCTTTTAATCCTGGTGAAACTGCTGAGCTGCACACTTTACTTTTGATGATAATTCCATTAGTTTTAACAAACCTGTTGTGAATATTATCCATGCTAACAGCAGTTCACACACACATTTGTTTCTCCTCTAAAACCTTATGGCTGTGTGGCTTTTATACATTAGAGTACATTGTGTGTTGTTCTAAGGTATTTGACCGGCGGCCCAATGAAGAGGGTTTTTATGGGGTGTTTGAAGACCATGAATGCTGGATTCTTATAAGGGCTGCGCCTCATTCAGCTTGTTAAATCAGTACTAATTAACTTTTCCACATCTGTGTCTCAACGCCATTGCTTGAACCGGTGTTCTGTAGAAATATGCTACCTGTTGAGATGTGCTACACACGTGTCGTTCTACCGTCTTAACTTCAATAAGAAGATTTATCATTTATTTTTGTTTCTATATTTTTCCATAAATACATTTTACCTATCAAATAAATTCTCCAGGACAGGAACATTAAATATGATGTTATTTTTACTTTCTTTACATTGTCAGAACAACAGGCAAATGTTTGGACACACCCAGAGGAGAAGGACCCAACAATGGCCGATAAGGACCCAGAGGGCTTTTATATAGAAAATATCAGGGAAGGATCCTAAAAATATGTTTAAATAATTAACAGGAAACACTCACCATAAACAAGAATACTGTATAAACTTCTAATAACATCTCGTTATGAAATAAGTTATTAATTAGTACTATGGAGGCATTTTTCATCAGGGCAGCATAAATCATTAGAACACCACTTCCTGCTGCGACCTGAATTACTGAAGTTATTAAGTGTAATATAGGGGGGGGTATACATACAAAGTGTCTGAAAATGGGAGGGGCCATCAGTTATAATATTCTGAGCTGACTGGAGGACGCCAGAAAGATCTGTCTTTAGCCAATCACAGTAAATCAAGCTATTACCAAATCCAGTCAGGAGAAAAGCACACACATCACACACATCACAAACATCACAAACATCACAAACATCACACACAGCACACACATCACACACATCACACACATCACACACATCACACACATCGTTACCATCAAGAAAAGAACAAAGTGCTTCTCTTTGCTGATTTTTCATTGACAAAATTGTCTCTAGTTCTTCTAAAACAGATTCAATAGCTGCTTCTACTCGTGCGTCCACCATGTTTGTTTTGCTTTGCCTGAACACCCGCCCCAAAGCACAATGCTAACACATGATTGGTCCGAACCACCAGTGAAGTTGAGTCAGACAGTTTTGTTGGAGAGGTACAAGATGGATTTTTGTGGTTTTGGAATATATTCTTGCAGCTGTATGTTGAAATAAGAATGTTTATATCTTTAACTACTTCATAAAGTCGATTGATGCTTCTCACTTCCAACAACTGTTTCTGCTGACTGGAGGAATCTCTGAGTGAATTAAGAGTTCATCCATCATGATACAGTCATTATAACCGTCATTTGGCTAAAAATTAAAGTGAAATACGAAGAGACCATTTGAGGTATGGAATACTGAACGCAGCATGAAAACACTTTCTATCTTAGCAGGTTTAAATGACAGAAATCCACAAATGATTCCATTTTAATCTTCTAACCTGAGCAAAGATCTTGTTGAGCTTCATCTGCTCAGCCAGGACACTGACATTGTGAAAGAGGTGAGGCTGCATGTGGCTCCACATGTGAGGGAACCACCAGAAATCCATCCTGTGGTTGAGCAGCATGTCATCTCCCCGGTCCTCCTCATCCGTACCTTAAAAAGGTCTGTTGTCACTAACACGATCATTAACACATTGAATATAGTTTTGATGTTTGCAACAGAGTGTTTCATACCTGTGTGATAGAACTTTCCTGAAAATCCCAAGTTGAAGGTGAAGTTAGACACCAGAGCTCTCAGCTTGTTTTGAATATTAAGCAAAGCCTGTAAGAAATGACCCAAAACAAATGAGACTTCTTTGCAGACATGAAGGATTTGAGTTTCTTCTGTAAAACAGATGTGAGACTGATAAGAACCTTGACAGGGTGAAAAAGCTGAGTGATGATGTAACAGGTGATTCTGCTGCCAACAGCTGTCAACAATGTTTTTGCTCACATCTGTGCCGACAACATAGATACAAAAACTAAACCCAAACATTTGTTGCATTTGACACAAAGCGCCCCCTAGTGGCGGGTTCCACTACTAGTTTTAAATCCCGCCCCCTCCATGTAAATGAATGAGACGTTATTAAAAATAAAAATACGCATCAGATATAAATAATGACTTTTGTTGATTCCCATAGTTCTTTCCTTGTTGCTTTCTGCTCAAGTAGATGTTTATAAGATGATTTTAATTCATCGGTTGATTCTGAGATATAATTTGATGTGGCAGCAGCTGACAGTCAATCCATCACAAACACTGAGCATTAACTGATCTCACAACATCTTCACTATTAACTGTTGAAGTCTATCAGGAAAACATCTCATGGAACAGCAGATGGATTTTGGGAAATGTTTTTTTTTTCTGATGTACATCCACAACAGATGAGTCAACCCAATTCAAGATGACCACCACATCTAATCAACCTTAGGAAACATAAAAAATGACTATTACTCTATCAAATTCAGAAATACTAACAGATCATGTGATATGCAAATGTTGTGTGTGATTGTGAATGACATCATTTTACATATTTTAACAAAACCACTCTAACTGTAATCTCTGAGCATTAGATTCACTTTATTTAGAACTCTGGCATGAAATGGAGCTAAAATTGAGTCTTTAAGTTTGTACATGTTTGTACACACAACTTATTGTACTGAGTTCTGTGTCCTACTTAAAAATAATCATTAAAACCAACAAACACCTATTTTATGTGTTATTTGAAAATAAATTGACTGAAATCAAGTTTGGTTGTGAGCAGTGTGCAGATCTCTGCCCTCCTCTCACCGTGATTGGATGGAAATTCAAGAAACATGATTTGTTGGTCAAAATCAGCCACTCACTGGTTCTTCCAAGAAACCCAAATATGGTAAAAATTTTTTTAACTTGTGCGTGTTTTGAAACCTGTAACTTGAAACTTGTGTTTTTTAAATGTGCAAGTTACAAAAATGAGTTACAAATACAGAAATAAATTACAAGTATAAAACAAAAAGTTACATGTACAGACTTAAAGACCCAATTTTAGCTCCATAGAAATGCAGCAAGTGATGTTCATTCTAAACCGTTAACTACTAACAGCTTTCATTTCACACTTTTACACCTTCATCACACCTCAGCAGGCACGTAATGAGAGTGTTTGTGATTCTAGTACTAAAACTACTCATCTATAGTCACAAACAGGTCCTGAAATCATACCTTGAATAAAAACTAATTCTAATCAGATGCCATTGTGTTTAGGGCATAGTTTGTAAACAAAGCTGTCCTCCAATTATAAGTGTCATTGTGGGAATATTCTAGCCTGATCAATCAGATCCTCCTGCATTATGTTCAAATGCAGAAGGGTCTGACACCGGAGCAGCACCCGATCATTTCCGCGTCAAATTTTATGACGGACCAATTACATATCACCTTTGTTGTGCGTCATCCTGAAAACACGGAACTAGCGTTTTCCACCCAGAGCACAACATTCAACATGGCGGACTCGGCTGTGGATGAAGTGTTTACTTCTGCGCTTGCTTGGGGTGGTCAAATACCTGAAACCGAGTGTGCAATGACACCTCGTATTCGCAAGTTTTTAACACAAAAGCGACAACTGTCATTAATATTTGTCTTTTCTCCTCCATTAACCATGGCTCTGTAGCTACCATTACGGCTCTGTAGCTACCATTACGGCTCTGTAGCTACCACTACGGCTCTGTAGCTACCATTACGGCTCTGTAGCTACCACTACGGCTCTGTAGCTACCATTACGGCTCTGTAGCTACCACTACGGCTCTGTAGCTACCATTACGGCTCTGTAGCTACCATTACGGCCCCGCTTGCTAAACCTCTTGTTTTTGTTCCGCCTCGTGTGTATCCGCTTTAGCGTCACGTGTTGCGTCACTTCCGGGTTTCTGTGATTGGTTCTCTCTTAAATGGCTAAGCCCGCCTTCGAAATTGAGAGACAGCGGGTTCAGCTCCAGGCCCTCACGTCTTTGTAAAGTAATCTGTCAAAGACTTGGTTGATCAGGTAAGGAATATTCCAGCACACATTTTACATCCAATCCTTCTGGTGGTTTTGAATTATCCAACCTAAATTGTCTCACTTACCTCCACATCAGACACCTTCATGCGAGTTCCTTCCTTTCCGACAAATATATCATCCACGTCAACCAGGATGTGACGGTCCAATGATAAAGACAGTCTCTTTCCTGTAAGGTAGGCAATGGCATCTACAAATACCAGCTTGTGAAGCCAATAGTTGAGATTATTTCCAAATATAACTTTTTGAATGCCATCGTGGAGTCCCAAGTCCTGGATCACGGTAGCATGGAGGGTCTGCAGAGAGCTGGGTCCAAAATGTGCCAGCGTCTCAGAGGACTTGGTAGAGGCCAGAAGCACTGGTTCATATGTTGAGTGGTTAGACTGGAAAATTGTCCAATCATCCCCAGGCAAAGAGCCCTGCTCTACCTGATTGGGCTTTGTGATGTAAAGTAGAGGAGCACTAGGGTTGATTCGGTAATCCCTGAGTCCCAGGTGAGAATGTAGAAAGAGGGGGAAACCTTTGAGCTGTGCAGTGAAAGGAGAGTTTTCAGTAGCTTTAAAGAAGCCGATGATACCTACTCCATACTCATCGCAGTACTTGTCCAGCAACTTGCGGTTCCACACATCAAGATTAACATACTTCAACACATTTTCATAGATAATCAGTGTGTAGCGTCCACGGTTATGATCTGTCAAAGTGGGCATGTCCCCCTTGCTGGGGGCAATTTCTGTGCGGTAGCGGAAGCGACTTGATTCTAAAATAGCAATAATTTCTTGGCCTAGTTGGGAATAGATGCTCTCAACAAACACCAGAACCACAGGTTCTGTCCTGGAATTGTCAATTGTCTTCACTTGCTGCAGTCGTTCCTGGCGCCCGGGTAATAAAAGTGGTGACCTCTGGCCACCTGTCCCACCACCGGCAGCCCCAGTACTCACTCCCAGTGACATCCCCCCACCTCCTCCACAGTCACTGAAAGGTAAAGGTGGGGGCTCCTTGATTTTGGGGCTGTTTGAGACATAGTAAGCTAGGAAGGCCATAGAGAGCAAACAGAAAATAATAAGAGCCAGAATTAGGCGGTGAAGCTCCAGCTGGCGAACTCCTCGCATTATCTTCCATAAACCCAAACCTTGACCAATCATGATGTTGGAGAAGGGAGGCAAGACAGGCCAACAAGTAGCAACACTTTACAATCCAGGAGGGTAGAGATGAGGAGAAGGAGTGATGGGAGAAAAGAGTCGGGGATGAAGACTGAGCATTAAACGCTGTCAGTGAGATGTGCTGATTAATAGCCATTTACACTAAGTAACCATGGCCAACATCATCCATTACCAGCTCGCTACTTTCAGCGCTGAAGTGCAAAAAACTCTCCGATGGTCCAAAAGAAGGTGGAAAGAAGACCAAGTCCAAAGTGCAACATCAGCTAGCTCAGTTTAACAAACAGCTGATGTTCACGTATGTATATTTTTTGTTTGTGGAAAACTCTGCAGCGTTGGTCCGGACGTCAGGGGTGAACCCCCTCTGGCACTTCTGCCAAGACAAAAAGATGTTTAGAATATAAGATGGATTGTAAAATATAAAGTTGTATTATTTGTGTTCTGTATACAGATCGTTAATGGATAAAGAACATACATGATATTTACAGTCACACCAAAGACTAAAAAACAAGAACTCTCTTACGATATATTTGTTTTGTTTTGCCTCACCTTGAAAACATTGTAGACCTAAAAACCATCAGATCCCAAATGCATCTGCAAGTAAGAAAAAAAAGGAACAAGGCAGTAAAACTTGATCTAAACTCAAAGATAAACCGTCTTTTACACTATTAACATTTAAAAATCAGTAATATACACTCACCGGCCACTTTATTAGGTACACCTGTCCAACTGCTCGTTAACACTTAATTTCTAATCAGCCAATCACATGGCGGCAACTCAGTGCATTTAGGCATGTACACATGGTCAAGACAATCTCCTGCAGTTCAAACCGAGCATCAGTATGGGGAAGAAAGGTGATTTGAGTGACTTTGAACGTGGCATGGTTGTTGGTGCCAGAATGGCTGGTCTGAGTATTTCAGAAACTGCTGATCTACTGGGATTTTCACGCACAACCATCTCTAGGGTTTACAGAGAATGGTCCGAAAAAGAAAAAATATCCAGTGAGCGGCAGTTCTGTGGGCGGAAATGCCTTGTTGATGCCAGAGGTCAGAGGAGAATGGCCAGACTGGTTCGAGCTGATAGAAAGGCAACAGTGACTCAAATAACCACTCGTTACAACCAAGGTAGGCAGAAGAGCATCTTTGAACGCACAGTACGTCAAACTTTGAGGCAGATGGGCTACAGCAGCAGAAGACCACGCCGGGTGCCACTCCTTTCAGCTAAGAACAGGAAACTGAGGCTACAATTTGCACAAGCTCATCGAAATTGGACAATAGAAGATTGGAAAAACGTTGCCTGGTCTGATGAGTCTCGATTTCTGCTGCGACATTCGGATGGTAGGGTCAGAATTTGGCGTCAACAACATGAAAGCATGGATCCATCCTGCCTTGTATCAACGGTTCAGGCTGGTGGTGGTGGTGTAATGGTGTGGGGAATATTTTCTTGGCACTCTTTGGGCCCCTTGGTACCAATTGAGCATCGTTACAATGCCACAGCCTACCTGAGTATTGTTGCTGACCATGTCCATCCCTTTATGACCACAATGTACCCAACTTCTGATGGCTACTTTCAGCAGGATAATGCGCCATGTCATAAAGCTGGAATCATCTCGGACTGGTTTCTTGAACATGACAATGAGTTCACTGTACTCAAATGGCCTCCACAGTCACCAGATCTCAATCCAATAGAGCATCTTTGGGATGTGGTGGAACAGGAGATTCGCATCATGGATGTGCAGCCGACAAATCTGCGCCAACTGTGTGATGCCATCATGTCAATATGGACCAAACTCTCTGAGGAATGCTTCCAGCACCTTGTTGAATCTATGCCACGAAGAATTGAGGCAGTTCTGAAGGCAAAAGGGGGTCCAACCCGTTACTAGCATGGTGTACCTAATAAAGTGGCCGGTGAGTGTAGTTTAAACCTGAAGATTAGCTCAACATTCTCCTGATGATACTAGACCTAGAATCTGAACAGTATCTTCACCCTCCTGGCACTAAGATCCATCCTGATCAATACAGATGTGAACGCTCTCTAAAACAGATTGAGACTGGATTAATCCCCCACGCCACATTCAGAGGTGAACTGGGGAAAGTTTGTCCACATTGTTTTAATAGTCTGAATGCAAATAAACAACCTTTTACAAAAACTCAAACTCAGAATCCGTTTAGAGTCTCTGACGATCCGACATGCACGTTTCAGGTCTGTTGGAAGAAACTACCAGGAAAACATCTACACATGCATAAGGAGAACATTCATAAGGAGAACATGCACAAGGAGAACATGCATAAGGAGAACATGCACAAGGAGAACATGCATAAGGAGAACATGCATAAGGAGAACATGCATACTCCATGCACGTCTGGAGTCAAACCCAGGAACGCGTTTGATAATAGCAGTAACTGAAATCTGATTCACGGGCAGGTTTAAACATTTGAGACAACCAGAGTCTGCGTTCTGGTCTGAGTTGAACAGGATCTGAGATCCCTGTTACCTGGTAACCACCGAAACAAACACACAAAGTGTTTTGGCCACATGTTGCAGGAGGTGAATGATGTGGTGCGTTGCAACATGAAATGTCATCTACAGACTCCAACTAAAGAATTAAATATTGTTATCATGTCCCAGTCTAGCTTTCATGAACTATTCTTAATCCATGTTCGATCAAATAATCCAGTAACGTGCTGATTATTACATGAGGTCAGCTGGTCTAAGAATGGAGGAAATGTATTTTAAATGACTTTAAATTACCCACCAATTATTTCATTCTCAATATTATCACCCCATTAACTGAGTCATTCATTGGTTAATGAGGGAGGTTATAAGTATCACACTGTAGGGGGAGGTAGACATCATCATCTTTAATGTTTATTTATCTTTACATGTCTGTCAATAAGTACAAAAACAAATACGAACCAAAGTCAAACCTGATCCTGCATGAAAAACTTTCATCTGTTGAGATCAAAGAAAGTCCTTCTTTGTCGGTTCTTTAACAGTATTAATATTAAGGAAGAATTCACTGGGAAAAACATCCGATTCGGACCATCAGCTGACTTCTCCAACTCTCAGATATCTGACGCTGGTGACGTTAGACTGAATCTACCTTTGGTCAAAGCTAACACAGTCCTCACAGAACCCCTGACAACATTAGCATCCAGCAGCTAACGTGAAGCTCCACGGACCTGAGGAGGTTCCTTCAATGTTCTCCTGTCATCTCTAAAACTGGGACCTGAACATTTCCTCCGTCTTCTAATCTTACACGAACAAGCAGAGCAGCTAACAAGAGTTATCCATTGTTACAAACCACTCTGTAACCACAGACACCTGGAACTTCCAGCTAGCTGAACTGGAAGGAAAATGAAGACGGGAACACAAACAACAACAATAACAACAAAAATAATAATAAAAGGTTGTTATTGGGACTTACCAGTGTTTCACAGATAACAATCTGACCAGGATAGTAGAAGATGTCCAGCTGCAGAATCAGACTTTAAAGTGCACTTCGGAGCATCAGCACTCATGCAGCCATCTTGGTTGTGATCATTGAGCCCAGACAAACCGAGGGAGGGGGGGGGGCAACAGGCGGGGCAAGAGGGACGACTACGACCCGCTCCATCCACTAGTCCAGACCAGACAGGATCACTGTCACAAACATAAGTATACCTTTTATTTTGTTTAACACACAAAGACTTGTCACTTCGGAGCGGCAGTGCCCCCACCCTCCTCAAGGCCGCCATCAGGGGGGGCCAGGGGGGGCGCCTCCCCCGGGCTCTCCCCACAGGTCAGTCTCCTTTGCACAATATGCTCCTACCAAATATCTTACATTCAATATCTGAATCCTTTTGTAGAGATCTATTTACAAAAATACAAACAACTTCCAAATATAACAGTATGAAAAATACTTGACCTTTTGTGTTTAAAGCATTTTTACCACAATTAGATTCGACAAGTACTTTGATTGAACAACAGACATTCCAGAGTGCTGATACAACAGAACAACAGCACTGGGACTTTTTACAGATTATATCACTCCGCTGTACACAGGTGGGGGAGCAGCTGAACGTATCACTCTGCAGTGCTTCAACCAGTGACAACCAGGCCTCCCGTCACCTCGCTTTCTGATTGGCTACAGAGATGGCTACATGCTCGGTTCTCCTCACAAGACATTATACACAGACACATATCGGGCCAAGACCATCCAACATGTTGGCCGATTTGGGATCGAACGTCCTTCTAATTGGACCCGATCGCTCTTAACACACCACACACGACAAGATTATCAGTTAGGATTATGTTATGAGGATAGTGAACAAACTGAAAGTTGATAGAGATTTGTGAACAGACCATAAAAAAAGACACTTCTGATCCATCACTTTGCTCAGTAACATCTTAAATCTACAGGGTAAATCCATAATTCTCAGCACTTTGAACCTTTTATGTCACACTTGTTCTTATTCGCTCCAGTTCTTACAGCTTTGATGTGTCAGTATGCTCGTTTCAATGTACGTGGCAGCTTCTCTGAGTCAGTGTAAATAAATCAGTCCTGTAACACAGTAGTGGCATCCTCAGGCCAGACTCTTTATAAGCATCTTCAACAAGTGAAAATCAAAACTAACATGCTAGCTAGTTATTACAACATGAAAACGTTAAAATACATATAGAACTGGTAAAATCTAGTTAATGAGTCTGATCCTAATCTCCCTTCTAACCTGTAATATCTAAAAATGAGTCCTGTAGGAATTATTATGCACAAACGTATCCTTCAGACATGTTTCATCCTGCAGAAAGGGAGCTGGTTACATGTTGATAAGAAGTGTCTGCAGTTTGGCTTCAGGGATTTCTGGAACTTTAAAAGACAAAGTAATCATGTGAGATCTGCCAGCAAGATGAACATCCAGATAAAACCCAAACAGTTGAGTGTTTTCAAATATTTTTATTAAGTACACGCTACACTTTCAGTATTGCTTTAATTTTTTTATTCTTTTATTCTAAAGTAGAATATTTTGCAATAAGTACATATAGAACCCTTCATTTAAGCTACACTTCTGAAGAATACAAAAATACCACAGTACTTTATCTGCAAAGTCACTTCCATTGTGAAGCCCATAACCAGTTCAGGCAGGTTCAGAACAGGAACAGCTGTCTGGACAGAGACCGTCGACATATCTTCAAGTAACAGCACCATAGAGCTAACCGCACTGAAGAGAAGCTCCACTCAAACATGATGTCAGGAGGGAGAAAACGCTGGCAATTCTGACTTACACAAGTCAGAAGCAGGGCTTTGAAGAGCCACGGCGCAGGTGAGCGTGCGTCAGCTGTGTTCCCAACACATGGCCTGTGATGAGCTGCATTGTCTGATTGTGAGACAGGCTTCAGAGGAGTCAGTGCGGTAGCGCTCCACAGCTTCAACCACACACAGACAGAGAAGAGCACTCTGGGAAACGTCTACGGGAAGCCTGATTTAATCAGACTCGTTGGTGCTGAATTCAATACGCTGCTGTTTTTAGGTCAAAAGGTCTGAACATCATCATCCCTGCGAGGGGCCGCCCAATCCACTGATTCAAACTGATCCAACAGGGCCACTGGGATCCAGAGTTTATTTTAGTCTGTGCATTTAAATGACTCTGTTGGATACTGAGCTGGGTAAAGTCATACCGTGGTTACATGTCCACCTCCCTTTAGCTTGATGTTAGCTGTGATTTTGGACATATCTACAATATGACTGAGAAATCATTACCAACTGAAAATGATGCTTCCTCAATAAAATGTTAAGATACATCCAGTAAAACATGTTTGTATAAAGCTTCAATCTGTGGTTTACTGAATGAGGAAAAAACACCTTCAAAGAATTTGTAAAAAATCAAAAATCTTAGTAGTCATTTCTTCCTGAAAAGTCAAAGAATGTAATCAACAGTAGACGATGTACCCAGCATGACTGACGAGTCAGAATCCAGAAGCTGAGAGGTGATTAGATAACTCCTCATTCTGGAGATGTTCAAAACATTTTATCAGACAGGCTGAAATTAAAATATGGATCCCACGTGACAACTCCTTCAACACTCTTCCATTTTTTCCTCAGTCTAAACAAAGTATCAAAAGATTACACAAAATACTGAAACATCCTCAAAACTATTTCTTTCCTGCAAATCTTCCTTTTGTCTCACGCCGTTTCAGATTGATTGTAACGAGACTTGGTGAGTGAATCTTCTCAGCACCCGTCTGGAATGGAATGCTTTAGCATGAAAACGAACGCCACTAAGTGGTTTTCTTCAAAGCTCAACTCAAAAGTAAAACTCTAGATATGACAAGAAGATGGAAGACCTTTAGTTTAGGGTATAAAGAAAGAATAAAGTACACTATTATTCACAGTTACACACAGAAACAATGGCAAATCAAGAAAGGGAAGTACAGAAGATGACCGGGCCTCTCCACCGAGCTCTCCGTGGACGAACACACAAACAGGGACTCCACGGGTCGAGGACCGACTGCACGGACTGTTTGCTGAGTAAATACATCAGAGAGCAAAATCCCCAGACAGAGCAGGACAACATGAACGTGTCTGGCTCAGTGAAGTGGCAGTAGTAATGCTGGACGCTGTGTGCTCTCCTTTAGTGTGCAGTTCAGGGGGAGAACGTTGCCATCTCCAGTGATATGCGCTGCCACAACTCTTTAGTCTGCTTGCCTCTCTTCAGATTCTGCAGCACATCATTAAACTGCATCATCCCCACAGGTGTCAAGCAGAAGGCCCCTCGAGCACTGCGGATAATGTTGACGAAGTCATCGTAGTCAGCAGGCGTCAGATGGATGAGCCGGTGGTGGATGTACTGAGGAGAGAGAGACCACAGGTGATGTTCTACAGGTGTTGATTTATGTAGTTCTTATCTTGTTCCTGCATTTTTAATTTTTTTTTCTAGTACATTTAGTTTGAATTTGTTATTTTAAAGAGGCCGTTCTATTAAAAACAGTTTTTCTGATGTTTCTGTTGAATATTTTTGCTCCACAGGTGTTCTTACCTTCATAGTAGGTGTGAAAACAGGTCAACAACTTCTATTTCAGTTTTAATCTCTCAAACTACGCAGGTAGTGATAAAACCCGAGTTCGAACGGCGGTACTTGTTTCATCACAACTCCTTTGTTTGTTAGTATTCATCAGCTCCCGCAGTTGAAACCACGCCTAGCATGCTGCTAGCTAAAAGCTGTTAGTATAAGACGTAGCAAACAGAAAGACATGATGTCTGACGTTGCCATGCGCAGCGGGGCGGGAAACAGTATACCTTGCTCTCATAGGCTAGTTTGTTAGCCAATCAGAGTCCAGCAAA
This sequence comes from Pachypanchax playfairii, assembly GCA_006937955.1. Taxonomy (NCBI): domain Eukaryota; kingdom Metazoa; phylum Chordata; class Actinopteri; order Cyprinodontiformes; family Aplocheilidae; genus Pachypanchax; species Pachypanchax playfairii. Next base: position 32,853 of record SSNP01000483.1, read on the forward strand.
TTCGAACAATGAATATGAACGAGCTGCTGACGAAGCAGTCGAAGCAACCTGACGGAACGAGCCGGAACCACCCGAATTTTAATGCAGACAGATTGAAAGGTCTGTTAATCAGTGTTTCCTGATGTTTTTTAGATATAAAATGTTTCATATTACTGGTTAATACTTAAGAAATAACCCCAAAGTCATGAAATGAGTATGAAATGGCCTCTTTAAGATAAAAAATACAATTACTGTGCATGTGCAGAGTCTTGCTCCAGAAATACCACAAGACAGGTGTATCATGGCTTCACCTTTAAACAGTGGGTGAACATGCACTGCTCACAGGAAGTCAGGGATTTTTTACTTCCCGTTGCAGTGATGTTACATCATGAAGGTAGAACATTTAAATAGAAGCATGTGATGGGGATTCTTCATCTCAATTTATTGAAACTAAATCCAACAACAAAACATGTCAATGTCTCAGTAACGTGTCACGTGACCTTCAATTACAGCTTTTCACAAGTCGACTTGTTGTCTGCCGAGTCGCGACATCATACTCTTCTTGAAGGTCCTCGGGTCCTTCTGGGGTTCAGAGTTACCAGCATCTACACAGAGACTCAGCTGATCCCAGAGATTTTCTATGGGATTCAGGTCTGGAGGAAGTCCAGGTCCCTCCATTCGAGGTACCCCAGTCTCCTACAGCTGTTCTCTAATGATGAGACCTGGATGATCCATGTGATCCATGAAGATGAGATTAGGCCTGTGTTGTTCATGCAGGGACACAGTGACTGGATTCATGATGGTATTTAGGACAGACAGACCATGGTGATGTAAACAGTTTGGAATGACTGATGTGACATTTGGAGCCTCTCAGTTCCCTTCAATGTTCCTGGAGTTGAGTGACCTTCATCATCTGGTCACTGTTCACAATGAAGCATCATCGGTGTGGGACGTGGACAAAGGACGTCCACGTCATGTCTCTCTGTTCCAACCTGCTGATGTCACTCTGTAAAAACTCTAAGCTCAACAGCCACTTCAGTCTGAGAACTTCCTGTCTGAAGCCTGTTGATGTCGAGGTGTTGATCAGCTATTAGGTTGGTCACATGATGTGAACAGCATGATGAGGAGAATTCTGATTGAACCAGGAAATTTATTTTGATTCATGGATCAAACAGTTGGTGTGAATTTAGCCTTTAAGCTCCTTGTTAAACAAAAGGTTGTGTAAAAAGTACTCAAAAGCCGAATGTCCCAACTTTTTATGAAAAATGTGAAGGGCTGCGAGCAGATAAGTGAGAAATAGAAAGCTCCGTGCACCTACAGGCTGACATACAGAGACTCTTTAGGAAAATTACGAGCGTTAGAAACAAACTAACAAAAACAAAAAATCAACTTCAGTGGTTTGTAAATTCAGTAAATATTCCTTCACATTTTGAACTTATTTTTCTGGGAAATATCAAAAAGAGAATCCTGATTTCTTCCATGTAGTTTTTAACTGGTTTTGATTTAGTGAAAATCTGAAAAAATTCCAGGGCCCTAATTTATCAATCGTTCTTACACACAGATCTGTACGTATTTCGTGCGTTGGAACAATTCAACACATCGTGTGGTATTTATCAAATTGTACTTGTGTGTAGAAATGTTCCTAAATATAAGTACAGCAGGTCGTGTGTACGCACAGCATCTAATGGTAGAACATGGAACCGAAATTCTGAAGGTCTCAGTCACCCCCGTGTTCCTCATCCACAAATTATCTCTGAACCAATTAGTAATTATGCGTGTTATTAAAAAGCTTGTCGCATAATTGGTGTTCAACGTTATAAACGTAGAAGTATTTGAGATCGTAGGATGGCTGATCTTGTATTATTGGAGGATTTGGCAGAGCCTACACCCCGGAGGGAGGGAGCGCATCTTCCTTGACCGTGCAGATGCTGCTGGGTGAACGCACGCGGCTCCTGCAGATAGCGCTTTCCAAATAAACATTAATTGATCGCGAAAAGGCCTGTTTCAAATCATAACTAGGTTATTTATTCATTATGTGTGAAACACAAGCAGCAACTGCTCCTTCTCTTCCATAAGAACCTTTATTGCGTCCTTTTTACGCACTGATGACTCTAGCATCAGCGACCTGACTGCTGTTCCTCCAGTGTGACAGGATGAGCTTCTGATTTGAAATAAATTGTATAGATCTATTATTTACCTGTCTCCAAGAGCCTTATTGTTTCCTTTATTTATATATAAAATATATATATACAAAATAAAAAGTGTCTCCTTGTTTTATCTGGTTAAGAAGGAGGTGTTTCACTTTAAATAATAATAATAAAAAGTTTAACTTATCTTCATTGTGGACGCTGGATGGTCCTGCGTGTTCTGTTAGTGAAGATGTTTTCACTGTCCTCGTGTACAGTAACACCAGTCAGAGCAACCGCTCCAATAATGATGGAAACACGTCTGTTAAATGAGGACAGTTCTGTGGTGTTCTGTCCACCTCCCGTAGCGGTTCTGAACCTTCTGTGCTCTGCTACGAGTTTTTTGTGCGTATTTTTATATCGAAACATTTCTTTTTATTTCTGAAGAGGATCTCTCCTCTGTTCCAGGCGCATTAACCGCATCAGCAACTCTCTCCCAAGCAGTAATTTTTCTTTTATTGGTTTCTACTGATCTGAGAGAACCAAACAGCACTTGTTGGTTCTGTTCCACTTCTCCAACCAGTACCTCGACCTCGCTGTCACTGAAATTTTTTTATTTATTGTTTATTTTGCTCTCTTGGCCATTATTTTAGGGATTTCCTGTATGGGCTTTAAAGGAAGTGCTGTTACCAAATATGGCTAATTGAGGGCGTTTCTGTGAACGGGCACGAGGACCTGATACGCACAAGTGGGATTTATCAACACATGATGTGCGTACGAGTGGCCAACGCACATTTGAGAAATCAGACTTTTGACTGTTCGTACGAACAATCTAAATTTCAACAGGATAAAATATAGGACAGTTTCTACAAACGTTTGATAAATGAGGACCCTGGAATCTACTGTTCAAGTTAAACTATCTGAAACAGTGTCCACCAGTTATTAAGACATCACAGACATATCCAGGGCTAGACATTAAGGGTCGGTACCTGCAGGTATGCCTGCTGGCAGCGCTGGACGAGCTGGTGGAACGCTGGTGTTCGGAGGTGGGCATGGATGTGAGCAGGATTCAGCCTCTGCAGAGCCTCCATGATGATCTCCTGCAGGACAAAGGGGCTGAGGACTCCTTTCGCAGCTCCAACACAGAACTGGTAGACGTAGTTGACTCCTGATGGATTGAAGAGTCAGAGAAAAAAAGAAGAGGTGATAGAGAAACAGGGTATGGATTTAACAGCAGCTCAGGAAACAGTAGAGAAAAAGCAGGCTCAGAAATATACAATTACATTTTAGTTGTTATTTTAAAGCATTCAGAAGTGGAACGACTGAGTTAGATGCACTTTAAAAATCATTATTGTTTAAAATAATGTCAATTTTAAAAAGTTGTGGAAGGAAACTTGGTTAAAATATATATCAGAATTACTCATTTATTAATTTAATTGAATTATCTCATAATACACATTGTGGTAAATCCTGGGAATCTCTGACTTACTGAAGTTTTTTAAATCAGTGCATGTTTTTAATCACTGTTAGTTCCAACATTTACATCAAAGTTTTGTAGTAGTATGTCTCTTTTTAGGACTTCAGAACAATGTTGGATTAAGATCACCCAGCTGCACACCTTATCAGTCATATATATGTTTTTATTGTTTTATTTTCCTATTATTGCATTATTATTTTAAATATACTTTCCTGACATGCATTAGCCTGGACGAGTGCAACATTTAAAAAACAAAGTTTGAATAATCTCCCTCTTTGACTCACCTAGTCTTGCAGCTAGTCCCAGCAGCCACTTGACATCTTCTGTGTAAGGTGGGCTCCTGGAGAAATTGTTGGGATGGTCATTGTGCGCTCTCCTGCCCAGCATCTCCAACGCAAGCATGCCTTCACACAAAATCACATCATAAATCACCATCGGGGATCAAACAATTTATTGGTTAAACATTTAATGACATTATTAGTCAGGAGACAGAAATGATTGGAATAAAACCCACAAACCACGTCCAAATAGTGCAATAATAAGATAAAAAAGTACTATTTAGCACACTACTACACTGTGATCTAGGATTAACTTGATACAAACTCTTTTGTTTCCTGTATGTGTCTGTGGTTCCAAGTCAGTGACTAAAAAACAAAACTAACAGCTGAAACTTCAAACTCAAGACTTGAAAGCAAATCCTACAATGCTGAACTTCTTGTGCATCAAATATGGTCACATGACCCTCCTCACCAACTCTGTAGGCAGAATGCAGGTAGTGCAGGCCCTGCTGGCTGATTGGCTGGCTGTGCTGCTCATCCTCTACTGGGAAGGGATTGCTCACCAGTGGCGCGGGTTGGGAAGAGACGGCAGGTAGAGATGCACCCTGTATGGCCTGCATGGTAGGTCCAGGATGGATACTGCTCACTGTATGACAAAACAAACACACAGTATAAACTCTGTCTTATTAGAGTTACACTGAGATTCATTCATAATGACTCAGTCCTGACCTGCCACAGTGGTGCTTAGAGGAAGGCCTGTTTCAGTGTGGTAGGGATGGACGGCGATCTGAGTCATTGATGGTACTGGAACAGCAGGGAAGGTGACAGCTGTGGCTGCCAGGGGGGGCTGGGGGGCGGTTGCCACAGAGAACGGGTACTGGGCACCAATAAAAGCTGGATGCATCCCCTGAGTACACAGACACACAACCACCAAGTTAGCTGTAATTACATTATTTATCAGAGAAAATAAAACTCCAAAGTGTAAAACAGTCTGTTGAACAGAGATATCAAATATTTGTCCAATGTTTAAGTACATCATTTAGGTTTTTATAGAAGCACATTTAACACTAGAACTCCTACGGCCGTCATTTTGACGGTTTTCATATTTTAAAGTGTAATAACTTTAGTTACACTGATCCCATGGGGACTTTTTTTATGTAAATCCTTTATTTTTATTTTATTATTTCAATAAAATATATTTTCAAAAATAAATCTGGTTGTTTATACCTTTATCTCCCACAGCCGTCTTTTTGACGGCGCTATTGTTTATGTTGTAAATTCGTCCCGCGGATGAGTGACGGCGTCACCGTTGCCTAGCAACCGACATTCTAACCCGCGTGCTCACTCTGGTTACAGGCTTTACCATCTAAAATAGGTGATAAAATGGATAGTTTTGGATAAAGTATGTCGGCGAAACAGGCACTAAAAGTGCTTTAGATGCTTGATGATGCTGATTCAGGCGGAAAGGGAGAAACTGATGAAGAAGGAAGCAGATTCTGAAAGCATCAAAAGTCAGTCTGCGGTTAGCTTACCACCAACAGAGGGGCAGGAGAGGGGAAAGGATTTTACAGTGTGGATGGTAGACCAGGGAGAAAACAGAGGGAGACGTCTCAGCCAGAACTCACTGACCGAAGCCGAGGGACCGCGCACACACCAAGCGCTACACCCAGGATCCCCTCATCACCTCTCACTGTTTAGCTGACATGCTAGTGCACACACACGACTGTACCGAGGCAGAAGCTCACAGGGTTTTAGGGATGATTCGTGGGACTTGAATGTGGACGAGCTTAGGGCTTTGGTTGCTTTCATTTGTGTGCGGAGAGTACAGGGCTATTGAAGTGCAAATTCACAAATTTGCGATTAATTTAATAAACTTTTCCCCAATGTACACCTTTTTGTGTTATTTTTAAAACATGTATAAACACATATATAGCAGAGTTATGATAAAATAATATTTTCATACTGTATTATTAGGTCCACATATCCAAAATGAAATAACTTATGGTGCATAGAACTTTTTTACAATGTGACATCATCACCAGTCATGCATCCCATTGGTCAGAACGCCTGGTAGTTCTAATAGTAATAAAATAAAGGGAGTCCGAGTGTTAAACCAGCCCTCTGATGGACTGGATTCTAGTTACCAATGTTTTCTCCACTTTCTAAATTTCTGCTTTTCAGCCAAATAGAAATGTCAGTTTAAGAAAAGCGACACAGGTGTATTTAGGATGTAGAACTTGAAAGTAACATCGTCAAAATTGCACAAACCACTAAAGACTGTGATGAGTTCTGACCTGTGGATATGAAGTCCCGGACACGGGGAAGACTGTGGGCCGAGGGACATGCTGCAGAGGGTGTCCCAGGTACTGTGGCGTGCAGACCGTTGGGAGGTGGGCCTGGATGGTTGTGTAGGGGTGGAGCCCCTGTCCATGGGGGTGAGCCATAGCCTGGCCTGGAATAGCATGGGGCTGGTAAATAGTAGAGCCCACAGAGATAACTGGTACAACAGCAGCTGCTGTGACTGAAGCTGTGACTGCTGCCATCCCTGAAGACTCCATGTTGGCTGTACTGTCAAGGATGCCACAGGTAGAATCTGGGAGCCTCCTACTGGAACCACCATTGGCCCCGCAGCGTCCAGAAGTCTCTCGCTGCTGAGAGGAGCCCCCCGCCACCGACTGCTCATAAAGCCAGTACCACTGATGAGCTACCTCAAACAAAACCTCTGGGTACACCCCTCCACCTTTGGCTGCTTCTTCTACTGCCATGCAGGCTTTTTCAAGCATCATGTTGTCCTGCAACGACAGACGATTAGAACATGTGACATGTGGCTATTTATTTATTTTCTACTGCCTGCAAGGTGTTAAACCTGTTTGCTTTGGAAACTAAAACAAACTAGAAAATGTATTAAACTACAGCTTGGAAGCTGTTGATCATAAAGTCTTGTCATTCTAAAATACTTAAGCTCCCATAAAATCTTTGATAAAATTAAAGACATCAGCTGACAGAGTGAGACTTAAACTACCAATGATTCTACTTCCAGTAAATGCCAGAAACAGACAGTTTTTAGGCAGCTCCATCAGAATTACTAACAGTGTACACCCAACGTTGTCATCGCTGTTTATTGAAACTGATAAAATCTACAAAAACCACTCCTGAACGTAGATTAAACCTAATACAAAACCTGTAAACTATAAAGACGTGGTAATGGAGGACAATTCAAGGGTTGAAACTTGTAAAGGGGAATCAATGAGGTCGATTATGACGCTACTCAGCAGACGCAGCACATGACATGACCTGCAGTCCTGCAGTGAAGTTACTCATAATACTACTGGAAGTAGAATTTATGGAGATAAACGTTGTGTAGAGTCTGGATTAGTCTGCCGTTGGGTTGTACTGCTTTCCTGTCTGAATGAGCACTTTTCTCTGTTTATGCAGCAACTTCAGCCATTATGTTTTATTTTTTGTTGTTGTATAAGAGAATAGAAGCAACAACCAATAGAAAAACAGTCTGCCTGCAGAACAGCAGAGAAACTTCATTACTCATTCATAACCATTTATTTTTAAACAGAAAGCTCTATTTTTATGACCCAATAAAAAGGATGAATCATGTTGAGTAAACTCCCGTCAGAATCACACACACTAAAGTACCTGTTCTTTGCACTGCACCAAAGCTCTCTGGATTTCATTGGGATTGAGAGCATGAGCATGAGGTAGGCAGCTGAGGGCCAGCTCTGCTGCTGCACGAACCATGTTGGGGTCCCTGGCTCGTGATGCTCGATCTGCCAGGGAGGCCACTTCTGGAGGGGTGAGGTGACCATCCCAACACTCTACTAAAATGTTCAGGGCAGCGCTGCCGATCTCCATGGCTTGGCCTGAAAGAGAACAAACATTAATACGGGACAGGAAGTGGCAGAAATATCAAAATTTAAAAATAGATATCTTTATTTATTTTCTAATGCACACAGATAATTCTTCTCACCAGTGATCCAGGACACATGGGAGGAATAAGTTCTGGAGAGCCAGTTAGGTGAGACAAAGTTATGGAGGCCAAGAGCATAAAGTCCGATCTCAAAAGCACAGAGATGCAGGTTTCTGTGTGGCCCCTGGTGACCGCCGCTGGCTGAGGGCTGGGTGAAAATGGATGTAGAAGAGTTGCCTCCTGCTTTGATGAGAACAGTTTTGGCCAGTTCAAAGTAAAAATGGGCTGCAGCCTCCGATGGCTGGTTGGGCACATGGGGAGCATGACACTCGAGGCGTCGTCCTTTGTACCTAAACACATGAACATGTAGAAACTGTTAACAATTCAACTAAAATGGACATAAAGACAAAAACCCAACGAGTTTAGACGTATTAATCTTTCATGTTTGATGAACATCACATCTAATAAACTGATGTTTCTTCAGGTCTTTCAAATTTGATCACTCATTTTCAATCCTTCAGTCTAACGTATAATTTATTCAAGTCTAAAAAGCTTCTGGAACAGTCTCGTGTGTGTTGACACATAACAGACAACTTGGCAAAGAATTTTAATGTGGATCTTCAGACACTTTAGTACCAGCAGGCTGTCACAGACTAGACTTGATCAACTCAGTTTGACAGACGGAGTTGTGTTGCTATGTCAGGTACAATGAAGAAAAATCAAATCAATAAAATACATTAAAAAAAAACTGGAGTAGTAGTTGTTTTATTTTATTTTAAATATTAATGCTATATCATGGCAAAATAAGTGTATGTTAGTATGGGCTGCACGGTGGAGCAGTGAGTAATGCTGTGTGAGATTCAAGGCAGGACAGTGGATTAAAGGTGGGATTTGGAACATTTTCATAAAAAGCAATATTTTTAATAAAATAATACCTCCACGGGGTGTTTAGAGGGTTGTAGAATGAAAATACAGCATTTCCTTTAAAAATCATATTCGAAGTAAAATATTATAAAATATTAATTTTGACGGGTACGACGTTGGCATTTTGTTTACATCTACCAGCCAATAGCTGGCAGAGCAGCGGGCACCATTTTGGGTTGCCTTATACCGTAAATAATCCAGCACAGTGAGGCTGGTACTGTGGAGTCTGCAGGTCAAGCAGCTGGAAGCACCGGGGACATGTGGTGATTATATACATTATTTACTTGCCATGGAGGGTTTCCCATGTGACGAGCAAGTTCTGTGTGGAAACGGTTTTTTTATTAGCTGCTAGCTAACACGTAGCTGCAGCATGTCGCTGAAGTGGAGGAGCTTCGACTGGAAGACACACCATGGAGGATTTTATTGATGTTTTTGATTTTATTGGACAAGTGAGGTGTGCAGGATGGTGTGAGGAGGACAGAAGATCTTAGGAGGGACTGCAGAAAGTTTTGGTTTGCTCGACAAGAGCCGCGGTGCAACTATGAACTCTTTGCCATGGACTGAATCGATGACTGAGCTACAAACAGGTAGGAGCTGCTTTTATCAGAGTCAGTGTGTGATCAGCGGGGCTGGAGAGCATTATTAGTGAACTGAACTCATGATATTTTATTGTTCTGCTGTGATCGGGGATCAGAGTGGGTTTGGTGAGGAATATTGGTCGACCTCAGCATCGGAGCGCGTGCGTGGGGGGTTAACGAGCGTGGCACCCAGATGGCTGAAGGCTTTGTGCTGTTGTTGTGGTGTCCAGGTTCCATATCCCACCTTTAAAACATGTCTGATGGATAAAAACGGACCATAAAACTGAATCAAAGTGTTTTCAGTTGAAGGTAGTAGAGAGGAAACCATAAGTACAAGATCGCTACAAGTTGGTAAAATGATTCTAAATTTGCTACAAAAATCCTCTTTAACCCCTTTAAGGGTGTTTCCTTAGTGACCAACTCAACGACGTGTGAGCAGTTTGATGGATTCTGGATTTAAAAAAAAACCTGGTTGTTTATTCACCCTCTCCAGGCAGGAGTTGAAGATTAGCAACAGTTACTGAATCTTAATTTGAGCCTGAGAGGGTTAACAGGGTCTGTTGTCAGTATAAAACTTAACCAGGACTTTAATGCATGGTGTCGGCCTGTTCTCCTCATGCATGTGTGTGTTCTCTCCAGGGACTCCAGTTTTTATTATAGGTTAACTGGCACGTCTAAACTGCCCCCAAGTGTGTGCACGTGTGTTTGTGTGTGTATTAAAATGGTTGTCAGTCTCTATGTGTTCCTGGGATGGATCAGCAACCTTTCCAGGTGTAGCCCCGCCTTTCACTCGATGACAGCTGGAAATAAGAAACCGGCTCCTGTGAGCAGATATAAATAGATGGAGGAACAGCTTACAAGCTCCAGTTTCTCTAAAGCACAAATAATGGTAGGAAACTACCGGCCAGTCTCGCTCCTACCGTTCATGTCCAAGATCCTAGAGCGAACCGTTTTCACTCAAGTCTCACAGTTCCTCCATGACAATAACCTACTTGATCCTTATCAATCAGGCTTTAAGCGAGGCCATTCCACTGAAACCGCTCTTCTCTCAGTTGCAGAGTCACTACGGGTTGCCAGATCGGCTGGTCTCTCCTCAGTACTCGTACTCCTCGACCTGTCTGCTGCTTTCGACACAGTCAACCACCTCATTCTCCTCTCGATGCTATCTAAGCTTGGCATCTCGGGGCCGGTCCTCTCGTGGTTCACCTCGTACCTTGCGGAAAGATCTTTCAGAGTCTCGTGGCATGGACAGATGTCAAGTCTGCATGAGCTGGCAACGGGTGTCCCACAGGGCTCGGTCCTTGGTCCTCTCCTCTTCTCTTTATACACCACGTCATTAGGCGAGATCATTCGCTCCCATGGCTTCTCCTACCATTGCTACGCTGACGACACTCAGCTCCTCCTCTCCTTCCCTCCAGACGATACCTCCGTCTCAATGCGGATATCTGCCTGCCTCTCAGATATCTCGACGTGGATGAGGGATCGCCACCTTCAGCTTAATCTGTCCAAAACTAACCTCACTGTCTGTCCTGCCAGTAACTCCTTACCTCCTCAGATAAGCGTGCAGCTTGACTCCATCACGCTGTTCCCCAAAACCTCCGCCAGAAACCTTGGTGTCATACTGGACAACCAGCTGTCCTTCAAGGCGCAGGTTAACTCCGTAGCTCGCTCATGTCGATTCGCTCTTTACAACATCAGGAAAATCAGAGCCTTCCTGACAGACCACACCACACAGCTTCTGGTCCAGGCCCTGGTCTTGTCCCGCATCGACTACTGCAACTCTTTGCTGGCCGGTCTTCCGGCGTCCTCGGTTAAACCTCTGCAGATGATTCAGAACGCAGTAGCGCGTCTGGTCTTCAACCAGCCCAAGAGGGCTCATGTCACTCCACTGCTCATTTCTCTGCACTGGCTTCCAGTTGCAGCACGCATCAAATTCAAAGCTCTGCTTCTGGCTTACCAGACTCTAACACACACAGCTCCTACTTACCTTCACTCCTTCATCCAAACCTACATTGCCACGCGTCAGCTACGCTCAGCCGCTGAAAGACGCCTAGCGCTTCCACCACAACGTGGCATGAGATCATGTTCCAAACTCTTCTCCTCTGTTGTCCCCCGATGGTGGAATGACCTACCAAACTCGGTCCGATCCTCAGAGTCGGCACCTACTTTTAAGAGCAGACTTAAGACTCACCTCTTTAAAGAACACTTTCAGTCTTAATGAGGAATTGATTTATGATTTATGATACCGATTTGGGAGTTTATCTCTACCAAAAAAAAAAAAAAAAAATTGATACACTTGATGTATCAGCGTCGGCATTAAACTGGACTCCAAACAGTCCAAAAAGCTGCTAAATGGGAAACGCCCAACCTTCACAAAGTCCAGAAAAATATACTTTAATGTCTGCACCAAGAAATAAACTCAAAAAACTCTCTTCTTCTATTCAAGCTAACACACAGGTGTTCATTGAGTTCAGTCCAGGTCACGTTTCAATACACGATGTTTCCATACAGCTCACATTTCTCATTTCTTTTAGCTATTTTATTGGTTAATATCTGTTTTTAATTCATTTGTCTGATTTATAATAAGAATGTTCATTTCTTAGATGAGCTTCTATAAAAGATGTAAAAACTAAAGCTTGTCAGTAGGATGAACTCCTCCTCTTTAACCTGATAAGATGCAGCGCCTCAGGAGAAACAGGAGAAACTTCTTCCTGCTGCCTGATCTGCAGCTCTGGAACAAAGAAAAAACCCTCTACGATCTGCGACATGATGGAGTAAACACGCTGTTACCACAATTACCTGGTTTGTGAGTTTACTGATCGTGGTGAGAAAAATGTGTAGACTCCTAATGCCAGGTGTTATTAAACAGGTGCTGCTTATATGAAACGGAGAGAAGTCACAACTTATCTGTTTGTATTCTGAGGGAAAACAGTTCAAAACATTGTGTTAGACTATATATTAATGAATAATTTGAATAGATCTGTATTTTAAATTTCATCTGTTAAACCCATAACATTCAGGTCTGACCACACCAAATGCTGAATCTATAAATAAATAAGATTCCAACATCATTTAAAGAGGCCATTTCATACAAATTCCAGGACTTTGTGGTTATTTCTTAAGTATTAACCAGTAATATGAAACATTTTATATCTAAAAAACACTGATTAACAAACCTTTTAATCTGTCTGCGTGAAGATTCAGCTGATTTCAGGCTGCAACTCATTAATATTCATTATGCAAATTTGCTGGACACAGATTGGCTAACAAACTAGCCTATGAGAGCACAGCTTCATGTTTCCTGCCCCACTGAGCATGGTAACGTCAGACGTCGTGTCTTCCTGTTTGCTACGTCTTATGCTAACAGCTTTTAGCCAGCAGCATGCTAGGCGTGGTTTCAACTGCGGGAGCTGATGAATACTAACGAACAAAGGAGTTGTGATGAAACAGATACAGGCCGTTCGAACTCGGGAGCACTCGGGTTTTATCACCACCTGTGTAGTTTGAGAGATTAAAACTGAAAGAGAAGTTGTTGAACTGTTTTCACACCCACTATGAAGGTCAGAACACCTGTGGAGCTAAAATATTCAACAGAAACCTCAGAAAAACTGTTTTTAATGGAAGGGACTCTTCAAGTCCTTTGTACATGTTGCACGTTGAAGTACTGACATTCAGCTTTACATATAAAGGCGTTGATGAGGGAAAAGGGGCGTGTTTACCTGCTGGTGTCAGTACTCTTAGCCCTGGCCCCACCACCTGCCCTGCGAGAGCCACTGGAGGAGGAGGAGCCCAGAGAATCAGATGACGAACTACTGATGCTGTCACTATCCTGGCCACGCCCCCACGATGCTGCTGCCCAGCCACCTCGGAGCGGCCGCCGGCTGAGGGTGGGGGAACTGTCAGAGGTTGTCTCTGGGGCACTGCTGTCTATGCTCGCCATGCCTGTCCAAAAGATCGCACATTAATAAATGTTTTGCACAAATCCTTTTGTCTTGTGGTTCCGTCTCCATGGGAGACAGTTTATTGTTACAACAGTGACAATATATCAATCAATACGTCAAATTTATTAATCACTCAGGAGAAATTACATGTAGTAAGTCAGTGTTTCCTCAGAGTCTAGAGGGTTCTAGCTGTGGACTAGAAGGATCTCCTGTAGAGGGTTCTAGCTGTGGACTAGAAGGATCTCCTGTAGAGGGTTCTAGCTGTGGACTAGAAGGATCTCCTGTAGAGGGTTCTAGCTTTAGACAGGAAGGATCTCCTGTAGAGAGTTCTGGCTGTGGACAGGAAGGATCTCCTGTAGAGGGTTCTATCTGTGGACAGGAAGGATCTCCTGTAGAGGGTTCTAGCTGTGGACGGGAAGGATCTCCTGTAGAGGGTTCTAGCTGTGGACGGGAAGGATCTCCTGTAGAGGGTTCTAGCTGTGGACAGGAAGGATCTCCTGTAGAGGGTTCTAGCTGTGGACAGGAAGGATCTCCTGTAGAGGGTTCTAGCTGTGGACTAGAAGGATCTCCTGTAGAGGGTTCTAGCTGTGGACAGGAAGGTGTCCTGTAGAGGGTTCTAGCTGTGGACGGGAAGGATCTCCTGTAGAGGGTTCTAGCTGTGGACGGGAAGGATCTCCTGTAGAGGGTTCTAGCTGTGGACAGGAAGGATCTCCTGTAGAGGGTTCTATCTGTGGACAGGAAGGATCTCCTGTAGAGGGTTCTAGCTGTGGACTAGAAGGATCTCCTGTAGAGGGTTCTATCTGTGGACGGGAAGGATCTCCTGTAGAGGGTTCTATCTGTGGACAGGAAGGATCTCCTGTAGAGGGTTATAGCTGTGGACAGGAAGGTGTCCTGTAGAGGGTTCTATCTGTGGACGGGGAAGGATCTCCTGTAGAGGGTTCTATCTGTGGACGGGAAGGATCCCCTGTAGAGGGTTCTAGCTGTGGACGGGAAGATGTCCAGTAGAGGGTTCTAGCTGTGGAAGGGAAGGTGTCCTGTAGAGGGTTCTATCTGTGGACAGGAAGGATCTCCTGTAGTGGGTTCTAGCTGTGGACAGGAAGGATCTCCCGTAGAGGGTTCTAGCTGCGGACAGAAAGGATCTCCCATAGAGGGTTCTAGCTTTAGACAGGAAGGATCTCCTGTAGAGGGTTATAACTGTAGACAGGAAGGATCTCCTGTAGAGGGTTCTATCTGTGGACAGGAAGGATCTCCTGTAGAGGGTTCTAGCTTTAGACAGGAAGGATCTCCTGTAGAGGGTTCTAGCTGTGGACAGGAAGGATCTCCTGTAGAGGGTTCTAGCTTTAGACAGGAAGGATCTCCTGTAGAGGGTTCTATCTGTGGACAGGATGGATCTCCTGTAGAGGGTTCTATCTGTGGACAGGAAGGATCTCCTGTAGAGGGTTCTAGCTGTGGACAGGAAGGATCTCCAGTAGAGGGTTCTATCTGTGGACAGGAAGGATCTCCTGTAGAGGGTTATAGCTGTGGACAGGAAGGTGTCCTGTAGAGGGTTCTAGCTTTAGACAGGAAGGATCTCCTGTAGAGGGTTCTAGCTGTGGACAGGAAGGATCTCCTGTAGAGGGTTCTAGCTTTAGACAGGAAGGATCTCATGTAGAGGGTTCTATCTGTGGACAAGAAGGATCTCCTGTAGAGGGTTCTAGCTTTAGACAGGAAGGATCTCCTGTAGAGGGTTCTAGCTTTAGACAGGAAGGATCTCCTGTAGAGGGTTCTAGCTGTGGACAGGAAGGATCTCCTGTAGAGGATTCTATCTGTGGACAGGAAGGATCTCCTGTAGAGGGTTCTAGCTGTAGACAGGAAGGATTTCCTGTAGAGGGTTCTAGCTGTAGACAGGAAGGACCTCATGTAGAGGGTTCTATCTGTGGACAAGAAGGATCTCCTGTAGAGGGTTCTATCTGTGGACAGGAAGGATCTCCTGTAGAGGGTTCTAGCTGTAGACAGGAAGGATCTCCTGTAGAGGGTTCTAGCGTGGGACAGGAAGGATCTCCTGTAGAGGGTTCTAACTGTAGACAGGAAGGATCTCCTGTAGAGGGTTCTATCTGTGGACAGGAAGGATCTCCTGTAGAGGGTTCTAGCTTTAGACAGGAAGGATCTCCTGTAGAGGGTTCTAGCTTTAGACAGGAAGGATCTCCTGTAGAGGGTTCTAGCTGTAGACAAGAAGGATCTCCTGTAGAGGGTTCTAGCTGTGGACAGGAAGGATCTCCTGTAGAGGGTTCTAGCTGTAGACAGGAAGGATCTCCTGTAGAGGGTTCTAGCTGTAGACAAGAAGGATCTCCTGTAGAGGGTTCTATCTGTGGACAGGAAGGATTTCCTGTAGAGGGTTCTAGCTGTAGACAGGAAGGATCTCCTGTAGAGGGTTCTAGCTGTAGACAAGAAGGATCTCCTGTAGAGGGTTGTAGCGGTGGACAGGAAGGAGCTCCTGTAGAGGGTTCTAACAGAGACAGGAAGGATCTCCTGTAGAGGGTTCTATCTGTGGACAGGAAGGATCTCCTGTAGAGGGTTCTAGCTTTAGACAGGAAGGATCTCCTGTAGAGGGTTCTAGCTGTGGACAGGAAGGATCTCCTGTAGAGGGTTCTAGCTTTAGACAGGAAGGATCTCATGTAGAGGGTTCTATCTGTGGACAAGAAGGATCTCCTGTAGAGGGTTCTAGCTGTGGACTAGAAGGATCTCCTGTAGAGGGTTATAGCTGTGGACGGGAAGGATCTCCTGTAGAGGGTTCTAGCTGTGGACAGGAAGGATCTCCTGTAGAGGGTTCTATCTGTGGACAGGAAGGATCTCCTGTAGAGGGTTCTAGCTGTGGACAGGAAGGTGTCCTGTAGAGGGTTCTATCTGTGGACAGGAAGGATCTCCTGTAGAGGGTTCTAGCTGTGGACTAGAAGGATCTCCTGTAGAGGGTTCTATCTGTGGACAGGAAGGATCTCCTGTAGAGGGTTCTAGCTTTAGACAGGAAGGATCTCCTGTAGAGGGTTCTAGCTGTAGACAGGAAGGATCTCCTGTAGAGGGTTCTAGCTGTGGACAGGAAGGATCTCCTGTAGAGGGTTCTAACTGTAGACAGGAAGGATCTCCTGTAGAGGGTTCTATCTGTGGACAGGAAGGATCTCCTGTAGAGGGTTCTAGCTGTAGACAAGAAGGATCTCCTGTAGAGGGTTCTATCTGTGGACAGGAAGGATTTCCTGTAGAGGGTTCTAGCTTTAGACAGGAAGGATCTAGCTGTAGACAGGAAGGATTTCCTGTAGAGGGTTCTAGCTGTAGACAGGAAGGATCTCCTGTAGAGGGTTCTAGCTGTAGACAGGAAGGATCTCCTGTAGAGGGTTCTAGCTGTAGACAGGAAGGATCTCCTGTAGAGGGTTCTAGCTGTGGACAGGAAGGATCTCCTGTAGAGGGTTCTAGCTTTAGACAGGAAGGATCTCCTGTAGAGGGTTCTAGCTGTGGACAAGAAGGATCTCCTGTAGAGGGTTCTATCTGTGGACGGGAAGGATCTCCTGTAGAGGGTTCTATCTGTGGACAGGAAGGATCTCCTGTAGAGGGTTCTAGCTGTAGACAGGAAGGATCTCCTGTAGAGGGTTCTAGCTGTGGACAGGAAGGATCTCCTGTAGAGGGTTCTAGCTTTAGACAGGAAGGATCTCCTGTAGAGGGTTCTAGCTGTGGACAGGAAGGATCTCCTGTAGAGGGTTCTAACTGTAGACAGGAAGGATCTCCTGTAGAGGGTTCTAGCTGTAGACAGGAAGGTTCTACTGTAGAGGGTTCTAGCTGTGGACGGGAAGGATCTCCTGTAGAGGGTTCTATCTGTGGACAGGAAGGATCTCCTGTAGAGGGTTCTAGCTGTGGACTAGAAGGATCTCCTGTAGAGGTTCTATCTGTGGACGGGAAGGCTCTCCGGTAGAGGGTTCTAGCTGGGG
>SSNP01000484.1:6364-31200 GCA_006937955.1 Pachypanchax playfairii
CTGCAGGTCATTCACTAGGTCCCTCCGTGTGGTTCTGGGATTTTTGCTCACCGTTCTTGTGATCATTTTGACCCCACGGGGTGAGATCTTGCGTGGAGCCCCAGATCGAGGGAGATTATCAGTGGTCTTGTATGTCTTCCATTTTCTAATAATTGCTCCCACAGTTGATTTCTTCACACCAAGCTGCTTACCTATTGCAGATTCAGTCTTCCCAGCCTGGTGAAGGTCTACAATTTTGTTTCTGGTGTCCTTTGACAGCTCTTTGGTCTTGGCCATAGTGGAGTTTGGAGCGTGACTGTTTGAGGTTGTGGACAGGTGTCTTTTATACTGATAACGAGTTCACACAGGTGCCATTAATACAGGTAACGAGTGGAGGACCAAGGAGCCTCTTAAAGAAGTTACAGGTCTGTGAAAGCCAGAAATCTTACTTGTTTGTAGGTGACCAAATACTTATTTTCCAACATAATTTGCAAATAAATTCTTGAAAAATCAGACAATGTGATTTTCTGGATTTTTTTTCCTCATTTTGTCTCTCATAGTTGAGGTATACCTATGATGAAAATTACAGGCCTCTCTGATCTTTTTAAGTGGGAGAACTTACACAATTGGTGGCTGACTAAATACTTTTTTGCCCCACTGTATGTAAACCAACGAAGATCAGATGAGCTGATGAGCGTGGATGAATGGGTCGCAGTAAAGTTCATGATGAGTCCTCTTGACAGCAACAACTAGGTTTGGTCCTCATCAAGCCTTTTATGTCTGTGTGAGTGATGTCATCATTCTCTGGGTCTGATTTAGGGAAATACATTAATGAAGCAACCAGCTGATATACAGAGTTTCACTGTTTTATCAATGTAAACACCAGCTCACTAAGGCTTTTAATGTCCATGTAAGATGGAAACAAAGAGCTGCTTCCTGTTTCATCACTTCCTGTTCATAAAAACATTCATACCTGCCTGATAAGAGTCAAACACACAAACCTGCAGCAGGTTTCATTAAACACAGAATGATTCTAAATGTTTGATGCTTTAAAACAGTTTTATAACCAGATTATTTTCATTACATGGCCCTCCTTTCCCATAAACTCAACAAAAAAATTATAAGAGAATAAAATAACATCTGTAAACAAGTGCTTCCTCTTTAGTTTGTTTTGCCCTTATGACATAATATTGTTTTATGTTGAGGAATGATCTGTGTCAGAGCAACACTGAATTCTGCCAGAGTCATGATGTTTGTATTTTCACTATGATACACATTTTAAACAGGAAATGTTTTGGCTTGCAGAACCTGATCCACCCATCAGATTAGAAAAACTGGAAGAAACAACAAACAAAATTAGTCTTGCACTAGAGATTGAAGAAAAGGATTCAAGGACCCAGCCTGGTAGGTGATTTCCTTTTTCTCTCTTTTCTATAAATGCACTCTATCCATGTAAGTTATCTCAGCTAATGTGACTCATATATGCATGAGATTGATGTGCTGGTGTGTGGAGCTGGAGGCTTTTAACACATGGTATCAGCTGTGAATAAAGTGAACCTGAAACCTGAAACTGCAGCTCATTCTGTTGTGAGAATGTTAATGGCAGCTGCTGTCTTTAGAATCGCCTCAGGACTGCAGCACTCACTCCTGCCAGAACGGGGGTATGTGTGTGAAGGAAGGAGACTCCTTCATATGCAGCTGTGCAGCAGGATTTAAAGGCAGACAGTGTGAACTGTGTAAGTGCATATGCCTCACACGTGCACACACATGCACCCATACAAACACACACAGGATTCAGTAAATATGTTTTTAGACAAATGCTTTCTGATCCGGTTTCTTTTTATCATTTCTGTTGTTGTTTCTCCATTTGTGTCGATTCTCAGTCCAAAATCCAAAAAGGTTTTTAAATAGTTGAAAATGTTTCTCTGTTCATCTGGAAAGCTTCTTTAGTTCAGGAGTGAAGATTCAGACGTAGCCACAGGAGGAAAAACTACGAGTAAAACAAGATGCTGACAAGCAGATGGGATTTTAGGATCTGCTTTGGCCCCGAGCAAAAATCTCCTGGGGGCCCCCTTTAACCAGTGTTTGTCCTAATTTAATATATAATCTCTAGTTGCATCTCCTCTTCATTTTCAGTCAGTGTTTCATTTGTTATAATTTGTTTTGATAACCAGTAAATTGTAGTTTATCAAAACAAGTTCTCATTTACCATCTAGAGACTTGGGGGCCGAAGCAGCTGCCTGTCTTTCCCTCCGCTGACAGGGTGGCAAATAAAACATACACAATTACAGTAATATGACAAGGACAACAAGCAGAAAGCAGAAAACAGGAGGATCTAACAGCGGGAGAGACTCAACACTGTTGGACCGTGGAAGGAGTGATTACTGCGTGGAGGTATCTAGAACAATGAACTAAATGAGACACGAGTGGAACAGGATGAAATCTCAGAGAATAGATGAACAGCAAAACACAGAGACTAACACAGGAAACAGATATCCAACAGTTATACTGTTATTCAGTGAAAAATGTCAGGGGATCTTCAGATTATCTGCCATCATGTAAACTGGCAGAGTGCTGCTGTAAAAAGACCTCCTGTTTCCTGAAACTTTGACACGGTCTACTGAGAACAAACTCCTCTGACATTTATAAATGATATGGTTAACTTTGAGGCTTAGAGGCAGTTTTTCAACATGACTACGCTGTCAGTTCACAAAACACCATAGAATTTGCACAGCACCACTTTCTTTCCATCTTTCTGGAGACTTGTGTCAAATTTATGACTCAGAGTTTCTTTTAAGCATTCTGGAAGGAGAACGCTGCTCCCTTTGAAACAGCAACACATTAGCTACACAACTGCTTTTTTGTTTTTATTTGGATATTTCTAGTGCCACACGTGCATATTTTTTTCCAAAGACACAGTTTGTTGGAGAACTTTTAGAAAGATCAAATAAGGATTCTGCCCTGTTGTTCCTTAAACAGTATTCAAGCCGTGCTGCGCAGCTTCAGCCTGTAAGTGTATGTGCAGCATAATGACAGGATGTAAACTGGTGCTTTACAGCAGCATGGAGCAAAACTTTATCATAATTACATAAATTCTAATGAGGAAAGACATTAAAACTTGATGTTTCAACCTAATCCAAAATAATTAAGAAAGGAATTAACATTAAAACACATGATGCATTATTGATTATATGCTGCCAGTATTGTTAGACTGGCATGAAAACAAAGTTATTACCTCCACCAAGGAGCTAATGTTTTCATCGGGGTCTGTCTGTCTGTCTGTCTGTCTGTCTGTCTGTCTGTCTGTCTGTCTGTCTGTCTGTCTGTTAGCAGGATAACTAAAAAACTTATGGATGAATTTTGATTACATTTTCAGGAAAGATCAGAAATGAGCCAAGGAAGAATCAATCAGATTTTGGGGGTGATCCAGATTATCGTCTGGATCCAGGAGGTTTTTTAAAGATACAGACATTGTACTTTCTACAATATGTCCACTTGGTGGAGGTCTGCGCTCTCTCAGTACTTTTCTAGTATTATTCTTGTGTCTTTCTTCAGGAAGGCTTTAATCCTTTTACCACATGAATTTGAATAATTGCACACGCACCAGTATAAAAATATAAACTGGCCTTTAAACGTGTTATTGGTATTTTAAATTGCCGCCACCAGTGATGTATATTTCTGATATTAATACAACATTTATGTACAGTCATACATGAAACATTTGAGTAAGAAAGGAGATAAAAGCTGAGCCAATGTAGAGGATTAGCCAAGTGGATTTGAAAGTGAGTGTTTCAGAGTGATTCAGAGCAAATTAACAAAATGACTTCAAAGCATTAGGCAGCAGAACATGCATCTCACTCCATGTTTGGTGCTAAAGATTTGGAGGGAGAAGGTGTTCTCATTGAACTTGATAATTCCCTCTCTGAGAGAGAGCAGAGTAACACTTCCTCTGACTATAGCCTGCTGCTCAGTGTGCTGCTGCACATGAATGAAGTAGGGAAGGCTTGTCTTTACGTTGCAGCAGGAGAACAGAATGAAGGGCGCCATGTTGACATGGCACCAGGTGCTCTAGCCTTGAGGACAAAGAGGTGAGACATCTGCCACACCAGGTAGAAGGATGAGGGGTGGATCACATGATGTGGTATATGATGGCTGGCTGGTTTTGCACACTGAAGAAGTGCATGAGGACTGGATCCAGAGCTGTGAAGCACCTGTAGGTTCTCTCAGACAGAAGGATCTGAGCAATGCAGAGCCTGTTGACTTCCTGTCCATCCTCCTGACTAAAGGTTGTTGGATCCTGATTACAACACAAACCAACACATTTGTCCACCAGTACTAAGCCAGTCAAGCAATGAGACCCTGCTCAGGAATCCAGGACTGGTACATTGTCACAGTGCAGGACAGGTATGATGTCACAGGGCAGAACTGGTATGATGTCACAGTGCAGGACTGGTATGATGTCACAGGGCAGGACTGGTATGATGTCATGGTACAGGACTGGTATGATGTCACAGTGCAGGACTGGTATGATGTCACAGTGCAGAACTGGTATGATGTCACAGTGCAGAACTGGTATGATGTCACAGTGCAGGACTGGTATGATGTCACAGTGCAGGACTGGTATGATGTCACAGTGCAGGACTGGTACAATGTCACGGTGCAGGACTGGTACGATGTCACAGTGCAGGACTGGTTTGATGTCACAGTGCAGGACTGGTTTGATGTCACAGTGCAGGACTGGTATGATGTCACAGTGCAGGACTGGTATGATGTCATGGTACAGGACTGGTATGATGTCACAGTGCAGGACTGGTATGATGTCACAGGGCAGGACTGGTATGATGTCATGGTACAGGACTGGTATGATGTCACAGTGCAGAACTGGTATGATGTCACAGTGCAGGACTGGTATGATGTCACAGGGCAGGACTGGTATGATGTCACGGTACAGGACTGGTATGATGTCACAGTGCAGAACTGGTATGATGTCACAGGGCAGGACTGGTATGATGTCATGGACAGGACTGGTATGATGTCACAGTGCAGGACTGGTATGATGTCACAGTGCAGGACTGGTATGATGTCACAGGGCAGGACTGGTATGATGTCACAGTGCAGGACTGGTATGATGTCACAGGGCAGGACTGGTATGATGTCATGGTACAGGACTGGTATGATGTCACAGTGCAGAACTGGTATGATGTCACAGTGCAGAACTGGTATGATGTCACAGTGCAGGACTGGTATGATGTCACAGTGCAGGACTGGTATGATGTCACAGTGCAGAACTGGTATGATGTCGCAGTGCAGAACTGGTATGATGTCACAGTGCAGGACTGGTATGATGTCACAGTGCAGGACTGGTTTGATGTCACAGTGCAGGACTGGTGTGATGTCACGGGCAAGAGCTGGTATGATGTCACAGTGCAGGACTGGTATGATGTCACAGGGCAGGACTGGTATGATGTCACAGTGCAGGACTGGTATGATGTCACAGTGCAGAACTGGTATGATGTCACAGTGCAGGACTGGTATGATGTCACAGGGCAGGATTGGTATGATGTCACAGGGCAGGACTGGTATGATGTCACAGGGCAGGACTGGTATGATGTCACAGTGCAGGACTGGTATGATGTCACAGTGCAGGACTGGTATGATGTCACAGTGCAGGACTGGTACAATGTCACGGTGCAGGACTGGTACGATGTCACAGTGCAGGACTGGTATGATGTCACAGGGCAAGACCGGTAGGATGTCACAGCGCAGGACTGGTAAGATGTCACAGGGCAGGACTGGTTTGATGTCACAGGGCAGGACTGGTATGATGTCACAGTGCAGGACTGGTATGATGTCACAGGGCAGGACTGGTATGATGTCACAGGGCAGGACTGGTATGATGTCAAAGTGCAGGGCTGGTACGATGTCACAGTGCAGGACTGGTTTGATGTCACAGTGCAGGACTGGTATGATGTCACAGTGCAGGACTGGTATGATGTCACAGTGCAGCACTGGTATGATGTCACGGTGCAGGACTGGTACGATGTCACAGTGCAGGACTGGTTTGATGTCACGGTGCAGGACTGGTGTGATGTCACGGGCCAGAACTGGTATGATGTCACAGTGCAGGACTGGTATGATGTCACAGGGCAGGACTGGTATGATGTCACAGTGCAGGACTGGTTTGATGTCACAGTGCAGGACTGGTATGATGTCACAGTGCAGGACTGGTATGATGTCACAGTGCAGGACTGGTATGATGTCACAGTGCAGGACTGGTATGATGTCACAGTGCAGGACTGGTATGATGTCACAGTGCAGGACTGGTATGATGTCACAGTGCAGGACTGGTTTGATGTCACAGTGCAGGACTGGTATGATGTCACAGGGCAGGACTGGTATGATGTCACAGGTGCAGGACTGGTATGATGTCACAGTGCAGGACTGGTATGATGTCACAGTGCAGCACTGGTATGATGTCACGGTGCAGGACTGGTATGATGTCACAGTGCAGGACTGGTACGATGTCACAGTGCAGGACTGGTATGATGTCACGGTGCAGGACTGGTGTGATGTCACGGTGCAGAACTGGTATGATGTCACAGTGCAGGACTGGTATGATGTCACAGTGCAGGACTGGTATGATGTCACAGTGCAGGACTGGTATGATGTCACAGTGCAGGACTGGTATGATGTCACAGTGAAGAACTAGTATGATGTCACAGTGCAGGACTGGTTTGATGTCACAGTGCAGGACTGGTATGATGTCACAGGGCAGGACTGGTTTGATGTCACAGGGCAGGACTGGTATGATGTCACAGGGCAGGACTGGTATGATGTCACAGGGCAGGACTGGTATGATGTCACAGTGCAGGACTGGTTTGATGTCATAGTGCAGGACTGGTAGGATGTCACAGTGCAGGACTGGTACGATGTCACAGTGCAGGACTGGTATGATGTCACAGTGCAGGACTGGTATGATGTCACAGTGCAGGACTGGTATGATGTCACAGTGCAGGACTGGTATGATGTCACAGTGCAGGACTGGTATGATGTCACGGTGCAGGACTGGTACGATGTCACAGTGCAGGACTGGTTTGATGTCACGGTGCAGGACTGGTACGATGTCACAGTGCAGGACTGGTATGATGTCACAGTGCAGAACTGGTATGATGTCACAGTGCAGGACTGGTATGATGTCACAGTGCAGAACTGGTATGATGTCACAGTGCAGGACTGGTATGATGTCATGGTACAGGACTGTTATGATGTCACAGTGCAGGACTGGTATGATGTCACAGTGCAGGACTGGTATGATGTCACAGTGAAGAACTAGTATGATGTCACAGTGCAGGACTGGTTTGATGTCACAGTGCAGGACTGGTATGATGTCACAGGGCAGGACTGGTATGATGTCACAGGGCAGGACTGGTATGATGTCACAGTGCAGGACTGGTATGATGTCACAGGGCAGGACTGGTATGATGTCACAGTGCAGGACTGGTATGATGTCACAGGGCAGGACTGGTATGATGTCACAGGGCAGGACTGGTTTGATGTCACAGGGCAGGACTGGTATGATGTCACGGGCAGAACTGGTATGATGTCACAGTGCAGGACTGGTATGATGTCACAGGGCAGGACTGGTATGATGTCATGGTACAGGACTGGTATGATGTCACAGGGCAAGACTGGTATGATGTCACAGGGCAAGACTGGTATGATGTCACAGTGCAGGACTGGTATGATGTCACAGGGCAGGACTTGTATGATGTCACAGGCCAGGACTGGTATGATGTCACAGTGCAGGGCTGGTATGATGTCACAGTGCAGCACTGGTATGATGTCACGGTGCAGGACTGGTACGATGTCACAGTGCAGGACTGGTTTGATGTCACGGTGCAGGACTGGTGTGATGTCACGGGCCAGAACTGGTGTGATGTCACAGTGCAGGACTGGTTTGATGTCACAGGGCAGGACTGGTATGATGCCACAGTGCAGGACTGGTACAATGTCACGGTGCAGGACTGGTATGATGTCACAGTGCAGGACTGGTATGATGTCACAGTGCAGGACTGGTATGATGTCACAGTGAAGAACTAGTATGATGTCACAGTGCAGGACTGGTTTGATGTCACAGGGCAGGACTGGTATGATGTCACAGTGGAGGACTGGTATGATGTCAAAGGGCAGGACTGGTATGATGTCACAGGGCAGGACTTGTATGATGTCACAGGGCAGGACTGGTATGATGTCACAGTGCAGGACTGGTATGATGTCACAGTGCAGGACTGGTTTGATGTCACAGGGCAGGACTGGTATGATGTCACAGTGCAGGACTGGTATGATGTCACAGGGCAGGACTGGTATGATGTCACAGTGCAGGACTGGTATGATGTCACAGTGCAGGACTGGTATGATGTCACAGGGCAGGACTGGTATGATGTCACAGGGCAGGACTGGTATGATGTCACAGTGCAGGACTGGTTTGATGTCACAGTGCAGGACTGGTATGATGTCACAGTGAAGAACTAGTATGATGTCACAGTGCAGGACTGGTTTGATGTCACAGTGCAGGACTGGTATGATGTCACAGGGCAGGACTGGTATGATGTCACAGGGCAGGACTGGTATGATGTCACAGTGCAGGACTGGTATGATGTCACAGGGCAGGACTGGTATGATGTCATGGTACAGGACTGGTATGATGTCACAGTGCAGGACTGGTATGATGTCACAGGGCAGGACTGGTATGATGTCACAGTGCAGGACTGGTATGATGTCACAGTGCAGGACTGGTATGATGTCACAGGGCAGGACTGGTATGATGTCATGGTACAGGACTGGTATGATGTCACAGGGCAAGACTGGTATGATGTCACAGTGCAGGACTGGTATGATGTCACAGGGCAGGACTGGTATGATGTCACAGTGCAGGACTGGTATGATGTCACAGTGCAGGACTGGTATGATGTCACAGGGCAGGACTGGTATGATGTCACAGTGCAGGACTGGTATGATGTCACAGTGCAGGACTGGTATGATGTCACGGTGCAGGACTGGTGTGATGTCACGGGCCAGAACTGGTATGATGTCACAGTGCAGGACAGGTATGATGTCACAGTGCAGGACTGGTTTGATGTCACAGTGCAGAACTGGTATGATGTCGCAGTGCAGAACTGGTATGATGTCACGGTGCAGGACTGGTATGATGTCATGGTACAGGACTGTTATGATGTCACAATGCAGGACTGGTTTGATGTCACAGGGAAGACTGGTATGATGTCACAGGGCAAGACTGATATGATGTCACAGTGCAGGACTGGTATGATGTCACAGGGCAGGACTGGTATGATGTCACAGTGCAGGACTGGTATGATGTCACAGTGCAGGACTGGTATGATGTCACAGTGCAGGACTGGTTTGATGTCACAGTGCAGGACTGGTATGATGTCACAGGGCAGGACTGGTATGATGTCACAGGGCAGGACTGGTATGATGTCACAGTGCAGGACTGGTATGATGTCACAGTGAAGGACTGGTTTGATGTCACAGGGCAGGACTGGTATGATGTCACAGTGGAGGACTGGTATGATGTCACAGTGCAGGACTGGTATGATGTCACAGTGCAGGACTGGTATGATGTCACAGTGCAGGACTGGTATGATGTCACAGGGCAGGACTGGTATGATGTCACAGTACAGGACTGGTATGATGTCACAGTGCAGAACTGGTATGATGTCACAGTGCAGGACTGGTATGATGTCACAGTGCAGGACTGGTTTGATGTCACAGTGCAGGACTGGTATGATGTCACAGTGCAGGACTGGTATGATGTCACAGTGCAGAATTGGTATGATGTCACAGTGCAGAACTGGTATGATGTCACAGTGCAGGACTGGTATGATGTCACAGTGCAGGACTGGTTTGATGTCACAGGACAGGACTGGTATGATGTCACAGTGCAGGACTGGTATGATGTCACAGGGCAGGACTGGTATGATGTCACAGGGCAGGACTGGTATGATGTCACAGTGCAGAACTGGTATGATGTCACAGTGCAGAACTGGTATGATGTCACAGTGCAGGACTGGTATGATGTCACGGTGCAGGACTGGTACGATGTCACAGTGCAGGACTGGTATGATGTCACGGTGCAGGACTGGTATGATGTCACAGTGCAGGACTGGTATGATGTCACAGGGCAGGACTGGTATGATGTCACAGGGCAGGACTGGTATGATGTCACGGTGCAGGACTGGTTTGATGTCACGGTGCAGGACTGGTGTGATGTCACGGTGCAGACTGGTATGATGTCACAGGGCAGGACTGGTATGATGTCATGGTACAGGACTGGTATGATGTCACAGGGCAAGACTGGTATGATGTCACAGTGCAGGACTGGTATGATGTCACAGTGCAGGACTGGTATGATGTCACAGTGCAGGACTGGTATGATGTCACAGGGCAGGACTGGTATGATGTCACAGTGCAGGACTGGTATGATGTCACGGGGCAGGACTGGTATGATGTCACGGTACAGGACTGGTATGATGTCACAGGGCAGGACTGGTATGATGTCACAGTGCAGGACTGGTATGATGTCACAGTGCAGGACTGGTATGATGTCACAGTGCAGGACTGGTACGATGTCACAGTGCAGGACTGGTTTGATGTCACAGTGCAGGACTGGTATGATGTCACAGTGCAGGACTGGTATGATGTCACAGTGCAGGACTGGTATGATGTCACAGGGCAGGACTGGTATGATGTCACAGTGCAGGACTGGTATGATGTCAATGTGCAGGACTGGTATGATGTCACAGTGAAGAACTAGTATGATGTCACAGTGCAGGACTGGTTTGATGTCACAGTGCAGGACTGGTATGATGTCACAGGGCAGGACTGGTATGATGTCACAGTGCAGGACTGGTATGATGTCACAGTGCAGGACTGGTATGATGTCACAGGGCAGGACTGGTATGATGTCACAGTGCAGGACTGGTATGATGTCACAGTGCAGGACTGGTATGATGTCACAGTGCAGGACTGGTATGATGTCACAGGGCAGGACTGGTATGATGTCAAAGGGCAGGACTGGGATGATGTCAAAGGGCAGGACTGGGATGATGTCACAATGCAGGACTGGTTTGATGTCACAGGGCAGGACTGGTATGATGTCACAGTGCAGGACTGGTATGATGTCACAGTGCAGAACTGGTATGATGTCACAGTGCAGAACTGGTATGATGTCACAATGCAGGACTGGTTTGATGTCACAGGGCAGGACTGGTATGATGTCACAGTGCAGGACTGGTATGATGTCACAGGGCAGGACTGGTATGATGTCATGGTACAGGACTGGTATGATGTCACAGTGCAGAACTGGTATGATGTCACAGTGGAGGACTGGTATGATGTCAAAGGGCAGGACTGGTATGATGTCACAGTGCAGGACTGGTTTGATGTCACTGTGCAGGACTGGTATGATGTCACAGTGCAGGACTGGTATGATGTCACAGTGCAGGACTGGTATGATGTCACGGTGCAGGACTGGTGTGATGTCACGGGCCAGAACTGGTATGATGTCACAGTGCAGGACTGGTATGATGTCACAGGGCAGGACTGGTATGATGTCATGGTACAGGACTGGTATGATGTCACAGTGCAGGACTGGTATGATGTCACAGTGCAGGACTGGTATGATGTCACAGGGCAGGACTGGTATGATGTCACAGTGCAGGACTGGTATGATGTCACAGTGCAGAACTGGTATGATGTCACAGTGCAGAACTGGTATGATGTCACAGGGCAGGACTGGTATGATGTCACAGGGCAGGACTGGTTTGATGTCACAGTGCAGGACTGGTATGATGTCACAGGGCAGGACTGGTATGATGTCACAGTGCAGAACTGGTATGATGTCACAGTGCAGGACTGGTATGATGTCACAGTGCAGGACTGGTATGATGTCATGGTACAGGACTGGTATGATGTCACAGTGCAGAACTGGTATGATGTCACAGTGCAGGACTGGTATGATGTCACAGGGCAGGACTGGTATGATGTCACAGGGCAGGACTGGTATGATGTCACAGGGCAGGACTGGTTTGATGTCACAGTGCAGGACTGTTATGATGTCACAGGGCAGGACTGGTATGATGTCACAGGGCAGGGCTGGTGTGATGTCACGGTGCAGGACTGGTGCGAGGTCACAGTGCAGGACTGGTTTGATGTCACGGTGCAGGACTGGTGTGATGTCACGGGCCAGAACTGGTATGATGTCACAGTGCAGGACTGGTATGATGTCACAGGGCAGGACTGGTATGATGTCACAGTGCAGGACTGGTATGATGTCACAGTGCAGGACTGGTATGATGTCACAGTGCAGGACTGGTATGATGTCACAGGGCAGGACTGGTATGATGTCATGGTACAGGACTGGTATGATGTCACAGTGCAGAACTGGTATGATGTCACAGGGCAGGACTGGTATGATGTCACAGGGCAGGACTGGCATGATGTCACAGTGCAGAACTGGTATGATGTCACAGGGCAGGACTGGTATGATGTCATGGTACAGGACTGGTATGATGTCACAGGGCAAGACTGGTATGATGTCACAGTGCAGGACGGGTATGATGTCACAGTGCAGGACTGGTATAATGTCACATTGCAGAACTGGTATGATGTCACAGGGCAGGACTGGTATGATGTCACAGGGCAGGACTGGTATGATGTCACAGTGCAGAACTGGTATGATGTCACAGTGCAGGACTGGTATGATGTCACAGTGCAGGACTGGTATAATGTCACAGGGCAGGACTGGTATGAAGTCACAGGGCAGGACTGGTGGGATGTCACAGTGCAGGACTGGTTTGATGTCACGGTGCAGGACTGGTGTGATGTCACGGGCCAGAACTGGTATGATGTCACAGTGCAGGACTGGTATGATGTCATGGTACAGGACTGGTATGATGTCACAGGGCAAGACTGGTATGATGTCACAGTGCAGGACTGGTATGATGTCACAGTGCAGAACTGGTATGATGTCACAGTGCAGAACTGGTATGATGTCACAGTGCAGGACCGGTATGATGTCAAAGGGCAGGACTGGTATGATGTCACAGTGCAGGACCGGTATGATGTCACAGGGCAGGACTGGTATGATGTCACAGGGCAGGACTGGTATGATGTCACAGTGCAGAACTGGTATGATGTCACAGTGCAGGGCTGGTATGATGTCACAGTGCAGCACTGGTATGATGTCACGGTGCAGGACTGGTACGATGTCACAGTGCAGGACTGGTTTGATGTCACGGTGCAGGACTGGTGTGATGTCACGGGCCAGAACTGGTATGATGTCACAGGGCAGGACTGGTATGATGTCATGGTGCAGGACTGGTATGATGACACAGTGCAGAACTGGTATGATGTCACAGGGCAGGACTGGTATGATGTCATGGTACAGGACTGGTATGATGTCACAGGGCAAGACTGGTATGATGTCACAGTGCAGGACTGGTATGATGTCACAGTGCAGAACTGGTATGATGTCACAGTGCAGGACTGGTATGATGTCACAGTGCAGGACTGGTTTGATGTCACAGTGCAGGACTGGTATGATGTCACAGTGCAGGACTGGTTTGATGTCACAGGGCAGGACTGGTATGATGTCACAGTGCAGGACTGGTATGATGTCATGGTACAGGACTGGTATGATGTCACAGTGCAGGACTGGTATGATGTCACAGTGCAGAACTGGTATGATGTCACAGTGCAGAACTGGGATGATGTCACAGTGCAGGACTGGTATGATGTCACAGTGGAGGACTGGTATGATGTCACAGGGCAGGACTGGTATGATGTCATGGTACAGGACTGGTATGATGTCACAGGGCAAGACTGGTATGATGTCACAGGGCAGGACTGGTATGATGTCACAATGCAGGACTGGTTTGATGTCACAGGGCAGGACTGGTATGATGTCACAGTGCAGGACTGGTATGATGTCACAGGGCAGGACTGGTATGATGTCACAGGGCAGGACTGGTATGATGTCACAGTGCAGGACTGGTATGATGTCACCGTGCAGGACTGGTATGATGTCACGGGCCAGAACTGGTATGATGTCACAGAGCAGGACTGGTATGATGTCATAGTACAGGACTGGTATGATGTCAAAGGGCAAGACTGGTATGATGTCACAGTGCAGGACTGGTATGATGTCACAAGGCAGGACTGGTATGATGTCACAGGGCAGGACTGGTATGATGTCACAGTGCAGAACTGGTATGATGTCACAGTGGAGGACTGGTATGATGTCAAAGGGCAGGACTGGTTTGATGTCACAGTGCAGGACTGGTATGATGTCACAGGGCAGGACTGGCATGATGTCACAGGGCAGGACTGGTATGATGTCACAGGGCAGGACTGGTATGATGTCATGGTACAGGACTGGTATGATGTCACAGGGCAGGACTGGTATGATGTCACAGTGCAGGACTGGTATGATGTCACAGGGCAGGACTGGTATGATGTCACAGTGCAGAACTGGTATGATGTCACAGTGCAGAACTGGTAGGATGTCACAGTGCAGGACTGGTATGATGTCACAGTGCAGGACTGGTTTGATGTCACAGTGCAGGACTGGTATGATGTCACAGTGCAGGACTGGTATGATGTCACAGTGCAGAACTGGTATGATGTCACAGTGCAGGACTGGTATGATGTCACAGTGCAGGACTGGTATGATGTCACAGTGCAGGACTGGTTTGATGTCACAGTGCAGGACTGGTATGATGTCACAGGGCAGGACTGGTATGATGTCACAGTGCAGGACTGGTATGATGTCACGGTGCAGGACTGGTATGATGTCATGGTACAGGACTGGTATGATGTCACAGTGCAGAACTGGTATGATGTCACAGTGGAGGACTGGTATGATGTCAAAGGGCAGGACTGGTATGATGTCACAGGGCAAGACTGGTATGATGTCACAGGGCAGGACTGGTATGATGTCACAGTGCAGGACTGGTATGAAGTCACAGTGCAGAACTGGTATGAAGTCACAGTGAAGAAGTAGTATGATGTCACAGTGCAGGACTGGTTTGATGTCACGGTGCAGGACTGGTGTGATGTCACGGGCCAGAACTGGTATGATGTCACAGTGCAGGACTGGTATGATGTCATGGTACAGGACTGGTATGATGTCACAGTGCAGAACTGGTATGATGTCACAGTGCAGAACTGGTACGATGTCACAGTGCAGGACTGGTTTGATGTCACAGGGCAGGACTGGTATGATGTCACAGTGGAGGACTGGTATGATGTCACAGGGCAGGACTGGTATGATGTCACAATGCAGGACTGGTTTGATGTCACAGTGCAGGACTGGTATGATGTCACAGTGCAGGACTGGTATGATGTCACAGGGCAGGACTGGTATGATGTCACAGTGCAGAACTGGTATGATGTCACAGGGCAGGACTGGTATGATGTCATGGTACAGGACTGGTATGATGTCACAGTGCAGAACTGGTATGATGTCACAGTGCAGGACTGGTATGATGTCACAGGGCAGGACTGGTATGATGTCACAGTGCAGGACTGGTATGATGTCACAGGGCAGGACTGGTATGATGTCACAGTGCAGGACTGGTATGATGTCACAGTGCAGGACTGGTTTGTTGTCACAGTGCAGAACTGGTATGATGTCACAGGGCAGGACTGGTATGATGTCATGGTACAGGACTGGTATGATGTCACGGGCAAGACTGGTATGATGTCACAGTGCAGGACTGGTATGATGTCACAGTGCAGAACTGGTATGATGTCACAGTGCAGAACTGGTTTGATGTCACAGTGCAGGACTGGTATGATGTCACAGTGCAGAACTGGTATGATGTCACAGTGCAGAACTGGTATGATGTCACAGTGCAGAACTGGTATGATGTCACAGTGCAGGACTGGTTTGATGTCACAGGGCAGGACTGGTATGATGTCACAGGGCAGGACTGGTATGATGTCACAGTGCAGGACTGGTTTGATGTCACAGTGCAGGACTGGTATGATGTCATGGTGCAGGACTGGTATGATTTCACAGTGCAGAACTGGTATGATGTCACAGTGCAGAACTGGTATGATGTCACAGTGCAGGACTGGGATGATGTCACAGTGCAGAACTGGTATGATGTCAGTGCAGGACTGGTATGATGTCACAGTGCAGAACTGGTATGATGTCACAGTGCAGGACAGGTATGATGTCACGGTGCAGGACTGGTATGATGTCATGGTACAGGACTGGTATGATGTCACAGTGCAGAACTGGTATGATGTCACAGTGCAGGACTGGTATGATGTCACAGTGCAGGACTGGTATGATGTCACGGTACAGGACTGGTATGATGTCACAGTGCAGAACTGGTACGATGTCACAGGGCAGGACTGGTATGATGTCACAGGGCAGGACTGGTATGATGTCACAGTGCAGGACTGGTTTGATGTCACAGTGCAGGACTGGTAGGATGTCACAGGGCAGGACTCGTATGATGTCACAGGTCAGGACTGGTATGATGTCACAGTGCAGGGCTGGTATGATGTCACAGTGCAGCACTGGTATGATGTCACGGTGCAGGACTGGTACGATGTCACAGTGCAGGACTGGTTTGATGTCACGGTGCAGGACTGGTGTGATGTCACGGGCCAGAACTGGTATGATGTCACAGTGCAGGACTGGTATGATGTCACAGTGCAGGACTGGTATGATGTCACAGGGCAGGACTGGTATGATGTCATGGTACAGGACTGGTATGATGTCACAGTGCAGAACTGGTATGATGTCACAGTGCAGAACTGGTATGATGTCACAGTGCAGAACTGGTATGACGTCACAGTGCAGGGCTGGTATCATGTCACAGTGCAGGACTGGTATGATGTCACGGTGCAGGACTGGTGCGAGGTCACAGTGCAGGACTGGTTTGATGTCACGGTGCAGGACTGGTGTGATGTCACGGGCCAGAACCGGTATGATGTCACGGTGCAGGACTGGTATGATGTCACAGTGCAGGACTGGTATGATGTCACGGTACAGGACTGTTATGATGTCACAGTGCAGGACTGGTTTGATGTCACAGTGCAGGACTGGTATGATGTCACAGGGCAGGACTGGCATGATGTCACAGGGCAGCACTGGTATGATGTCATGGTACAGAACTGGTATGATGTCACAGTGCAGAACTGGTATGATGTCACAGTGCAGGACTGGTATGATGTCACAGTGCAGGACTGGTATGATGTCACAGTGCAGGACTGGTTTGATGTCACAGGGCAGGACTGGTATGATGTCACAGGGCAGGACTGGTATGATGTCACAGGGCAGGACTGGTATGATGTCACAGGGCAGGACTGGTATGATGTCACAGTGCAGAACTGGTATGATGTCACAGTGCAGAACTGGTATGATGTCACAGTGCAGGACTGGTTTGATGTCACAGGGCAGGACTGGTATGATGTCACAGTGCAGAACTGGTATGATGTCACAGTGCAGGGCTGGTACGATGTCACGGTGCAGGACTGGTGCGAGGTCACAGTGCAGGACTGGTTTGATGTCACGGTGAAGGACTGGTGTGATGTCACAGTGCAGGACTGGTATGATGTCACAGGGCAGGACTGGTATGATGTCACAGGGCAGGACTGGTTTGATGTCACAGTGCAGGACTGGTATGATGTCACAGTGCAGGACTGGTATGATGTCACAGTGCAGGACTGGTATGATGTCACGGTACAGGACTGGTATGATGTCACAGGGCAAGACTGGTATGATGTCACAGTGCAGGACTGGTATGATGTCACAGTGCAGAACTGGTATGATGTCACAGTGCAGGACTGGTATGATGTCACAGTGCAGGACTGGTATGATGTCACAGCGCAGGACCGGTATGATGTCACAGGGCAGGACTGGTTTGATGTCACAGGGCAGCACTGGTATGATGTCACAGGGCAGGACTGGTATGATGTCACAGGGCAGGACTGGTATGATGTCACAGGCCAGGACTGGTATGATGTCACAGTGCAGAACTGGTATGATGTCGCAGTGCAGAACTGGTATGATGTCACGGTGCAGGACTGGTATGATGTCACAGTGCAGGACTGGTATGATGTCACGGTACAGGACTGGTATGATGTCACAGTGCAGGACTGGTACAATGTCACAGTGCAGGACTGGTATCATGTCACAGGGCAGGACTGGTATCATGTCACAGTGCAGGACTGGTATGATGTCACAGTGCAGGACTGGTATGATGTCATGGTACAGGACTGGTATGATGTCACAGGCCAGGACTGGTACGATGTCACAGTGCAGGACTGGTTTGATGTCACGGTGCAGGACTGGTGTGATGTCACGGGCCAGAACTGGTATGATGTCACAGTGAAGAAGTAGTATGATGTCACAGTGCAGGACTGGTATGATGTCACAGTGCAGGACTGGTATGATGTCACAGGGCAGGACTGGTATGATGTCACAGTGCAGAACTGGTATGATGTCACAGTGCAGGACTGGTATGATGTCACAGGGCAGGACTGGTATGATGTCATGGTACAGGACTGGTATGATGTCACAGTGCAGGACTGGTATGATGTCACAGTGCAGAACTGGTATGATGTCACAGTGCAGGACTGGTATGATGTCACAGGGCAGGACTGGTATGATGTCACAGGGCAGGACTGGTATGATGTCACAGTGCAGGACTGGTATGATGTCACAGTGCAGGACTGGTATGATGTCACAGTGCAGAACTAGTATGATGTCACAGTGCAGGACTGGTTTGATGTCACAGTGCAGGACTGGTATGATGTCACAGGGCAGGACTGGTATGATGTCACAGGGCAGGACTGGTATGATGTCACAGTGCAGAACTGGTATGATGTCACAGTGCAGAACTGGTATGATGTCACAGTGCAGGACAGGTATGATGTCACAGTGCAGGACTGGTATGATGTAACAGGGCAGGACTGGTATGATGTCACAGTGGAGGACTGGTATGATGTCAAAGGGCAGGACTGGTATGATGTCACAGTGCAGGACTGGTATGATGTCACAGGGCAGGACTGGTATGATGTCACAGGGCAGGACTGGTATGATGTCACGGTGCAGAACTGGTATGATGTCACAGTGCAGAACTGGTATGATGTCACGGTGCAGGACTGGTATGATGTCATGGTACAGGACTGTTATGATGTCACAGTGCAGGACTGGTACAATGTCACAGTGCAGGACAGGTATGATGTCACAGGGCAGGACTGGTATGATGTCACAGTGCAGGACTGGTATGATGTCACAGTGCAGGACTGGTATGATGTCACAGTGCAGGACTGGTCTGATGTCACGGTGCAGGACTGGTATGATGTCACAGGGCAGGACTGGTATGATGTCACAGGGCAGGACTGGTATGATGTCACAGTGCAGGACTGGTATGATGTCACAGGGCAGGACTGGTATGATGTCACAGGGCAGAACTGGTATGATGTCACAGTGCAGGACTGGTATGATGTCACAGTGCAGGACTGGTATGATGTCACAGTGCAGGACTGGTATGATGTCACAGGGCAGGACTGGTATGATGTCACAGTGCAGGACTGGTATGATGTCACAGGGCAGGACTGGTATGATGTCATGGTACAGGACTGGTATGATGTCACAGTGCAGAACTGGTATGATGTCACAGGGCAGGACTGGCATGATGTCACAGGGCAGGACTGGTATGATGTCACAGGGCAGGACTGGTATGATGTCATGGTACAGGACTTGTATGATGTCACAGGCCAGGACTGGTATGATGTCACAGTGCAGGGCTGGTATGATGTCACAGTGCAGGACTGGTATGATGTCACAGTGCAGGACTGGTATGATGTCACAGGGCAGGACTGGTATGATGTCACAGGGCAGGACTGGTTTGATGTCACAGTGCAGGACCGGTTTGATGTCACAGGGCAGGACTGGTATGATGTCACAGTGCAGGACTGGTATGATGTCACAGGGCAGGACTGGTATGATGTCACAGGGCAGGACTGGTATGATGTCACAGGGCAGCACTGGTATGATGTCATGGTACAGGACTGGTATGATGTCACGGGCAAGAGCTGGTATGATGTCACAGTGCAGGACTGGTGTGATGTCACAGGGCAGGACTGGTATGATGTCACAGGGCAGGACTGGTATGATGTCACAGGGCAGGACTGGTATGATGTCACGGTGCAGGACTGGTATGATGTCACGGTGCAGGACTGGTACGATGTCACAGTGCAGGACTGGTTTGATGTCACGGTGCAGGACTGGTGTGATGTCACGGTACAGGACTGGTATGATGTCACAGGGCAGGACTGGTATGATGTCACAGTGCAGGACTGGTATGATGTCACAGGGCAGGACTGGTCTGATGTCACGGTGCAGGACTGGTATGATGTCACAGTGCAGAACTGGTATGATGTCACAGGGCAGGACTGGTATGATGTCACAGGGCAGAACTGGTATGATGTCACAGTGCAGGACTGGTATGATGTCACGGTGCAGGACTGTTATGATGTCACAGTGCAGGACTGGTTTGATGTCACAGGGCAGGACTGGTATGATGTCACAGGGCAGGACTGGTATGATGTCACAGTGCAGGACTGGTATGATGTCACAATGCAGAACTGGTATGATGTCGCAGTGCAGAACTGGTATGATGTCACAGTGCAGAACTGGTATGATGTCACGGTGCAGGACTGGTATGATGTCACGGTACAGGACTGGTATGATGTCACGGTGCAGGACTGGTGCGAGGTCACAGTGCAGGACTGGTTTGATGTCACGGTGCAGGACTGGTGTGATGTCACAGGGCAGGACTGGTATGATGTCACAGTGCAGAACTGGTATGATGTCACAGTGCAGGACTGGTATGATGTCACAGTGGAGGACTGGTAGGATGTCACAGTGCAGGACTGGTATGATGTCACAGTGCAGGACTGGTTTGATGTCACAGGACAGGACTGGTATGATGTCACAGGGCAAGACTGGTATGATGTCACAGGGCAGGACTGGTATGATGTCACAGGGCAGGACTGGTATGATGTCACAGGGCAGGACTGGTTTGATGTCACAGTGCAGGACTGGTATGATGTCACAGTGCAGGACTGGTGCGAGGTCACAGTGCAGGACTGGTTTGATGTCACGGTGCAGGACTGGTGTGATGTCACGGGCCAGAACTGGTATGATGTCACAGGGCAGGACTGGTATGATGTCACAGTGCAGGACTGGTATGATGTCACAGTGCAGGACTGGTTTGATGTCACAGGGCAGGACTGGTATGATGTCACAGTGGAGGACTGGTATGATGTCAAAGGGCAGGACTGGTATGATGTCATGGTGCAGGACTGGTATGATTTCACAGTGCAGAACTGGTATGATGTCACAGTGCAGAACTGGTCTGATGTCACAGTGCAGGACTGGTATGATGTCACAGGGCAGGACTGGTTTGATGTCACAGTGCAGGAATGGTATGATGTCACAGGGCAGGACTGGTATGATGTCACAGTGCAGAACTGGTATGATGTCACAGGGCAGAACTGGTATGATGTCACAGTGCAGGACTGGTATGATGTCACAGGGCAGGACTGGTATGATGTCATGGTGCAGGACTGGTATGATTTCACAGTGCAGAACTGGTATGATGTCACAGTGCAGAACTGGTATGATGTCACAGTGCAGGACTGGTTTGATGTCACAGTGCAGGACTGGTTTGATGTCACAGTGCAGGACTGGTATGATGTCACAGTGCAGGACTGGTTTGATGTCACAGTGCAGGACTGGTATGATGTCACAGTGCAGGACTGGTTTGATGTCACAGGGCAGGACTGGTATGATGTCACAGTGCAGGACTGGTATGATGTCACAGTGCAGAACTGGTATGATGTCACAGTGCAGAACTGGTATGATGTCACAGGGCAGGACTGGTATGATGTCACAGGGCAGGACTGGTATGATGTCATGGTACAGGACTGGTATGATGTCACAGTGCAGGACTGGTAGGATGTCACAGTGCAGAACTGGTATGATGTCACAGGGCAGGACTTGTATGATGTCACAGGCCAGGACTGGTATGATGTCACAGTGCAGGGCTGGTATGATGTCACAGTGCAGGACTGGTATGATGTCACAGTGCAGGACTGGTTTGATGTCACAGTGCAGGACTGGTATGATGTCACAGGGCAGGACTGGTATGATGTCATGGTACAGGACTGGTATGATGTCACAGTGCAGGACTGGTATGATGTCACAGTGCAGAACTGGTATGATGTCACAGTGCAGAACTGGTATGATGTCACAGTGCAGAACTGGTATGATGTCACGGTGCAGGACTGGTATGATGTCATGGTACAGGACTGTTATGATGTCACAGTGCAGGACTGGTATGATGTCACAGGGCAGGACTGGTATGATGTCATGGTACAGGACTGGTATGATGTCACAGGGCAAGACTGGTATGATGTCACAGTGCAGGACTGGTATGATGTCACAGTGCAGGACTGGTATGATGTCACAGGGCAGCACTGGTATGATGTCACAGTGCAGGACTGGTATGATGTCACAGGGCAGGACTGGTATGATGTCACAGTGCAGGACTGGTATGATGTCACAGGGCAGGACTGGTATGATGTCACAGGGCAGGACTGGTATGATGTCACAGGGCAGGACTGGTATGATGTCACAGTGCAGGACTGGTATGATGTCACAGGGCAGGACTGGTATGATGTCATGGTGCAGGACTGGTATGATGTCACAGTGCAGGACTGGTATGATGTCACAGTGCAGAACTGGTATGATGTCACAGTGCAGAACTGGTATGATGTCACAGTGCAGGACTGGTATGATGTCATGGTACAGGACTGGTATGATGTCACAGTGCAGGACTGGTTTGATGT
Organism: Pachypanchax playfairii; assembly: GCA_006937955.1. Classification (NCBI taxonomy): domain Eukaryota; kingdom Metazoa; phylum Chordata; class Actinopteri; order Cyprinodontiformes; family Aplocheilidae; genus Pachypanchax; species Pachypanchax playfairii. The sequence continues at coordinate 29,303 of SSNP01000484.1, forward strand.
CACAGGGCAGGACTGGTATGATGTCACAGGGCAGGACTGGTATGATGTCACAGGGCAGGACTGGTACGATGTCACGGTGCAGGACTGGTATGATGTCACAGTGCAGGACTGGTATGATGTCACAGTGCAGAACTGGTATGATGTCACAGTGCAGAACTGGTATGATGTCACGGTGCAGGACTGGTATGATGTCATGGTACAGGACTGTTATGATGTCACAGTGCAGGACTGGTTTGATGTCACAGTGAAGAACTAGTAGGATGTCACAGTGCAGGACTGGTATGATGTCACAGTGCAGGACTGGTATGATGTCACAGGGCAGGACTGGTATGATGTCATGGTACAGGACTGGTATGATGTCACAGGGCAGGACTGGTATGATGTCACAATGCAGGACTGGTTTGATGTCACAGGGCAGGGCTGGTATGATGTCACAGTGCAGGACCGGTATGATGTCACAGTGCAGGACTGGTATGATGTCACAGTGCAGGACTGGTATGATGTCACAGGGCAGGACTGGTATGATGCCACAGTGCAGGACTGGTTTGATGTCACAGGGCAGGACTTGTATGATGTCACAGGCCAGGACTGGTATGATGTCACAGTGCAGGACTGGTATGATGTCACAGTGCAGCACTGGTATGATGTCACAGTGCAGAACTGGTATGATGTCACAGTGCAGAACTGGTATGATGTCACGGTACAGGACTGTTATGATGTCACAGTGCAGGACTGGTACAATGTCACAGTGCAGGACAGGTATGATGTCACAGGGGAGGACTGGTATGATGTCACAGGGCAGGACTGGTATGATGTCACAGTGCAGGACTGGTATGATGTCACAGTGCAGGACTGGTTTGATGTCACAGGGCAGGACTGGTATGATGTCACAGGGCAGGACTGGTATGATGTCACAGTGCAGGACTGGTATGATGTCACAGTGCAGGACTGGTATGATGTCACAGTGCAGAACTGGTATGATGTCACAGTGCAGAACTGGTATGATGTCACAGTGCAGGACTGGTATGATGTCACAGGGCAGGACTGGTATGATGTCATGGTACAGGACTGGTATGATGTCACAGTGCAGGACTGGTATGATGTCACAGGGCAGGACTGGTATGATGTCACAGTGCAGGACTGGTATGATGTCACAGTGCAGAACTGGTATGATGTCACAGTGCAGGACTGGTATGATGTCACCGTGCAGGACTGGTATGATGTCACACTGCAGGACTGGTATGATGTCACAGTGCAGAACTCGTATGATGTCATGGTACAGAACTGGTATGATGTCACAGTGCAGAACTGGTATGATGTCACAGTGCAGAACTGGTATGATGTCACAGTGCAGGACTGGTATGATGTCACAGTGCAGGACTGGTATGATGTCACAGTGCAGAACTGGTATGATGTCACAGTGCAGAACTGGTATGATGTCACAGTGCAGGACTGGTATGATGTCACAGTGCAGGACTGGTATGATGTCACAGTGCAGGACTGGTATGATGTCACAGTGCAGGACTGGTTTGATGTCACAGTGCAGGACTGGTATGATGTCACAGTGCAGGACTGGTATGATGTCACAGTGCAGGACTGGTATGATGTCACGGTGCAGAACTGGTATGATGTCACAGTGCAGGACTGGTTTGATGTCACAGGGCAGGACTGGTATGATGTCACAGGGCAGGACTGGTATGATGTCACAGTGCAGGACTGGTATGATGTCACAGTGCAGGACTGGTTTGATGTCACAGTGCAGGACTGGTTTGATGTCACAGGGCAGGACTGGTATGATGTCACAGTGCAGGACTGGTATGATGTCACAGGGCAGGACTGGTATGATGTCACAGGGCAGGACTGGTATGATGTCACAGTGCAGGACTGGTATGATGTCC
>SSNP01000484.1:31300-46956 GCA_006937955.1 Pachypanchax playfairii
TATGTCACAGTGCAGGACTGGTTTGATGTCACAGGGCAGGACTGGTATGATGTCACAGGGCAGGACTGGTTTGATGTCACAGTGCAGGACTGGTATGATGTCACAGTGCAGGACTGGTATGATGTCACAGTGCAGGACTGGTATGATGTCACAGTGCAGGACTGGTATGATGTCACAGTGCAGAACTGGTATGATGTCACAGTGCAGGACTGGTTTGATGTCACAGTGCAGGACTGGTTTGATGTCACAGTGAAGAACTAGTATGATGTCACAGTGCAGGACTGGTTTGATGTCACAGTGCAGGACTGGTATGATGTCACAGGACAGGACTGGTATGATGTCACAGTGCAGGACTGGTATGATGTCACAGTGCAGGACTGGTATGATGTCACAGTGCAGAACTGGTATGATGTCACAGTGCAGGACTGGTATGATGTCACAGTGCAGGACTGGTATGATGTCACAGTGCAGAACTGGTTTGATGTCACAGTGCAGAACTGGTATGATGTCACAGTGCAGGACTGGTTTGATGTCACAGTGCAGGACTGGTATGATGTCACAGGGCAGGACTGGTATGATGTCACAGGGCAGGACTGGTATGATGTCACAGTGCAGGACTGGTATGATGTCACAGTGCAGGACTGGTATGATGTCATGGTGCAGGACTGGTATGATTTCACAGTGCAGAACTGGTATGATGTCAGAGTATAGAACTAGTATGATGTCACAGTGCAGGACTGGTATGATGTCACAGTGCAGAACTGGTATGATTCACGGTGCAGGACTGGTATGATGTCACAGTGCAGGACTGGTATGATGTCACAGTGCAGGACTGGTATGATGTCACGGTGCAGGACTGGTACGATGTCACAGTGCAGGACTGGTATGATGTCACAGTGCAGGACTGGTATGATGTCACAGTGCAGGACTGGTATGATGTCACAGTGCAGAACTGCTATGATGTCACAGTGCAGAACTGGTATGATGTCACAGTGCAGGACTGGTATGATGTCACAGGGCAGGACTGGTATGATGTCATGGTACAGGACTGGTATGATGTCACAGTGCAGGACTGGTATGATGTCACAGTGCAGGACTGGTATGATGTCACAGTGCAGGACTGGTATGATGTCACAGTGCAGGACTGGTTTGATGTCACAGTGCAGGACTGGTATGATGTCACGGTGCAGGACTGGTGTGATGTCACGGTGCAGAACTGGTATGATGTCACAGTGCAGGACTGGTATGATGTCACAGGGCAAGACTGGTATGATGTCACAGTGCAGGACTGGTATGATGTCACAGTGCAGGACTGGTATGATGTCACAGTGCAGGACTGGTTTGATGTCACGGTGCAGGACTGGTGTGATGTCACGGTGCAGAACTGGTATGATGTCACAGTGCAGGACTGGTATGATGTCACAGTGCAGAACTGGTATGATGTCACAGTGCAGGACTGGTATGATGTCACAGTGCAGGACTGGTATGATGTCACAGGGCAGGACTGGTATGATGTCATGGTGCAGGACTGGTATGATTTCACAGTGCAGAACTGGTATGATGTCACAGTGCAGGGCTGGTGTGATGTCACAGTGCAGGACTAGTTTGATGTCACAGTGCAGGACTGGTATGATGTCACAGGGCAGGACTGGTATGATGTCACAGTGCAGAACTGGTATGATGTCACAGTGCAGGACTGGTACGATGTCACAGTGCAGGACTGGTATGATGTCACAGTGCAGGACTGGTATGATGTCACAGTGCAGGAGTGGTATGATGTCACAGTGCAGGACAGGTATGATGTCACAGTGCAGAACTACTATGATGTCGCAGTGCAGAACTGCTATGATGTCACAGTGCAGGACTGGTATAATGTCACAGTGCAGGACTGGTATGATGTCACAGTGCAGAACTGGTATGATGTCACAGTGCAGGACTGGTATGATGTCACGGTGCAGGACTGGTACGATGTCACAGTGCAGGACTGGTTTGATGTCACGGTGCAGGACTGGTGTGATGTCACGGTGCAGAACTGGTATGATGTCACAGTGCAGGACTGGTATGATGTCACAGTACAGGACTGGTATGATGTCACAGGGCAGGACTGGTATGATGTCATGGTACAGGACTGGTATGATGTCACAGTGCAGAACTGGTATGATGTCACAGTGCAGGACTGGTATGATGTCACAGTGCAGGACTGGTATGATGTCACAGTGCAGGACTGGTATGATGTCACAGTGCAGGACTGGTATGATGTCACAGGGCAGGACTGGTATGATGTCATGTCAGGACGGTTGATTCACAGTGCAGTGCAGGACTGGTATGATACAGTGCAGGTTGATGTCACAGTGCAGGACTGGTTTGATGTCACAGTGCAGAACTGGTTTGATGTCACAGTGCAGGACTGGTATGATGTCACAGGGCAGGACTGGTATGATGTCACAGGGCAGGACTGGTTTGATGTCACAGTGCAGGACTGGTATGATGTCACAGTGCAGGACTGGTTGATGTCACAGTGCCAGTGCAGACTGGTATGATGTCACAGTGCAGGACTGGTTTGATTCACAGTGCAGGACTGGTATGATGTCACAGTGCAGGACTGGTATGATGTCACAGTGCAGGACTGGTTTGATGTCACAGTGCAGAACTGGTTTGATGTCACAGTGCAGGACTGGTTGATGTCACAGTGCAGGTGGTATGATGTCACAGTGCAGGACTGGTATGATGTCAGAGTGCAGGACTGGTATGATGTCACAGTGCAGGACTGGTATGATGTCACGGACTGGTATGATGTCACAGGGCAGGACTGGTATGATGTCACAGTGCAGGACTGGTATGATGTCACAGTGCAGGACTGGTATGATGTCAGAGTGCAGGACTGGTATGATGTCACAGTGCAGGACTGGTATGATGTCACAGTGCAGAACTGGTATGATGTCAGGTTTATGTCACAGTGAGAGTGCAGGACTGGTTTGATGTCACAGTGCAGGACTGGTATGATGTCACAGTGCAGGACTGGTTTGATGTCACAGTGCAGAACTGGTTTGATGTCACAGTGCAGGACTGGTTTGATGTCACAGTGCAGAACTGGTTTGATGTCACAGTGCAGAACTGGTTTGATGTCACAGTGCAGGACTGGTATGATGTCACAGGGCAGGACTGGTATGATGTCACAGTGCAGGACTGGTATGATGTCACAGGGCAGGACTGGTGTGATGTCATGGTGTATGATGTCACAGGCAGGTATATGTCACAGTGCAGGGCTGGTATGATGTCACAGTGCAGACTGGTATAGTGCAGACTGGTATGATGTCACAAGGACGGTTATGTCACAGTGCAGGACTGGTATGATGTCACAGTGCAGGACTGGTTTGATGTCACAGTGCAAGACTGGTATGATGTCACAGGACAGGACTGGTATGATGTCACAGTGCAGGACTGGTTTATGTCACAGTGCAGGACTGGTATGGTGCAGAACTGGTATGATGTCACAGTGCAGAACTGGTATGATGTCACAGTGCAGGACTGATATGATGTCACAGTGCAGGACTGGTAGGATGTCACAGTGCAGAACTGGTATGATGTCACAGTGCAGGACTGGTATGATGTCACAGGGCAGGACTGGTATGATGTCACAGGGCAGGACTGGTTATGATGTCACAGGGCAGGACTGGTATGATGTCACAGGGCAGGACTGGTATGATGTCACAGTACAGGACTGGTGTGATGTCACAGTACAGGACTGGTGTGATGTCACAATGCACGAGATGAACATTTTGTACAAGGGCCTCTTGGCTAAATCAGAGCTGGAGGATTACTGGGCTCATTTTGACCAACATTCACTCTTCATGTTGATCTGGGGCCTGATACCGCAATCCCCCTCCTCCGGGAGGTTTATGGTCTGTCCAAGGAGCTGTGATTGGGCAAGATGAATCATGTATTTTAAAGGACAATCCACTTTAAAGCAATACAACCCAAACAAGCCTAATCTGACTGAGGCCAAATCAGGTTTTGTGTTGCAGTGGTTCTTGAAGACTGGACAACATACTGATCAGGATGCTGTGGGACTAGGCAGCACTCATCTTCTTGTGCATGAGCTGATAGCTCCATCCAAAGCAAAGGGGCATTTGGTCTACATGGACAGTTACTACACTTCACCTGTCAGTGCAAATGAACTGCTGATATTGACACTACATTATGAGAGACTGTCAATAAGAAGGGACAGATCAGACTGGACTTCCTCAGGAAGCTTAGATCCTTCAACATTTGCAGCAAGATGATGAAGATCTTTTATAAATCTGCTGTGGAGAATGTGATTACAACTGCAGTCACCTGTTGGGGGCGGAGCATCAGAGAAGGTGATTTAACAAGGCTGAACAGATTGATAAAGAAGGCTGGTTCTGTTCTGGATCCTTATCTGGATCTTCTTAAGTTGAATGTCCAAAGGTAGGATGAAGAACATGATGGAAAACCCTCATCATCCTCTTCACAACACAGTAACTCAACAACAGATCCAACATAGACCTCTACAGGAGATCCTTCCCGTCCACATCTAGAACCCTCTACAGGAGATCCTTCCCGTCCACATCTAGAACCCTCTACAGGAGATCCTTCCTGTCCACAGCTAGAACCCTCTACAGGAGATCCTTCCCGTCCACAGCTAGAACCCTCTACAGGAGATCCTTCAGAACCCTCTACAGGAGATCCTTCCCGTCCACAGCTAGAACCCTCTACAGGAGATCCTTCCTGTCTACAGCTAGAACCCCACAGGAGATCCTTCCTGTCCCACAGCTAGAACCCTCTACAGGAGATCCTTCCTGTCCACAGCTAGAACCCTCTACAGGAGATCCTTCCTGTCTACAGTTAGAACCCTCTACAGGAGATCCTTCCTGTTTACAGCTAGAACCCTCTACAGGAGATCCTTCCCGTCCACAGCTAGAACCCTCTACAGGAGATCCTTCCCGTCCACAGCTAGAACCTTCTACAGGAGATCCTTCCCGTCTACAGCTAGAACCCTCTACAGGAGATCCTTCCTGTCCACAGCTAGAACCCTCTACCGGAGATCCTTCCTGTCTACAGTTAGAACCCTCTACAGGAGATCCTTCCTGTTTACAGCTAGAACCCTCTACAGGAGAACCTTCCTGTCCACAGCTAGAACCCTCTACAGGAGATCCTTCCCGTCCACATCTAGAACCCTCTACAGGAGATCCTTCCCGTCCACAGCTAGAACCCTCTACAGGAGATGTTTCCCGTCCACAGCTAGAACACTCTACAGGATATCCTTCCCGTCCACATCTAGAACCCTCTACAGGAGATCCTTCCCGTCCACAGCTAGAACCCTCTACAGGAGATCCTTCCCGTCCACATCTAGAACCCTCTACAGGAGATCCTTCCTGTCTACAGCTAGAACCCTCTACAGGAGATCCTTCCTGTCCACAGCTAGAACCCTCTACAGGAGATCCTTCCCGTCCACAGCTAGACCCCTCTACAGGATATCCTTCCCGTCCACATCTAGAACCCTCTACAGGAGATCCTTCCCGTCCACAGCTAGAACCCTCTACAGGAGATCTTTCCCGTCCACAGCTAGAACCCTCTACAGGAGATCCTTCCCGTCCACAGCTAGAACCCTCTACAGGAGATGTTTCCCGTCCACAGCTAGAACCCTCTACAGGAGATCCTTCCCGTCCACAGCTAGAACCCTCTACAGGAGATCCTTCCCGTCCACAGCTAGAACCTTCTACAGGAGATCCTTCCCGTCCACAGCTAGAACCCTCTACAGGAGATCCTTCCCGTCCACAGCTAGAACCCTCTACAGGAGATCCTTCCTGTCCACAGCTAGAACCCTAGAAGTCCGCCTCCTTATATAGTTTCCTTCTCTTTGATTTCTTGCTTGTATGTTCTCTCAATGTAAGTCGCTTTGGATAAAAGCGACTGCTAAATGACAGTAGTAGTAGTAGTAGTAGTAGCAACAGAGAAAGTCCTGTTCAATGACACTAGACTACACAAACCTTCCAACAGATGTTTCATTCCTGACAGCAGAACGTTCATGACGGGTTTTTTATGATTGTTGTTTTGCAGTGTGCTGGCGAGCGCAGCACCCGTGTACCCGTCTGTACTCTGAAACCAAAAGTGTACCTGTCTGGGAGGGTGGAGTGTGCCACTACCTGTAAGTCTCATTAGACTGTCTTGACTTTATATTCTCCTGCTAACTATCATGAACATCAGTTTTTATTTGCAAATTAGGTTCATAATCCAGCGGCTCAAATAAATAAGTTTGTTTAAATCTTTACAGATACAAAAGAATATATAAAATACAACACGATGTGTGTTATCAAGAAATATGTGAACCAGTGCTTCCAAAGAAAAGTCAGCGTAAGATAAAGTATCTATGAAGTTATTTCCATTAAACAAACTAATGATATTCTTTAACACATTGATATTCACTCTTTTAACAGCCAGAAGAAGAACCACACAACCATAAATAACAGTAAAGGTTTGTTTTCTTCATCAAAATTAATGCATTTAATTTTTTTTGCTACAAAACATTGTCAACCCTGTCCACAGCTAGAACCCTTTACAGGAGATCATTCCCATCATATTAAAATTCTTTTCAACAATTAGCCTAATCAGCTGTTTTTTAAAATATGTATTTTCTCCTAGAGCTCCTGGATGGAGATGAAACGATTGCTGTCTCTGTCATGGAAAAAACCCTCCTTCATTCATTTATGGTGTATATAATCTACTTGTAACTGTTAATTACAAGTTCATTTGTGTGATGAGAAACCTTGTCAATACCCACTGTAACACTGCAGAAACAGTCATCTGTCTGGACACGGCTGCATCTGCTGTCGCCTACACAGGCGTTCACATGGGGCGCCACCTGTGGGAGGGCGTGTCCTAGAGCCAGCTCTGATTCATCCTCAGAATTAACTTTCAAGCCATGTGCTTTATTCAAGGAATCAAAGGACAAATGACCCACAGCATTTAAGATATTTTCTGTCAGATTTGTTTTATGTAAACAATCATGATGAACAATATTAAAGCAGTATAAGAGACATTATATACCTCATTTCAAGGTCCATGCTGACACATTAGCAAAAGCTTTTACTTGTGATTTGTCCCTCAGGGAAATTATTGTAAAATACTCAAAGTCCCAGTTGTTTCCTGCTTGATCTCCTTATGAAGTAAAAATAGATAAATATCTTCACCACAGCTCATGAATCTATCTTCTCCTCTGACAATGGTGCACAGTGTTTTCTGTGTAAAATATCTCACGTTGTGTCTTATCAGGCATCACTGCTCTGTAAATAGTGTTTATATGTCATTTTGTAGGTGAATATTTTAATAATAAAATGATCAAATGTTTGGATTTTGTTTCTATGATTCTTTTTTCCTCTCCTTTGTCCTTCCATGTTCAGTCTGTGATCATGTTGTGATTGCTTTATAAGTCATAGTGGTATATAATAGATTAAAATGATCCTAGTAAAAGTATTTTAAAAGTGTTTACATGAGCTATTCTTTCAGATAAAAATAAACAATGTTTTAAAGCCAAAGTTGACACTTGTTGTTACTGCTGTATGTGTTTGTTTACAGTGAACCCCTAAATAATTAAAACAAAAAATACTTGAAAGATATGAATATGTGAATCATGTGTTGAAGAAGAGTCAAAACCACATAGAAAATTATATGAGGCTAGGAAACCTGAGGTTATAGAGAATGGCTACTTACCTTTTAATGTTTTCCAGTTATTTGATTTTGGCTTTGCTTCATTGACGTTGGAAAAATTTGTAATTTGAGCAGAAATATCAGTAAATTCAGTAAATTGTTAATACATTCTATGCTAATAAAACAAAACACATAAATCAGACTTAATTACGTGTACACAGTATTATTTTAGTCACATAAAGCTCTGAAAAGGTCGTATAATTTATTTATTTAATCTTTTAGTAGTTAAACATAATAGAATATTAAGATTTGTTTATATAATACACGATATGAGGTTGCGGTATTATTAGTCAGATTGTATTAGTATTTGGTGGAGGCACATTTGTTAATGGGAGATAAATCTGACGGTAACAAGACGCAAACAATCAGAACACGGTTTTAACAGAGATGCACTTCATAGCCTGAAGCTACTCCAGAAATATTTCCGACGGTACGTAAAAGCATCATTTCGTCTCTGTGGTGGGAGCGCGAGCCCCCCCGCCCTCCCTCCGTCCCGGGTGAAAACCGTGAGGAAAAGCAACGGGAGGAAACACCAGGGAGGCTGGAAGCTTCATGTGATATCTAGTTTTACAGTTTTCAGACACTTTTTTTCTTGTTTCGTTTTTGGTCGCATAAATCGATGTTCCACCATGTGGCGACATCCAGTGTGTGTTTTATCTGGAAAACATCGTGAATCTGCTGAATGTTCAACAGCAGCCTGACCGCGGAAGGTTAGCACAACTCTACTAAACTTAGCCCGCTTCGGCTAACTTAGCCTGTTTCTGCTAACAAGAAAAACCTGCCTGCTGGTAAAGAGTCACGGCTGATAGTGACGCTGCGGCGTAATGTAACTAGTAATGTTTCCTCCCGGGATTAACTTCAGGGACGGATGAGAAAGAAATTGTCGACGGGTGAACAGCGAGTACAACAGCGAGCCCGAGGACCGCTGCTATGTCGGGGTTGACTCGCAGCTCTGGCTGCTGTGAGTCCCGAGGCTGGCCGCACTCGGTGCTTTGGAGGCTCGGGGGCTTCTTCTTCCTGCTGGTGCTGGAAGGCGCCGGCTGCCTCTCCGGCCCGAGCAGCTTCTCCGGCGTCAACAACAACCCCAGTGTCAACATATACATGAGTGTTGAGGAGGTGAAGAAGCTTCTGGGTGAGAAGGCCTGCTTCTTACTGTGTCTGTGTGTATAAATCAGATCTTTAACACTTTTTTCCTCTGTGCTGAAGTTAGTGAGTTAGTTGTATAAAGTATTAATGTTACTAATAACTGGCTTATATCAACCAGTTAAAACCAAGGTAAACGAATCCAAGTATAAAAACACAGAACTGAGAAGAATTATCATTGTTAACATTGTTGTCAGTCTAGGACGAGTTTCACTTGACAGTTTGAAGACAAACCATCTTTGTGTAAACTTGTAATTTGTCTCAGGTACCCCCCGGCACTTTTTAATCCAAGCAAAAATATACTCCAAAAGCAAATAATATTTAATCCTCATTTAAATAAGGAAGCAAAGAAAATAGTAATTTTCTCATCAGCCCTTACATTCAGAATAATGAAGAACGGGACCAATAAACCCCAATTACATTTGAGTTTTTAATAAAGTGAAGTGGAAGGCAAGTTATCTTAATCTTTTTGTACCTTATTTGACCATATTAAGTAGCTAGTATTTCAGTCAGTATACGCAAACTTAAAGTGTGATAGTTTTCTATAAACTATCAGTGATTTATTTTTTTAGCATAGTGTCATAGTGTTAGTGTCTTTGTCTGAAATATCATCTGTGAATTGGCTCAAAAACTCAGTTCATGCAACAAATAGTTCCTATTTTACTGATTTATGGTTTGCTAAAGGTTTGTTGATGTGCACACTGAAACCAGTTATTTATCATGTGAGACTCCACACAGAATCATAAAGTGTTTGAATATTTTTACAGAGGACGGAAGCTGATGTTGTTGCTTCTTACTTTAATTTGTACTGTCTCACCCACTTCCAGCTGTGCCAGCATTTTTTTCCTTAGAAAAGAAGTGGTGGAAGTTGGTTAAACAGTTTTCGTCATTTGATTATAATACACAGCACCATGTTTAGTGGTGCCTCATTTCAGCTGTCAGCACGGAGGTGGAAGGGTGATGATTTGGGCTAGCTTTGCAGCTACACGACCTGGACACTGATTGATCCCAAATACACTGACAGAAACAGGAAGCATGAAGGAAAAATAAAAGTGTTGCCATTGGTCAGTCAGGTGTGAGAAACAGATGAGCCCAGAGAGCAGGAAGGACTTCATCTTCATGCTGTTAACACTATAAATACTTATACAAGTTTTACATTTACAGGATGTGATTAGTTTTTTTTTTTTTTTACTAATTTCTTCTGCTTTTGAGCATCATTTTTGATCAATAAAAAATAGCTTTGTTACAGGAGACCAGAATTATCACTTTGATGTTTAATCATGTGTTACTTGTTAGTTTTGATTCCTTGTCGTTGCCAGAACAGGACCATTATGGTTTGCCTGTAACAATCCCAGGACAAAATGACAAATCTCTTAATATCTGTCAGCCTCATATGTGGACAGAAACTTCCATGATGTAGTGGAGAGAGTGGAAACTTTCACTGGCCTTGTGATCCTGACTAGCAGCTGTGGAGCCTTTACAGGATCACACAGAAACAAACGTTTGTTTCTTTTATTAAGTAGAATTTAAAAAGCACGCCACTCATCATTTAATTCACAGGTTCCAACCGGTTGGTAAATAAAAGTAATGACAAAGTTAATTGGGGACATTTTGAATCACATGGCCGACGGTTTCTTGTAAAACAAGCGTTAGAGACAGTGACGCGAGTGCTGCTGGTGACTGTTGTGTTGGAACAGGAAGAGGGGCTCCTGGGAAAAAAGATCAGGAGCCAAAAATTTAAATGAAAAACTTGGAACAGTCAGATAAGTTGATAACCATTTTTCTTAATGATTATCTGCTCTTAATCTGTATTAAAATTCCAATTAAAAAAGAAGAACGTGGACATATTTTTTTCTCAACATGCCACTGTACCTAAAAAAAATGGTGACTAATTTTTACTTTGCAGCTTTTCTAATTTTAGACTAAAAAGATCAATCAGCATCTTCCTGATTTCTCTGACATTAACTGGCAGCTTGACATCTAGTTTATCACATTCTTCAATAAGTTTTTTTTTTTCATCAATGAAAGGATTTGAAATAGTAAACAAGTTTGATAAAAACATTTCTTTTTTAGGAACATTGTTACACATTACCAGTTTAAAGGAGTTGTTAATAACTGAGTGATGGAGAGAAACTATTAGATTATTGTGGTAGGTTTACTCTGTAGAAGGATGTTCTTTAGCTGGAGGTGTCTGTTGGGTTCTCCTTCTCATTATTGGTGTGACGTTTGCGTGTCTGGATCTGTTCGCTGCTGCTGTTCCACACAAACTCTGACACTGTTTTCAGTGTTAATTTTAACAGCTGATTTTAATTTAATCATAGTTGAGTCAACCAAATATCATAGCATTTAAAAAGCATTTTTATTTTATTTTTACTATAAGGTTTTATTAAAATCTCATTAAGAAGTAATTTACTTCTCCTGTCAGTAACATTACGTAAGCACTGCTACAGATGTTTCAGACGGTTTGTACTCTTATTGTAAAAACACATTTAAAGTTCAGGATATAATGTTTTAACATTTTAGGACGTCCTAATGTTTCATCACATTCATGTTTTACTGGTGACTGTCGACCCACACAGTTTATACTGCGTGTTTGGGATATTTAAGGTAAAATGTGAGAGAGCGAACTAGAAGGTAAAAGATCAAATGTGTGTGTCGTCTGCTCAGAGATCAGTTCTGATTGGATAACACCCCAACACGTTCAGACTTTTCACTAGAATATTTTTAGTTTGATTGGATTTTCTCTCTGTCAGGTCATTTTCTCTTTTTTAGTGGTTTTAGTCTTTCTTTTATCTGTTTTTACTTTTTGTCTATCTGAAGATCGTTTAATGGAGGAATGCTCTTCGAGCGTCTCTACCGTGGTTGGGGTTTGTCTCAGGCAGGATGTCCCACTAAGTGGAGAAAACTATGATGAAAATATTTAATTGATGAAACTAATACCAAGTGTTTTATAGTGTAAAACTCCAGATTTGTTTGTTTTTCAAACCTTTAGGTAAGAATTAGAGACTTCTTTAGTCGTCTCTGTGGGTTTAAACCAGATGGACGGTCTGTTTTAGTTTGATAACTTTACCAAACAGTTGAACTCTCCAGGGCCACGAAGACGTCTCGCCTCAACTGAAACTGGTCTTTGTTTACACACTGTGTTCTAGTCTGGGATTGACAGGCATGCAGCATCCCTGATTGCTTTTACATATGACTAATGGGTTTTGAACTGTCGGTCTTGAGAATTTGTTCCTGGCCTGGACTCTCACATCAGCTCAGACTCAACTCAGACCAACGCAGCCTGTTAGTAATGTGCTGCAGCTGCAGCTCAGTTATGAAGTTTGAGCTTTAAAAATAAATTTGGAAGGGTTTTCTTTTTCTTTCATGGATCTTAGCAGGATGTGGATTGTGGTGATGCTCCAGGAGGTTTACAGCATGTTATCAGTGTGTCAGATATTCAGAAGTAGTTTACAGGATGGCTCTTCTCAGGAGATGATGGTTTCTGTTACATGTTAGAAGTCATTTGGAAACCAATGATTGTTTTTACAAGGGTGACAATTTGAAATAATTTTAACTCAGACTTTAAAAAAGATTATTTAAAAAACAAACAGTTGCAGAATTTCAAGGAAGTGATTCTAAAACACCTAAAATCTTTGGTTTAATATGTTACTCCTGAGATATTACCATTCATATCACAATCATAAAACAATTTTCCATTGTTGTGATCATTTTGGGAGAGGTGGCCAGTTTCTTCTTGCTCAATGTGTTTAACTCCCAAGATAAAAAATAACCTGCTTTTTGTGTGCGTGAACCAGTGAGTTACAAATGCCTGTACGTTCTGAAAGGCCCAGGGCATGATGGGTAACCAGCCTCCCTCCTTTTCCTCTGGCGAGCTGAAAGGCAAAGCTCAGGCTTTAACAAAGAGCTTGTGAACTGTGAGGAGTGATTGGCAGCAGCATTCATTTCCTTCATGCCGCTCTCCGGGGATCTGAACAGGGCAGCCCCTGCTTTCACATCTTTTATCTGCTTCACTCTGGATCTGCTTCTGTATGAAGTCGGCCTGCTTTGAGTTGTAGAATCACAAGTCTAGTTTCTTGTTCTTGGATACAAACATCTTAAAATGCTTCTTTGATTTTATTTTTAGTCGTTCGGTCAGTCTGTTTTATTTATTTATTTATATATATATAACTCTAAATAAATATTTAGGTAAGTTTTGAATTTCTGTAGCTTTTTTGTTTTTTACAGTAGGTTGTTGGGAAATCCACGTCCCTAAAATAAATTGAAAAAGTACAAACATCTCGAGTGCACAGCCCAGCCTTTCAAACTCCCGCCCTCTCAAAGCTGCCCACATTAAACAGCATCCAAAAGATGGTGCGTGTGCAACTTCCTACATGAGCCTTTACTCACCTAAAGATGAAATCATAAAGCTGGTTTTTGGTGAACCAGTTTGTTTGTTACGTACAGCAGGAGGCTCTTTTAGACTGGAAAGATGTTGCTTTAAAGGGACGACAGCAGACAACGTTGTTCAAATTCCTTTTCATGCCTTCATCTTTTTCTGCCCACGAGGCACTTGAAGGAAAAAAGAAACCCGATGTTTGGTCTCTTTGAAGTGAGTCAAAGGAAACCACAGTGATTGTGACTTAATGTGTGTGTGTGTTTTGCTGTAGGATAGTTTTAAATGTGACTGTTCTTACATCCAGTGCCGCTGCTGTAGGGTGTCTGTAAATACTTAGCTTTAGTCTTCAGTTTGCTTAAACTGGGAACTTTACGTCATTATTCTACATTCCATTTTAATTAAGTTTGTTGCTGAAGGACTAAAACTTTCTATTTCATATCGTTTGTTACATTCATAAAGAAAAACACAACTGATAATCTGCAAATATTATGAGAATGTTATAGGAATGGTGTATTCCTGGTTGTTGTTGCAGAAGTGAAGAGTTTCCAACTCAGTGTAACATCTGAGCTGAAGTCCAAGTTTAACTCAGGATACTTCCATCCAGTTTCAGGTGTCAGATTAAGGAACTGCTTGTTGGATCAGTATACGTAGTTATACTTCTTCCTCCTCATCATCATCTTTGTTGTTTTAAATTAACACAAAACTACATTCAAATGCAGGTGTTAGGTAACGATATACAAACAGTTGCCTTTATTATCCAGCAACATTTTATATGGACACAGCAGTTATTTTTCTTGCAATAAAAAACCTCAAGTCCCTGTTATTACTGTGGCCTTTTCCACACAGAAATGCAATGTTTCCAAAACAATCTATTTTGTTTGTTTCTAAAAATATCCTCGTAAACATGACACCATTTTTTAGAAATGTCTTTACCAATAGAAAAACACAGAAAATGCAGTAGGAAATTTATCAGAACTGTGTTTGGCCCTTGAGTTCATAACTTAAGTCAGACTGAGACAAAATTCTTATGTTTGGTTTTAACTCTACACCAATTCTCAGTTTAGAATAACAACATAAAATAACTGTTATTTTCATAGTTTTATCAAGAACTTTTCTTTTTGAAAGTTGGGCTTCTTCTAGAGTCCTAAAAAAATTCCATCAAACTTCTAATTTGTTATTATTAATTTGTTTGAAAGCAGTAAAAAAATATTCTTCCACTTATCCAATATCAAGATAGAGGGGCAACAGTTTCAGGAGAGAAATCCAGACATCCCTCACCCCAGTGACATTATCCAGCTCTTCCTGGGGAGTCCCAAATGTTCCCAGGCCCAAGAGGATATATAATCCCTCCAGTGAATTTTGGGTCTGTCCAGGGGTCTCCTCACAGTGAGATGGACCCAGAAAACGTCCATGGGGAGGCATCTTAACCAGATACCTGAACTACCTAAGCAAACTGCCTTTGATGCGGAGGAGAAGCTCCCTCCAGATGATGAAGCTGCTCACCTTGTCTCTAAGGCTGAGCCCAGCCACCTAACAGAGGAAGCTCATTTCAGCCTCTTGTATCTGGGATCTTGTTCTTTCAGTCAGGATCCAGATCTCATGACCAGGTGAAGGTTGGAACGTAGACAGACCAGTAAATTTAGAGCTTTGCCTTTTGGCTCAGCTCCTTCTTTACTTCGACAGACCAAAGCGGCTCCTCGTCACTGAGGATGAAGCCCCAATCTGTCGGTCCATCTCCCAATCCATCCTGCCATCATTTTGAACAAGACAGAGGGAGAATTCAAACACTGAGGCACTCAGCTGGGATTTTGTGAGTAAACCCTGGTCTTTCCATTCTGGCTGATGTCATCTGCCTGCCATTATCAAGTCTCATCAAGGTATTTGAATTACTCTTGGTGACCCCTCACCTGAGGCCAATTTTTTCCATGGGAGACCCTACCAGGGGCTTACGCCCCAGACAACCCAGGATCATGGGGTACTAAAACCCCTCCATCATATTAAGGTGGCTATTCAGTGGGGGGTAAAAATTCTACCCTCAATTTGAATTGTTTATAGGTTTTTGTAAATAAAAAAGATATAACAAAATAGCAGATAATCAATGATGAATGACAGATTGGTATCGAGACAAAGCATTTATATTAGTTCATCTCATTTTAGTATCTCTCATTTTTTCCAAATTTGTCTTATTTTCTGTTGATCCGTGCACAGCTTATCAGTTTAACTGCTCTGCTTAAGCACAGTAACAATTAAAGAGAATTGTGTTCCACTGTAGCCAAATTAGTAAAAAAAAAAAAAAAATTTATTAATCCCTCGTGGGGAAATTAAGCTCTGCATTTGACCCATCCTCACCATGAGGTGAGGAGCAGAGGGCAGCCATATTGTACATCGCCCCGAGGCAGTGGCGGGT
>SSNP01000485.1:6189-48335 GCA_006937955.1 Pachypanchax playfairii
GGGGGGGGGGGGGGGGGGGGGGGGGTCCAGGAATGTTTTTAAGGACTCTTCATCATTGTGAGATAGAAGCTGTTTTTAACATACCTGCATAAAAATTCACAATTAATGGTAAAAATATGAAGTCATTTTTGGTATAAATCACAATATGGAGGGAACAGAAATGTTTGGAGGAGGTCTGCGCTCGCCGAGTGCGCCAGGTTTTTCAAGTTTTTTATACTTGTTTTTTCATGTGACATTGTGTTGTTGTTGCATGGAATGTGCTGTATAAATAAAGTTTGATTTGATTTGGTTCTGCTCCTTGTCATAACTATGAAACATTGGTCAATTTAAAACACCTTGACTTTTTCTTGTACAACAAAGCTTCACAGAATAGGCTTAATTAAAATCACAGTTTTAGGCTTTTTTAAATCAGTGGTGTCCAGTTCTGGTCCTCAATGTCCACCATCCTGCATGTTCTAAAGGTTTCTCTGCTCCAGTATCTCTAAAGTTAATTAACTCATTCAGTACCATAGACGTCTATAGACGTCAAACTGAATCCGAACGCTCAGTGCCATAGACTTCTTGATTTCTCTACAGCTTTTATTGGGTTAAATCCCGCAAAACATTCTGGGGCAGCTGCTCTCTGAATTTGAACTCATTACAGGCTGCAATTAGTCATATAATCCAGGAGGGAGCAGTGGTGCACTTCTCTAGGTGAGATCACTTATTATTTACCTGTTATAAGCTGTGTGGAGTGGGGGCGGAGCCATATAAAGAACAATTCACAGTATAAAACACACAGTAAGTGTTCATAAACCATTGGGGGGGGACAAACTGACTAAGTCACGCACTCACTCGTGCACATGCGCGCGCACACACACACACAAACGTACGTACACACACACAGTATCTGAATCAGAAATTTGCTGCTTTTTTCTTATATTTTATTCAAATGCTGAAATTGTCTATAAATAACTATTTTTAGACATAAAATAAACTATCAAAAGTACTTTTTTACTATTGTTTTTTTTACTTTCATAGTGGTAAAACATAGTTCAGATGTTGAATGAACCATTGAAACATGAAATATTTACATCAAAGTCACTGATCTGCTTGAAAAACCTCTTTATACAAAACACTCTTGATCTCAGCTTTTAGTCCTGAAACGTGTGGATTTTCATCAAAGTTCCTCTTTTGTACTGCAGATTACTAAATAACAGAAAGAGATAGAAACATTTTTTTTTTGCTTTTGAAAGAAGAAAGTCTAAATAATGTGTTGATGGTTTCAGAATTCACAGTCATAGGAGAAAATATTCTGTGGGCCTTAAAAAATCAGTAAAAATGTTAAATATCTGGTACTGAGGGGAGTGTGAAATCTGAAAGTGGACCTGAATGAGTTAATGGGGGATTAACAGATTTCTTGAGAACCTGAGAAGAAGCTGAAAATAATTCAATGACTGATTCAGATGGGCTTTTATATGTGCTCATACATGCAAGACCATGGTCATAGACCAGGACCAGTACCAGGACTAGACATTATTGGTTTAATTTTTACTTGTAGCGTAACACAATACTAAAAATTACTTTGGAATTAATTTGCTTGAAGTTACTGTTTGTTGCTGTTGCAGTGGGTTCTGGTTTCCTCCTGGTCCAGTGGATCCTGGGTTTGTCTTGATGAAGTGGGTCCTAGGTTCCTCTTGCTGCAGTGGGTCTGAGGTTCCTGCTGGTCCTCTGGGTCCTGGGTTCCTCTTGAAGCAGAATGTATGAGGTTGCTCCTGATCCAGTGGGTCCTAGGTTCCTCCTGCTGCAGTGTCTCCTGGGTTCCTGCTGGTTCAATGGGTCTTGGTGTCCTCCTGGTGCAATGAGTACTGGTTTAATGGGTCTTTGGGTCCTCCCGGTGTCTCCCTTCATTCCTAACACATTCCACAGTTTGGAAATCCCACACGACTTTTTTGCAACTGAGATCTGATGTGTTTTTTAAAGTGGTGCTTTCATTTGTGGAACTATGTAAATAACCCCTGTAATAGTACATATAAAAAAAACAAGAGATGATTGAAGAGACATGGATTTTTCCCCGCTCCCTTCATTTGCTCTTCAAGCTGCACTTCAGAGTTTAGAGTGCAACTTAAAGACAATAAGAAAGGGTAAAAGACAAGGTGAGAATCCTCTGGGATCCTTCACATTTAGCCAGCCAACAAGCTGCAAGAGAAAGAAATGTGTGCAGCTGCTGTTTTGAGTAAAGTGCAGAGTCTTTTTCTATAAAATGGGAGAATGAGCTGGTGAAACTCTGAAACACGTGAAATATTTGTTTTGACATATTACCTGTTCAGGCAGGGTTATAATTGATGAATAGTTCCTCTTGGAGCTGTAGGTCACATTCAGGTGAATCACAGCTGACTGATTTCCAGTTCTACTAAAACACAAACAGTTCAAACACTCAGTCTAACAGCATATTTTACAACATTGCAATCATTCTGTTGTTCCATCACTAATCATGTGAGACTTTGTTTCACTTTCAGAAATACCCTGATTCATGTCTAAATAGAAAACACATGACACAGGTTATATAATAACCAACTGAAATCAGAGTTCTAGAGGATCAGGTTATGCTGAAACAGAAACCAAAAATGCTGAAATGTTCTTCAGAAAGATTTCAAGTCACTGCAAACTACCCGAGCAGCTTATGTCATGAGACAAGACAGTCTTTCACACTGAAAAGTTCAGTGAGAAGAATTTGAAAGGGAAAAAAATCAGCTGAACCACATATTTACATTCATTCTGGTGTAACTGAATTTAAGATCCTGGCTCTAAAAACACTTTGTTGTTTCTCCATTTTTATGAGTGTTTTAAGCTATTTTAAAGGCAGCCAGAGCTGTTTACTAACATGGCAGACACAGATAGCGAAGATATTGCAAGTTACTAAGGCAAAGATTTTTTGCTCAAACTGCACTATCTAGAGCAGGGGTGTCAACCTCCAGGCCTCGAGGGCCACTATCCTGCATGTACTCCGGGCCTCGAGGGCCATTATCCTGCATGTACTCCAGGCCTCGAGGGCCACTATCCTGCATGTACTCCAGGCCTCGAGGGCCATTATCCTGCATGTACTCCAGGTGTGTTGAAGCAGGGAAACATCTAAAACATGCAGGATAGTGGCCCTTGAGGCCCGGAGTGCATGCAGGATAGTGGCCCTCGAGGCCCGGAGTGCATGCAGGATAGTGGCCTTCGAGGCCTGGAGTACATGCAGGATAGTGGCCCTCGAGGCCCGGAGTGCATGCAGGATAGTGGCCCTCGAGGCCCGGAGTGCATGCAGGATAGTGGCCCTCGAGGCCCGGAGTGCATGCAGGATAGTGGCCCTCGAGGCCCGGAGTGCATGCAGGATAGTGGCCTTCGAGGCCTGGAGTACATGCAGGATAGTGGCCCTCGAGGCCCGGAGTGCATGCAGGATAGTGGCCCTCGAGGCCTGGAGTAGATGCAGGATAGTGGCCCTCGAGGCCCGGAGTGCATGCAGGATAGTGGCCCTCGAGGCCTGGAGTAGATGCAGGATAGTGGCCCTCGAGGCCCGGAGTGCATGCAGGATAGTGGCCCTCGAGGCCCGGAGTGCATGCAGGATAGTGGCCCTCGAGGCCCGGAGTACATGCAGGATAGTGGCCCTCGAGGCCTGGAGTACATGCAGGATAGTGGCCCTCGAGGCCTGGAGTACATGCAGGATAGTGGCCCTCGAGGCCCGGAGTAGATGCAGGATAGTGGCCCTCGAGGCCCGGAGTGCATGCAGGATAGTGGCCCTCGCGGCCTGGAGTACATGCAGGATAGTGGCCGTCGGGCCTGGAGTACATGCAGGATAGTGGCCCTCGAGGCCTGGAGTAGATGCAGGATAGTGGCCCTCGAGGCCCGGAGTGCATGCAGGATAGTGGCCCTCGAGGCCTGGAGTACATGCAGGATAGTGGCCCTCGAGGCCTGGAGTACATGCAGGATAGTGGCCCTCGAGGCCCGGAGTGCATGCAGGATAGTGGCCCTCGAGGCCCGGAGTGCATGCAGGATAGTGGCCCTCGAGGCCTGGAGTACATGCAGGATAGTGGCCCTCGAGGCCTGGAGTACATGCAGGATAGTGGCCCTCGAGGCCTGGAGTACATGCAGGATAGTGGCCCTCGAGGCCCGGAGTTTGACACCTGTAATCTAGAGCAGTGTTTCCCAACCGGGGGTACTCGTACCCCTAGGGGTACGCGGAGGTACTGCAGGGGGTACGCAGCACATGGGGATCTTTTTTTTTTTTTTAAGAAGGCGTCACAAAAACTGTTGTCCAAAAACTCGTAATATTCGTAATATGACAACAGAATGTCTGCTGTGGAAGAAAATCTTTATTTAATAGGCCTACAGTTTCCAAAGTTTTCAAAAAGCCCCCACTCACTTGTTGAACAATTAATTCTCCCTGCAGTGACACGTATGGCTGAAATTATGATAGATAAAAAAGCAGCTGAGACATTCAAGAAAATTCCCCTGTCCAACAACACTGTGGCCCGTCGCATTGACGATATGTCTTTGGACATTGTGGGACAAGTCGTGAACAAAATAAAACAAGCTAGTCATTTCGCTTTGTAGTTGGATGAAATGACAGATGTCAGTGGAGAAGCGCAGCTCCTGGCCTTCGTTCGTTACAAAGACGTTTCGGACATAAAGGAGTACATATTGTTTTGCAAAAGACTGCCAGGAAAGACAACCGGGGAAAAAATGTTCCAGCTTATTGACAGTTTTTTCAAGGAGCACGACGTACAGTGGAACCAATGCAGCCATATCTGCACTGATGGTGCGGCTGCAATGACGGGGAGCGTGAAAGGATTGTTCGGACAAGTGAAAAAGGTAAACCCTGAGATTAAATGGATGCATTGTATCATTCATCGGGAAGCGCTAGATAGCAAGAGAATGAGCCCTGATCTAAGTGCTGTTATGGATGATGCCGTTAAAACCATAAACTTCATCCAATCCAGGCCACTGAATCACAGACTTTTCGAAAGTCTTTGCCATGAGAGCGGCGCGCAACACGACCAGCTACTGCTTCACACAGACGTCCGCTGGCTGTCTCGTGGGAAAACGCTACTGAGGCTTTATGAACTTCGCAGTGAAGTTTGTGCGTTTTTGAAGGAGCAGCTGCATCCTCTTGCTGCAGTATTTGAGGATGCCAATTGGGTGGCGCGCCTGGGATATCTCGCCGATGTGTTTACCAAACTCAACGAGCTCAACCTCTCACTACAGGGCAAGGATTCACACATCCTGAAGATGTATGAGAAAGTGGAAGGGTTCACCAAAAAAACTTTATATGTGGCAAAAGAAATGTGAGGAGGGTGATGTGAGCCATTTTGCATTTTTGCTATTTTGTACAACTATTTTTATTCCAAGAAAACATATTCTTTATTTTTATGTTGAATTAAGTTGATGATAAAAAAGGAGAGAGAGACTGCCAAGTTTATGTTCAATTTAATAAGATTAAATAAAACGATTGTCATCTAATAACCACTGTGTTGTGCTCTATTTTTTTGGGAGAATTTTCAACGCATATGTGTGGGGGGTACTCGTGGAGTGACAAGAAGACTCGGGGGGTACTCAAGCCAAAAAAGGTTGGGAAACACTGATCTAGAGGAAGTAAAACACTGACACTCTTAAAGTAGGAGATGAGGACAAAAAACGTATTCTTGAGCCTTTCAAGTTTTTTTTCAAGCATCAGAGCAGGTGACATGAAGAGGCTGAACAGATTGATAAGGAGGACTGATTCTGTCCTGGAGACTGAACTGGAGTCTCTTGAGTTGATTGTCCAAAGGAGGATGAAGAACATGATGGAAAACCCTCATCATCCTCTTCAGAACACAGTAACTCAACAACAGATCCAACACAGACCACTACAGGAGATCCCTCCCGTCCACAGCTAGAACCCTCTACAGGAGATCCTTCCCGTCCACAGCTAGAACCCTCTACAGGAGATCCTTCCTGTCCACAGCTAGAACCCTCTACAGGAGATCCTTCCCGTCCACAGCTAGAACCCTCTACAGGAAATCCTTCCTGTCTACAGCTAGAACCCTCTACAGGAGATCCTTCTTGTCCACAGCTAGAACCCTCTACAGGAGATCCTTCCTGTCTACAGCTAGAACCCTCTACAGGAGATCCATCCTGTCCACAGCTAGAACCCTCTACAGTAGAACCATCCCGTCCACAGCTAGAACCCTCTACAGGAGATCCTTCCTGTCCACAGCTAGAACCCTCTACAGGAGATCCTTCCTGTCTACAGCTAGAACCCTCTACAGGAGATCCTTCCTGTCTACAGCTAGAACCCTCTACAGGAGATCCTTTCTGTCCACAGCTAGAACCCTCTACAGGAGATCCATCCCGTCCACAGCTAGAACCCTCTACAGGAGATCCTTCCTGTCCACAGCTAGAACCCTCTACAGGAGATCCTTCCCGTCTACAGCTAGAACCCTCTACAGATGATCCTTCCTGTCTACAGCTAGAACCCTCTACAGGAGATCCTTCCTGTCTACAGCTAGAACCCTCTACAGGAGATCCTTCCTGTCCACACCTAGAACCCTCTACAGGAGATCCTTCCTGTCCACAGCTAGAACCCCTGTCAGGAGATCCTTCCTGTCTACAGCTAGAACCCACTACAGCAGATCCTTCCCGTCCACAGCTAGAACCCTCTACAGGAAATCCTTCCTGTCTACAGCTAGAACCCTCTACAGGAGATCCTTCCTGTCTACAGCTAGAACCCTCTACAGGAGATCCATCCTGTCCACAGCTAGAACCCTCTCCAGTAGAACCATCCCATCCACAGCTAGAACCCTCTACAGGAGATCCTTCCTGTCCACAGCTAGAACCCTCTACAGGAGATCCCTCCTGTCCACAGCTAGAACCCTCTACAGGAGATCCTTCCTGTCTACAGCTAGAACCCTCTACAGGAGATCCTTCCTGTCTACAGCTAGAACCCTCTACAGGAGATCCTTTCTGTCTACAGCTAGAACCCTCTACAGGAGATCCTTCCCGTCCCCAGCTAGAACCCTCTAACGGGGATCCTTCCCGTCCACAGCTAGAACCCTCTACAGGAGATCCTTCCTGTCTACAGCTAGAACCCTCTACAGGAGATCCTTCCTGTCTACAGCTAGAACCCTCTACAGGAGATCCTTCCTGTCTACAGCTAGAACCCTCTACAGGAGATCCTTCCCGTCCACAGCTAGAACCCTCTACAGGAGATCCTTCCTGTCTACAGCTAGAACCCTCTACAGGAGATCCTTCCTGTCTACAGCCAGAACCCNACACAGACAGCTACAGGAGATCCTTCCTGTCCACACCTAGAACCCTCTACAGGAGATCCTTCCTGTCTACAGCTAGAACCCTCTACAGGAGATCCTTTCTGTCCACAACTAGAACCCTCTACAGGTGATCCTTCCTATCCCCAGCTAGAACCCTCTACAGGAGATCCTTCCTGTCTACAGCTAGAACCCTCTACAGAAGATCCTTCCTGTCTACAGCTAGAACCCTCTACAGGAGATCCTTCCTGTCCACAGCTAGAACCCTCTACAGGAGATCCTTCCTGTCTACAGCTAGAACCCTCTACAGGAGATCCTTCCTGTCCACAGCTAGAACCCTCTACAGGAGATCCTTCCCGTCCACAGCTAGAACCCTCTACAGGAGATCCTTCCTGTCCACAGCTAGAACCCTCTACAGGAGATCCTTCCTGTCTACAGCTAGAACCCTCTACAGGAGATCCTTCCTGTCCACACCTAGAACCCTCTACAGGAGATCCTTCCCGTCCACAGCTAGAACCCTCTACAGGAGATCCTTCCCGTCCACAGCTAGAACCCTCTACAGGAGATCCTTCCTGTCTACAGCTAGAACCCTCTACAGGAGATCCTTCCTGTCTACAGCTAGAACCCTCTACAGGAGATCCTTCCTGTCCACAGCTAGAACCCTCTACAGGAGATCCTTCCCGTCCACAGCTAGAACCCTCTACAGGAGATCCTTCCTGTCTACAGCTAGAACCCTCTACAGAAGATCCTTCCTGTCTACAGCTAGAACCCTCTACAGGAGATCCTTCCTGTCTAAAGCTAGACCCCTCTACAGGAGATCCTTCCTGACTACAGCTAGAACCCTCTACAGGAGATCCTTCCCGTCCACAGCTAGAACCCTCTACAGGAGATCCTTCCTGTCTACAGCTAGAACCCTCTACAGAAGATCCTTCCTGTCTACAGCTAGAACCCTCTACAGGAGATCCTTTCCGTCCACAGCTAGATCCCTCTACAGGAGATCCTTCCCGTCCACAGCTAGAACGCCGACAGGAGATCCTTCCCGTCCACAGCTAGAACCCTCTACAGGAGATCCTTCCCGTCCACAGCTAGAACCCTCTACAGGAGATCCTTCCTGTCTACAGCTAGAACCCTCTACAGGAGATCCTTTCTGTCCACAGCTAGAACCCTCTACAGGAGATCCTTTCTGTCCACAGCTAGAACCCTCTACGGGAGATCCTTCCTGTCCACAGCTAGAACCCTCTACAGGAGATCCTTCCTGTCTACAGCTAGAACCCTCTACAGGAGATCCTTTCTGTCTACAGCTAGAACCCTCTACGGGAGATCCTTCCTGTCCACAGTTAGAACCCTCTACAGGAGAACCTTCCCGTCCACAGCTAGAACCCTCTACAGGAAATCCTTCCTGTCTACAGCTAGAACCCTCTACAGGAGATCCTTCCCGTCCACAGCTAGAACCCTCTACAGGAGATCCTTCCTGTCCACAGCTAGAACCCTCTACAGGAGATCCTTCCTGTCCACACCTAGAACCCTCTACAGGAGATCCTTCCTGTCCACAGCTAGACCCCTCTACAGGAGATCCTTCCCGTCCACAGCTAGAACCCTCTACAGGAGATCCTTCCTGTCTACAGCTAGAACCCTCTACAGGAGATCCTTCCTGTGTACAGCTAGAACCCTCTACAGGAGATCCTTCCTGTCCACAACTAGAACCCTCTACAGGAGATCCTTCCTGTCCACAACTAGAACCCTCGACAATGACTCCATAAAGAAGAACTGAGCTACAACAACACTTAATTTCCCTTCAGGGATTAATAAAATATTTTTGATTTGATTTGATTTCTTTCAAAACACTGAAAACATGTTTGTCTTCTGTGAAGAAACTGTCAATAAGAGAGGGTATATGATGTAGCCTACTGTGAGGTAAAACTGTAATAAAAAGTTTGAAAGTTTATTTGGTGTTTGCTGTTCTAGGTCATTTAACTAGTATTCAGTAAATTAATCAATGGAGTACACAAAATTAAGTTAATTGATCCTGCATCCTCTATTGGCAATTCCACGTGCTCCCATGGCGTAAGGTAAGAACGTAGTACAAAAAGTATTAAGCAATCATTAAAATCAATATGAAAATGAGTCCAACAGTGCAGGAGGCCACATTTACATTGATAAATAATAGTGTAGAGGCAAAGAACAGTCAGCAATAGGTTGGTGTGTAGAAGAATTGTGCCATCACACATCAGGGTGCATTTGTACAGATGTTGTGTTTCAAAACAAACAAACAAATAGTGCAAACTAAAATAACAGCTGTCCTTTTAGCTAATTAAATCTAAAATACTGTCTGAAGTAAAATAATGCAGTAATGTTTTAAGGGGATCATAATAGCTGTACTTTTCTTGCAGTTTATCCAGTTGAAGTGGAAATAAACATTTTTTTAAATCATTGTAATTGAACAAGAATACACATAAATAATATTTATTAGACACAAATTAATGCCCCAAGAACTAACGTGTGCTCACAGGGAAAACTAAAACTCTGTGCCTGAATGTGAAACGTGCTATTTCTGGTATACTTGGTATACTTTTGAATCATAGTTACATTAAATACATAAATAAGGCCCCAAGAAATAAAGCATATTCACACATGGGGAACGAGAAATAAGGGCTTCTAGTAGGTCTGCTTTTATTTTGAAAGGCTCTGTATAAACTTCTGGTCCGTGCTTCCGTGTCTGCTTTTAATTTGAAATTCTTCGAATAAACCTCCGGTCCTGACAGCAGAGCTGGTCCTGAGAGTGGAGGTCTGCAGCCAGGGCTTCAGCTTTGCCCTGTACGTACTGAACGCTGTGCAGATGCACTGGACCTCCATGTGCTACCCTACGCGCCAAAATGGCGTGGAGCTCCGCAACCCAGTCATAGTGCTAACCGAGCGGGTGGGACTGGCAGGGGCCTCATGCTACCGTCTGCGGACCCGGAGGTCCGGTGCGTCCACGCAGCGATCTGGATGGACGGGGCCAAACTGAAGCTCGTCCTTTTGGTATAATGATACTTCTACAGGTTTAACTGCAAAAACCTTGTTATGACTTTTACTTCCTCTAGATAGTCAAGTTAAGCCGATATACCTCCCCTTTGGTCACATGCAATATCTTCGCTATCTGTGTCTGCCATGTTAGTAAACAGATCCTCACTCTGGCTTACCTGCATGATGTCATATCCTTTACGCAGATGAATGAGTCAAACTCAGAGATGGGAATTACAAACTCTCATATGTGTGACAAAACATCTAAATCCTTATGCAAGGTAAATTTTAATGTAAAAAAATTCAGATTCGGTGTAAAAAAGGTTTATTTATTGTTTAGTAATGTTTGAAAATATTTTGGCTTGGCAGAGACACTTTAAATTAAAGCTGCTCTAAGCAGTTTTTCAAGTTTTGGGACTTGCGACTGCCACGTGAGACCCAACGTGTAACTGCAGCCTTAACAGTAAGCTCGTGCATGAGGCGCACGTACTGTACGTGCACTAACAGCTGAGC
Organism: Pachypanchax playfairii; assembly: GCA_006937955.1. Taxonomy (NCBI): domain Eukaryota; kingdom Metazoa; phylum Chordata; class Actinopteri; order Cyprinodontiformes; family Aplocheilidae; genus Pachypanchax; species Pachypanchax playfairii. The sequence continues at coordinate 16,971 of SSNP01000485.1, forward strand.
CAGTCCTGTATTTGACAATTTACAGATTTGCCGGCATGACTTCGACTGAGATAATAAATGTGATGTAATGATATTTAAACCAAATCAGCTGTGAGCACGTCAGACAGATTAAAAATGTTTCTACTACAGGAAATATGTGGAAACTCCTGAAAGCATCAACTTTTCATGGACTCAGATAAACGTTTGACTCACATGTAGAACTCAGACTGGACTCAGATTTCAGAGTTATTAAAACTGATTTTATTTTCAACAATAATCAAACTCAGGGCAATGAGCAGGTAGAGAGACAGGTTCAGATAACTCCGGGTTTCACAGAGCTCGGGAGAGTCCGAGGAGACATCACGTGTAACCCAGCAAGGAGCACAGCAACTCCGAATAAGCGTCTGCTTCTCCACTTGAGCAGCTTAACGAGCAGCTTAACGAACAGCTTAACGAGCATCTTAACGAGCATCTTAACAAGCATCTTAACGAGCATCTTAACAAGCATCTTAACGAGCAGCTTAACGAGCATCTTAACGAGCATCTTAACGAGCATCTTAACGAGCATCTTAACGAGCAGCTTAACGAGCAGCTTAACGAGCAGCTTAACGAGCAGCTTAACGAGCAGCTTAACGAGCAGCTTAACGAGCAGGTTTTCCAGTGTTCCACCCAAAGATCTTCTTCCTGAGAAGATGACTCACTCAGTACAGTCGCTCACAGAACCCGACACAACTCTTTTCTCCACGTATTTAGTAATAATTTCTTACCTTTCAAGCAAAAATGACGCCGACTGCAGATCTTTTCTCATACCGAGATTCTCTCAGCATTTTGCACTTCTCAAATGCTGAACCGATCTTTACCTCCGTCGATCCGACTCAAGTTTCTCCCTTTTTGTCACACTGGAAAAAACGTGTGGTTTGTGTTCTGAGCTGGAGTGTGTCTCTCGTTCTCAGTAGAATCCATGTTTCAAACACTACTCTCTCTGCAGCTTTCAGCTAGCGATAGCAAACGCTACGCCTAAGCGTGGACGCACATGACTCCATGATGCATTCAGGTGCCTCTGGAAAGTACGGCGTGTGTTCGACCCAAACAAGCTCTATTAATAACTAATAAATTATTGTACATGCATATAGAGACAACCAAAAACTGGCTGGACTTATTCAAGTGACCAGGACATTGTTGTAGCATGTATGAGGAAGAAATTGTACAGTTTGAAACATTTATTTGTTGTTAAACTTGCTTAGAGTCCCTTTAAAAGCTATATGGCAAAAACAAAAACAAAGAAAGAAAGAACTAAAGGACGCATAAAGAACTATCCCAACATGTATTGTAGAAGCACTGTGAAATTATTGTTTCTTCTGAGTGATTGTGTGTCTTCCTGTGATTACCTGGAAGTAATAGTGATGGTTGCTGTAGTGTTTTCCTGAAGTATAACAGCATCTGGTACATTCAGACACACTCTGGACTCTAAGAGACATTCAAATAAAAAAACAGATGAGTAATCAAACAATTTCTACTGAAACAAAGAACTAAATATAAAAAATAGAATGAGAGAAGACAAAACGACATGAGGTAAGACACCACTGATGCAGTTAAAAAATTCATGCATTCACCAACAACACAACAACAAACAAAATCCTCCCTTCTCTTTCATGTTGGCGGTCACACTTAAAGCTCAGGTCTTCAGAGGTCTGGAACTTTTCCTACAACTATGATCTATTGGACACAGACATCTGATATCCGGGGTAATGTCCAGGGATTGGAGTGACTGAAGATCGGGGGAGAGCCCAGAGATTAGGCTCCCAAGAACTGAAGTAAGATCCAGGGACTGGATTGCAGAGAACTGGGGTGAAGTCCAGGGACTAGACCCTGGTAAAGTCTGGGGAATTAATACTGTGTAGAACACTTAAGATCTGGCAAATCTGTCCTAAAATGGAAGGACATATTTTACATGTAAATATAACTGGGAATTTTCTGCTCTTTTAACAAACCATGAGAATTCACAGCCATTCTGGTTGTTGCTGTTCATTTTCTCAGCAGTAATTCTCAGGAGGCCCAAAAAACTATGTAACATCATCAATGACCTTGAAATAAGTTATCCTCCCAGTTGAAAGTTTCTCTAACACACTCAGGTCTCAAGAAACATTTAGAATCATTATAACTTTGTTTATTGAAACATGCTGCAGGTTTGTGTGTTTGACTCTTATCAGGCAGGTATGAAAGTTTTTATGAGCTTCAGTTTGAAACAGGAAGTGATGAAACAGGAAGCAGCTCTTTGTTTCCATCTTACATGGACATTAAAAGCATTAGTGATCTTGTGTTTTCATTGATAAAATTGTGAAACTCTGCATATCAGCTGGTTGTAACAACACTGCTTCATTAAAGAGGCCATTTCATACAAATTTCAGGACTTTCTGGTTATTTCTTAAGTATTAATCAGTAATATGAAACGTTTTATATCTAAAAAATGTTAGGAAACACTGATTAACAGACCTTTCAATCTCTCTGCATTAAAATTTGGGTGGTTCCATCAGGCCTCGAGCAGCTGTTGGACTCTGATTGGCTAATAAACTAGCCTATGAAATAGGGATGGGACGAAATATCGTTTGGCAAAATATCGCGATACAAAACGTGACGAAAAGCATCGAGTTTGAAAAAAATGGATCGCGAAATAAAGACTAGACTCATCACCGATGTCCAGACCAGGTGGAACAGCACGTACGACATGCTCGCGCGCTACCTGGAGCAACAAGCAGCTGTCTCAGCAGCACTGAGCTGCCCAGAAATCCGAAGGAATGTGAGAGAAATCGACACTCTGGATAACACTGATATATCAGATCTAAAAGACATAGTGAAACTGCTTAAAGGAAAACTTACAATATGTAAAATATGTCCTTCCATTTTTTCCATTTTTTGAAAACACAAGAATGAATTCAGTCTGAGATTTAAAAAATAACATGATAAATGGGAGTGACTGGAGGACTAAGGGGGCGTGGCATTCTGTGCTGTGACTGACATGTCACTCTGACTGACACACGCGCCAGAGAGGGACAGGTGAAATGGAGGAATATTTGGATGAGACGAGCAGCTCTGATCCGTATCGTTTGGAGCCGATAGTTCGCCCTGCAGCGGATTGGCGGATTAGAATGAGTCTCTTCTCTACTGGTACACTGTTAGCTAACGCTATTAGCTCCAGTTACATTGCGTGACTACAAACGGGCAGCTGCACGCGACCGCACTACCGTTTCAAGCCGATGGTTCGTACTGCAGCAACTTCAGCATCTTAGAATGGGACCTGTCCCTTCGTAGTAGTCTTAGAATGGGACCTGTCCCTTCGTAGTAGTCTTAGAATGGGACCTGTCCCTTCGTAGTAGTCTTAGAATGGGACCTGTCCCTTCGTAGTAGTCTTAGAATGGGACCTGTCCCTTCGTAGTATATTGTTGTTGATCAAAGCAAAAGCTAAATTTGGATTAGCGTGTGTAATATCTGTGACTGAGCCTCATCAGGCTGCGTGCGCGACCGCTGCAACAAAAAGCATGTTTCAGAGAGGTGTCCAAGGTATAAATCAAAGTATCTCAGCATGAAGAGAAAACCCTTCAGTAATGTGCTAAAAACATGTTTTCACACAATCACAAACACTAAAATGAACTCTGATAATGGCCGTATACACTTCCTGTTCAAACTCACTCACTACTGAGCGGAGGCGTGGCCGAGACCGAGCTCTTTTATATCCCATAACGGTAGAATCCTGACATCACGTTTAGAGAAAATAAGGTCTAATTTAAATTCAAGAGCAGTGACACGTTTTAACCTGAAGAGGGCGCTCCACTAACGGTTTTTGGTATAAAATGAATAGTTTTATTTAAAAAAATACTAAAAACAAGACCCAGAAATGTAGACAGGACTATTAAACACTCATTTATAGAGTTTATCAGCAAAAAAAGTTGATTTTGAAAAAATGCAGCCTTTAAAAGGGGCTGTGGTGAGGCCCTTGCTGAAGAAGAGCAGTTTAGATTTGAATGATTTTAACAACGTCCGCCCGGTATCTAACTTACCATTTATACATCTACAAGAAAGGTCAGAGCAGACTCTACTTCTTAAGGAAGCTGAGATCTTTTAATGTCTGCACCAAGATGTTGCAAATCTTCTATAGGTCTGTTGTGGAAAGTGCAATCAGCTTTGCAGCCATCTGCTGGGGCAGCAGCATCAGAACCAGAGACTTGAAGAGAATCAACAAACTGATCAGGAAAGCTGGATCTGTGCTGGGAGTATCTCTGGAGCCGCTGGAGCTGATTGTACAAAAAAGAATGCTGGACAAGCTGATGAAGATGATGGAGGACTCTTCTCACCCTCTGCACGACACAGTGATCAAACAACAGAGTGTGTTCAGTGAGAGGCTTCTTCAGGTCCGATGCAAGACCGAAAGATACAAAAGATCATTCCTGCCTGCAGCCATTAGCCTCCACAACAAGAACAGACCTTGATTGTTATTATTGTATTGTTGTCTTCATTNGTAATGTGCTAAAAACATGAAAAGCACTATCCTGTTAGGCCTTGTGTTTCCGTGTGTGCAACTGAAACAAAAATAAACAAGTTGTTATTATATGGTAATATTTTTCTCTTTTTTTTTTCTTTTTTGATATCGTATCGTGACATATCGTTTCGTGACTCTGACATATCGAGGTGCATCATATCGTGAGTTTATCGTCCCATCCCTACTATGAGAGCAAGGTACAGGTATACTTTTTCCTGCCCCGCTGCGCATGGCAACAGCAGATGTTGTGTCTTCTGGTTTGATACGTCTTATGCTAACAGCTTTTAGCCAGCAGCATGCTAGGTGTTATGCTAACAGCTTTTAGCCAGCAGCATGGTAGGTGTTATGCTAACAGCTTTTAGCCAGCAGCATGGTAGCCGTGGTTTCAACTGCAGGAGCTGATGAATACTAACGAACAAAGGAGTTGTGATGAAACAGATACAGGCCGTTAGAACTCGGGTTTTATCACCACCTGCATAGTTTGAGAGATTAAAACTGAAAGAGAAGTTGTTGACCTGTTTTCACACCCACTATGAAGGTAAGAACAATTTCAATTTAAGCGACAAGAATTTGTGCCCTTCTTGTCGCTGGGGGTGTTCCCTGTAGTCCAGGTCCATTTTTTACCTTATAAAGTTGTTTCACTAAAACAGTAAAATTATGCCACGTTTTGAAGTCTAAAACCAACATGTAAACCATAATATGATGGATGAAACTTAATAAAATGGAGATTAACCAGCCTTGGCCAGGGTTGCAGGTGCAGTTGAAATGGTACAAATTGTACTTTATATCAATTTGAACACTCTAAGGGGCATTTCTGGCCTCTTAAAGATCAATATTGTACTTTTGAGGGAACATTTTAAAACAATTTAACTATAGGTACAAAAATGTTCTTGTCTCGTACCTCTATTTCTAAGATACAGCAAAAAAGCATGACCCCAAGTCACACATGCCACCGCCAACATTGGCACAGCGCCCCCCCTGGGGTGGCACGCGCCACTAATTGAGAAGGACTGACCTACACCAATCAATTAACTCAGTTCCACTAAAACTATACTCAATAGGTTGATAAGTTAATATTTAACTATTTTTCAAAGACAAAATATTTTATTTTATGACCGTATGGCTTGTATAAATATTTACACTTTGACCTACTTAACTTTGATCTTTGAACTTGGCAGTGGAAGTGGAGCAATTTAAAGGAACACCTCAGTACTCACGTTTATGTGAATTTTGTGACTAATGTTTTTGAGGATGATTTCTATTTTATCTTTCATTGTTCCTTGTATTGTGATTTAAGAGAATCATTATTTGAATTAATCCAGTTGAAAAATCTGGATTTATTTTGGAAGCAGGAAGCTGAAATCATGTATTGGTTATTTGAAAACAAGGTCTTCGCTCTAGCTAAATCTGTGGAAAAGGCCTGGCAAAGACATCAAAGTATTCTACACCCTATATGAGGAGTATATAGATATATTGTGTTTGTTTGGTAATGTTATGTTTTACTTTGTATTATCTCACGTGGCTATAATTTGTTATATGTTGCAGTTTCTAATAAGCCCTTGTGGGCTGGGCACCAATTATGGTGTATGACTCAATCAGTCAATCGGTCTGTCTGTCTGTGTGTCTCTGTCAGTCAGTCAATCTGTCTGTCTGTCTGTCTGTGTGTCATTCATTCATTCATTCATTCATTCATTCATTCATTCATTCATTCATTCATTCATTCATACAAACAACCAACCAACCAACCAACCAATCAAATTGACATTTTCGCGCCTTCTGTTTGAAAAAAAACTCCCACACATTTTCATGTATCAACACCAAACTGTGTTAGTACAGTTTGTAGCCCTGGTGGGGTCAAAAGCTGTTAAAAGACTTTCCAAAAGTTTTATGGTGTGGGCGTGGGTTAACTTCAAAATTTGACTTCTCACCATATGAAAAAAAAACTGTAACAACGCACACAAAAACAACAGAATCTGCACCAAAATGGCTGCTGATGATTGTGCTTATATTAAAGCTATTCATATTTTAAGACAACTTTAGCCCCGCCCACTCAAAACCAAAAGTGTCATGTTTTACTCTTTGAGGTCATACTCTAGTAAAGTTAATTTATTTTTCTAAAAGTGCCTTTCACAGATAAAAATCACAAAGCACTGTACACAGATCAATAAAAGACAAAATATGTCTTTTTTTAAAAGCATCAATAGAGTTGACACCATGGAGGGACAGAGGCAAGGCATTCTACAGTCTGGACTGCTTTACAACCTGGTTCAACCCACTTCAAGAAACAGCCAATGGGTTAGTCTAACATGGTATAAAAAATTAGGGCTCTAAGTTTTAATTTAGGCCACAAAAAAACGGTAACGTTCCCGGCTTTGTCCAATTCGCTTTTGAGTCTGAAAGCCCCTTTACGGAGTTGGACCTTCATAATCTGTTCAGGAACCTTTCCAGCTGAAGACCTAGTAACAAGAGCGGACGTTCTGGTGGATGGTGTTTGTGTTTAAAACAATGGCGTGTCTGAAAAGACAACTCCAGTTAAAGACCTCAAATATTCCCAAACGTCTGTCTGAAATCGGCTTTATAGGAATAAACAGCTTCTCCTATGAATCTTCAAACTATTGTCCTTTTGGAATGATCTGTCGTTCCAAAACTTGGCACATTCGTTTAATATGTGAAGCCGTCCAAAATGGCTGTTTGGTCAGCCGTTTTGGAACAAAGTCGACTTTGGCCTGTTTGAGTATTTCTGCTGGCTTTTTCGGGGGGATGAGTGGACGGGAGGGATGGTGCTCTGGAGAGGCTGTGGCTGCGTAGGCCAGAGTGTTGCCAAGGTGTGAGGGCTGCTCGCCACTTGCAGCTTTAATTTGTTTGATAAATACAATCAGATTGTAGCATTTTACATGCCTGAAAACAGCAGTCAGTTGGATGAGACTTAAATATGATCCATTACCATGCAGCAGGGGGAAACATTGTCACTGGAGATTTCTAAGAGTTTAATATAAGAAACGCTGGTCAAAGACAATTTTTAACACTGAGACTGATAAAATCTTTAGTCCTTTGTTTTGTGGAGCTGACTCACAGTCAGATATCCTGGGTGTAATCAATGTATTCATAGTGTCGCAATCTGAACTGAAGCAAGTCCTGGATTGAGTGTCCAACTTTGAACATTATTATACAACTTACACTAGGGGACAGCTGTGGTTCAGTGGTTAGAACGGTAACCTTCCAATCAGAAGGTTGTTGGAATGATCCCTGCTCCCCACATGTCCAAGTGTCCCTAGGCAGGACACTGAACCCCATGTTGCCCCTTCGATTTACATATTAGGTTGTGTAAAAACACTTTGAGTGGTCAGTAAGACTAGAAACACTATACAAATACATTTACCATTTAACTTCACCCAGAACCACTCCGGTTAAGACAGGAAACCAGTTTGGCCCAATTTCAATGGAACTTAGCGTTTAGTCGGTAATGTTGTTAAATGTTATAAGTTTACTGAACAGAACTAGAAGAAAGAATCAAGATAAATAGAACAAGTCAGTTACCAGAGATGTTGCTTACGACCAATAGGACCAGCAGCTGAGCAGGAAGCCACATTTTCATCAAGAACCGACTGGAAACACTGAAAAACAAAAACCAATACAAACATAGTGTTGAAAGAGAGCGGTGCAATTCACAAATACACATTCAATAACCACAAGGTCCAGAATCTGAGTCCACGGGTACCTACAGGTCCAGAATCTGAGTCCACGGGTACCTACAGGTCCAGAATCTGAGTCCACGGGTACCTACAGGTCCAGAATCTGAGTCCACGGGTACCTACAGGTCCAGAATCTGAGTCCACTGAAACCTACAGGTCCAGAATCTGAGTCCACTGATACCTACAGGTCCAGAATCTGAGTCCACGGGTACCTACAGGTCCAGAATCTGAGTCCACGGGTACCTACAGGTCCAGAATCTGAGTCCACGGGTACCTACAGGTCCAGAATCTGAGTCCACTGAAACCTACAGGTCCAGAATCTGAGTCCACTGAAACCTACAGGTCCAGAATCTGAGTCCACCGGCACCTACAGGTCCAGAATCTGAGTCCACGGGTACCTACAGGTCCAGAATCTGAGTCCACTGAAACCTACAGGTCCAGAATCTGAGTCCACGGGTACCTACAGGTCCAGAATCTGAGTCCACGGGTACCTACAGGTCCAGAATCTGAGTCCACGGGTGCCTACAGGTCCAGAATCTGAGTCCACGGGTACCTACAGGTCCAGAATCTGAGTCCACGGGTACCTACAGGTCCAGAATCTGAGTCCACTGAAACCTACAGGTCCAGAATCTGAGTCCACGGGTACCTACAGGTCCAGAATCTGAGTCCACTGAAACCTACAGGTCCAGAATCTGAGTCCACGGGTACCTACAGGTCCAGAATCTGAGTCCACGGGTACCTACAGGTCCAGAATCTGAGTCCACTGAAACCTACAGGTCCAGAATCTGAGTCCACCGGCACATACAGGTCCAGAATCTGAGTCCACTGAAACCTACAGGTCCAGAATCTGAGTCCACTGAAACCTACAGGTCCAGAATCTGAGTCCACGGGTACCTACAGGTCCAGAATCTGAGTCCACGGGTACCTACAGGTCCAGAATCTGAGTCCACGGGTACCTACAGGTCCAGAATCTGAGTCCACGGGTACCTACAGGTCCAGAATCTGAGTCCACTGAAACCTACAGGTCCAGAATCTGAGTCCACGGGTACCTACAGGTCCAGAATCTGAGTCCACTGAAACCTACAGGTCCAGAATCTGAGTCCACTGAAACCTACAGGTCCAGAATCTGAGTCCACCGGCACATACAGGTCCAGAATCTGAGTCCACGGGTACCTACAGGTCCAGAATCTGAGTCCACTGAAACCTACAGGTCCAGAATCTGAGTCCACGGGTACCTACAGGTCCAGAATCTGAGTCCACCGGCACATACAGGTCCAGAATCTGAGTCCACTGAAACCTACAGGTCCAGAATCTGAGTCCACTGAAACCTACAGGTCCAGAATCTGAGTCCACGGGTACCTACAGGTCCAGAATCTGAGTCCACGGGTACCTACAGGTCCAGAATCTGAGTCCACTGAAACCTACAGGTCCAGAATCTGAGTCCACCTGAGTACATTATACCACAGTTTTACGTCAATAAATGAAAATGAACGTTTCTCACCTGGTTCTTCGAAACTTTTCGCGAGACAGAAAAAGAACGTTTCAAAGTTAGTGTAGCAAAGAAAACAAATCAAACATATTTTAATTATAAGACTTTAAACTCATTTACCAAGTCTGAAACTTCCACAACAAAACGATGCTAATTTTTACTTCCTTATTTTCCTTTTTATTTTAGTTTTGTATCTTCTTCTCCTGCCCTGATTGTTTGGTCACCTGAACCACTTGCTGCCACCCTCTGGTCTAAAGGTGGTGTTACAGGTAATTTTTTTAACTATGTGGGTTTTTTTCTTTTCTTTTTTGTTTGTTTTTTTAGTGTTAGACCAAAAAACAAAAGATAATGATTGAATCAATAATCTTTATTCAATGGGCCTAATTGGAGTTATAAAATGTTCTAGTTAGAATAGAATAGAATAGAATAGAATAGAATAGAATAGAATAGAATAGAATAGAATAGAATAGAATAGAATAGAATAGAATAGAATAGAGTAGAACTTTATTACCATTTGCATAGGTACATAGGAATTCCTTATGTGTAACGTCAAGACACAAAAAATACTCAGAAGGAAGAAGTAAATTACTCAACAATGGGATATAAATATAAAAAAACACTTAATTGCAAAGTTTTAGTTTGTTATATATTGCACATTATGAGGGGTGGTAATATTGCGTGTGTGTGTGCGTGCGCGTGTGTGGTGGGGGGGTTTGGATAGGGTCAGTGAGGAGTGAGATAGTTCCATCCCTGCTTAATGTCCTGTACCTGCAGCCTGACGGTAGGTGGGAAGAAGCTACTGTAAAAGCGAACTCTGTGAGTTTTGATGCTCACAGGCCTGCTGTGCCTCAGGTTGTAGCCTGACTCCCCCATTTGAACAGGGTGTGTGCTGCAGAGGGGGGTGTCTGTCTTTGAGGATGCACTGTGTTTTCCACCTGCAGCGCCGAGTGTATATGGTGTCCATGGAGGGGAGATCAGAGCAGAGGATTCTGGTGTCTTAAAACCTTTTGAATTTATTTTCTCTCAGCGATGGTGATGTTTCTGTACCACGTTCCGAATATACTTTCAACCAGCCCTCTGTAGACCTGAGTCTGGCCTTCTCTCCCATATATACCACTTGTGGCCTGTCTGTGAGAAAGTCCAGGATCCAGTTGTGGGTTGGAGTGGGTTCTCCCAGGTCGGCCAGCTTTGTGGTCAGCTCTGAGCTGCAGTCCAGGAACAGAAGTCAGTGTCATGTCAGTCCAGATGTTGTAGAACTGAGTGAAGTGCTACTGCGTCTTCCACTGACCTGTTCGAGTGGTAGGCAAACTAAAGAGAGTCAGCAGTGACTGAAACCACAGAGTTCAGTTGCTGTAGGACCAGCTTCTCCAGACACTTCATGGTAACTGAAGTGAGTGATACTGGTCTGAACTCACTCATTGTGATGGTGTTGAATATGTCAACGTGCACCCTGCCAGCTGCTCTGCACAGGTCCTCAGTACTCTTGGTGCCACTCGGTTGGGTCCCACTGCCTTGTGGGGATTCACTCGCCTCAGAGCCCCGAGGACCTGTGTCTCCTCTGGATCACAGGGGGGCGTCTCTGTTGAGTTGGTTAGATCTGGTGTAAAAGCAGTTGAGATTGTCAGGTAGGGCAGCGTTCTGGATCCCCTGCCACATGCTCCTTGTGTTGTTTTCCTCAGTCCACATAGTATAAAGCTGTTACTCTGTTCTCAACCAGATAAACTGTCAAACAAAAGGAAATCTAAGATATCATCTCCAGGAAAAAACTACATTTGTTACATTATGATAAATCAACTATAATACTTGAATTTTATAATAGGATTTGGGAAGGTGGGAAAATACCACAGAGTTGGGAGGAATAATAGTAACCGGAAGGTCACTGGTTTGAATCCCTGCTCCGCCTGATGAAAAAAGATCGCCTGGTCGTTGTGTCCTTGGGCAAGACGCTTAACCTGTTCTGAATGTTTGGTGGTGGTCAGAGGGTCAGTTATTTATTTGTAAACAATGTTTGGAATCATGTATGATTTTCATTCCACTTCTCACGTGTACACCACTTTGTATTGGTCTTTCACGTGGAATTCCAATAAAATTGATTCATGTTTGTGGCTGTAATGGGACAAAATGTGGAAAAGTTCAAGGGGGACGAATACTTTTACAAGTTACTGTATAATGAGATGCTCAGTAGGAAGAGACTGGAAGACAGGGAGGACCAGGAGGTGGACAGGGAGGACCAGGAGGAGGACAGGGAGGACCAGGAGGAGGACAGGGAGGACCAGGAGGAGGACAGGGAGGACCAGGAGGAGGACGGGGAGGACCAGGGAGAGGACAGGGAGGACCAGGAGGAGGACAGGGAGGTGGACAGGGAGGACTAGGGAGAGGATAGGGAGGACCAGGGAGCAGACAAGGAGGACCAGGAGGTGGACAGGGAGGACCAGGAGGAGGACAAGGAGGACAGGGAGGAGGACAGGGAGGACCAGGAGGAGGACAAGGAGGACCAGGAACGAGAAGGTCAGGGAGGACCAGGAGGAGGACAGGGAGGACAAGGAGGTGGACAGGGAGGACCAAGAGGAAGACAGGGAGGACCAGGAGGTGGACAGGGAGGACCAGGAGGAGGACAGGGAGGACCAGGAACGAGAAGGTCAGGGAGGACCAGGAGGAGGACAGGGAGGACCAGGAGGAGGACAGGGAGGACCAGGAGGAGGACAGGGAGGACCAGGAGGAGGACAGGGAGGACCAGGAGGAGGACAAGGAGGACCAGGAACGAGAAGGTCAGGGAGGACCAGAAGGAGGACAGCGAGGACTAGGGAGAGCATAGGGAGGACCAGGGAGCGGACAAGGAGGACCAGGAGGAGGACAGGGAGGACCAGGAGGAGGACAAGGAGGACCAGGAATGAGAAGGTCAGGGAGGACCAGGGGGAGGACAGGGAGGACCAGGAGGAGGACAAGGAGGACCAGGAACGAGAAGGTCAGGGAGGACCAGAAGGAGGACAGCGAGGACTAGGGAGAGCATAGGGAGGACCAGGGAGCGGACAAGGAGGACCAGGAGGTGGAAAGGGAGGAAGGGGACAGGAAGGACCAGGAGGTGGACAGGGAGGACTAGGGAGAGGATAGGGAGGACCAGGGAGCGGACAAGGAGGACCAGGAGGAGGTCAGGGAGGACCAGGAGGAGGACAAGGAGGACCAGGAACGAGAAGGTCAGGGAGGACCAGGAGGAGGACAGGGAGGACCAGGAGGAGGACAGGGAGGACCAGGAGGAGCACAGGGAGGACCAGGAGGGGGACAAGGAGGACCAGGAACGAGAAGGTCAGGGAGGACCAGGGAGCGGACAAGGAGGACCAGGAGGTGGACAGGGAGGACCAGGAGGAGGACGAGGACGACCAGGAACGAGAAGGACAGGGAGGACCAGGAGGAGGACAGGGAGGACCAGGAGGTGGACAGGGAGGACTAGGGAGAGGATAGGGAGGACCAGGGAGCGGACAAGGAGGACCAGGAGGTGGACAGGGAGGACCAGGAGGAGGACAGGGAGGACCAGGAGGAGGACAGGGAGGACCAGGAGGAGGACAGCGAGGACTAGGGAGAGCATAGGGAGGACCAGGGAGCGGACAAGGAGGACCAGGAGGTGGAAAGGGAGGAAGGGGACAGGAAGGACCAGGAGGAGGACGAGGACGACCAGGAACGAGAAGGACAGGGAGGACTAGGAGGACCAGGATGAGAACAGGGAGGACCAGGAGGAGGACAAGGAGGACCAGGAACGAGAAGGTCAGGGAGGACCAGGAGGAGGACAGGGAGGACCAGGAGGAGGACAGGGAGGACTAGGGAGAGGATAGGGAGGACCAGGGAGCGGACAAGGAGGACCAGGAGGAGGACAGGGAGGACCAGGAGGAGGACAGGGAAGACCAGGAGGAGGACAAGGAGGACCAGGAACGAGAAGGTCAGGGAGGACCAGAAGGAGGACAGGAGGACCAGGGAGAGCATAGGGAGGACCAGGGGGAGGACAAGGAGGACCAGGAGGAGGACAGGGAGGACTAGGGAGAGGATAGGGAGGACCAGGGAGCGGACAAGGAGGACCAGGAGGTGGACAGGGAGGACCAGGAGGAGGACAGGGAGGACCAGGAGGAGGACAGGGAGGACCAGGAGGAGGACAGGGAGGACCAGGAGGAGGACAAGGAGGACCAGGAACGAGAAGGTCAGGGAGGACCAGGAGGAGGACAGGGAGGACCAGGAGGAGCACAGGGAGGACTAGGGAGAGGATAGGGAGGACCAGGGAGCGGACAAGGAGGACCAGGAGGAGGACAGGGAGGACCAGGAGGAGGACAGGGAGGACCAGGAGGAGGACAAGGAGGACCAGGAGGAGGACAGGGAGGACCAGGAGAAGGACAAGGAGGACCAGGAACGAGAAGGTCAGGGAGGACCAGGAGGAGGACAGGGAGGTGGACAGGGAAGACTAGGGAGAGGATAGGGAGGACCAGGGAGCGGACAAGGAGGACCAGGAGGAGGACAGGGAGGACCAGGAGGAGGACAAGGAGGACCAGGAACGAGAAGGTCAGGGAGGACCAGGAGGAGGACAAGGAGGACCAGGAGGTGGAAAGGGAGGACTAGGGAGAGGATAGGGAGGACCAGGGAGCGGACAAGGAGGACCAGGAGGTGGAAGGGAGGACCAGGAGGAGGACAAGGAGGACCAGGGAGAGGACAGGGAGGACCAGGAGGAGGACAGGGAGGACCAGGAGGAGGACAGGGAGGACCAGGAGGAGGACAGGGAGGACCAGGAGGAGGACAGGGAGGACCAGGAGGAGGACAGGGAGGACATGGAGGAGGACAAGGAGGACCAGGAATGAGAAGGTCAGGGAGGACCAGGGGGAGGACAGGGAGGACCAGGAGGAGGACAAGGAGGACCAGGAATGAGAAGGTCAGGGAGGACCAGGAGGAGGACAAGGAGGACCAGGAACGAGAAGGTCAGGGAGGACCAGGAGGAGGACAGGGAGGACCAGGAGGAGGACAAGGAGGACCAGGAACGAGAAGGTCAGGGAGGACCAGGAGGACAGGGAGGACCAGGGGGAGGACAGGGAGGACCAGGAGGAGGACAAAGAGGACCAGGAGGAGGACAGGGAGGACCAGGAGGAGGACAGGGAGGACCAGGAGGAGGACAAGGAGGACCAGGAATGAGAAGGTCAGGGAGGACCAGGGGGAGGACAGGGAGGACCAGGAGGAGGACAAGGAGGACCAGGAGGAGGACAGGGAGGACCAGGAGGAGGACAGGGAGGACCAGGAGGAGGAAAGGGAAGACGAGGAGGAGGACAAGGAGGACCAGGAGGAGGACAAGGAGGACCAGGAGGAGCACAGGGAAGACCAGGAGGAGGACCAGGAGGAGGACAGGGAGGACCAGGAGAAGGACAAGGAGGACCAGGAACGAGAAGGTCAGGGAGGACCAGGAGGACGACAGGGAGGACCAGGAGGAGGACAGGGAGGACCAGGAACGAGAAGGTCAGGGAGGACCAGGAGGAGGACAGGGAGGACCAGGAGGAGGACAGGGAAGACCAGGAGGAGGACAAGGAGGACCAGGAGGAGGACAGGGAGGACCAGGAGGTGGACAGGGAGGACCAGGGGGAGGACAGGGAGGACCAGGGGGCGGACAGGGAGGACCAGGAACGAGAAGGACAGGGAGGACCAGGAGGAGGACAGGGAAGACCAGGAGGAGGACAGGGAGGACCAGGAGGAGGATAGGGAGGACCAGGGAGCGGACAAGGAGGACCAGGAGGTGGACAGGGAGGACCAGGAGGAGCACAGGGAGGACCAGGGGAGGACAGGGAGGACCAGGAGGAGGACAGGGAGGACCAGGAACGAGAAGGTCAGGGAGGAGCAGGAGGAGGACAGGGAGGACCAGGAGGAGGACAAGGAGGACCAGGAGGTGGACAGGGAGGACTAGGGAGAGGATAGGGAGGACCAGGGAGCGGACAAGGAGGACCAGGAGGTGGACAGGGAGGACCAGGAGGAGCACAGGGAGGACCAGGAGGAGGACAAGGAGGACCAGGAGGAGGACAGGGAGGACCAGGAACGAGAAGGTCAGGGAGGACCAGGAGGAGGACAGGGAGGACCAGGAGGTGGACAGGGAGGACCAGGAGGAGGACAAGGAGGACCAGGAACGAGAAGGTCAGGGAGGACCAGGAGGAGGACAGGGAGGACCAGGAGGAGGACAGGGAAGACCAGGAGAGGACAGGGAGGACCAGGAGGAGGACAGGGAGGACCAGGAGGAGGACAGGGAGGACCAGGAGGAGGACAGGGAGGACCAGGAGGAGGACAAGGAGGACCAGGAATGAGAAGGTCAGGGAGGACCAGGAGGAGGACAAGGAGGACCAGGAACGAGAAGGTCAGGGAGGACCAGGAGGAGGACAGGGAGGACCAGGAGGAGGACAGGGAGGACCAGGAGGAGGACAGGGAGGACCAGGAGGAGGACAGGGAGGACCAGGAGGAGGACAAGGAGGACCAGGAACGAGAAGGTCAGGGAGGACCAGGAGGAGGACAGGGAGGACCAGGAGGAGGACAGGGAAGACCAGGAGGAGGACAAGGAGGAACAGGAGGAGGACAGGGAGGACCAGGAACGAGAAGGTCAGGGAGGACAAGGAGGAGGACAGGGAGGACCAGGAGGAGCACAGGGAGGACCAGGAGGAGGACAGGGAGGACCAGGAGGAGGACAGGGAGGACCAGGAGGAGCACAGGGAGGACCAGGAGGAGGACAGGGAGGACCAGAAGGAGGACAGCGAGGACTAGGGAGAGCATAGGGAGGACCAGGGAGCAGACAAGGAGGACCAGGAGGTGGAAAGGGAGGAAGGGGACAGGAAGGACCAGGAGGAGGACGAGGACGACCAGGAACGAGAAGGACAGGGAGGACCAGGAGGAGGACAGGGAGGACCAGGAGGTGGACAGGGAGGACCAGGAGGAGGACAGGGAGGACCAGGAGGAGGACAGGGAGGACCAGGAGGAGGACAGGGACGACCAGGAGGAGGACAAGGAGGACCAGGAACGAGAAGGTCAGGGAGGACCAGGAGGAGGACAGGGAGGACCAGGAGGCGGACAAGGAGGACCAGGAGGTGGACAGGGAGGACTAGGGAGAGGATAGGGAGGACCAGGGAGCGGACAAGGAGGACCAGGAGGTGGACAGGGAGGACCAGGAGGAGGACAAGGAGGACCAGGAACGAGAAGGTCAGGGAGGACCAGGAGGACAGGGAGGACCAGGAGGAGGACAGGGAAGACCAGGAGGAGGACAAGGAGGACCAGGAGGAGGACAGGGAGGACCAGGAACGAGAAGGTCAGGGAGGACCAGGAGGAGGACAGGGAGGACCAGGAGGTGGACAGGGAGGACTAGGGAGAGGATAGGGAGGACCAGGGAGCGGACAAGGAGGACCAGGAGGAGGACAGGGAGGACCAGGAGGAGGACAGGGAAGACCAGGAGGAGGACAAGGAGGACCAGGAGGAGGACAGGGAGGACCAGGAGAAGGACAAGGAGGACCAGGAACGAGAAGGTCAGGGAGGACCAGGAGGAGGACAGGGAGGACCAGGAAGGAGAAGGTCAGGGAGGACCAGGAGGAGGACAAGGAGGACCAGGAACGAGAAGGTCAGGGGGGACCAGGAGGAGGACAGGGAGGACCAGGAGGAAGACAAGGAGGACCAGGAACGAGAAGGTCAGGGAGGACCAGGAGGAGGACAGGGAGGACCAGGGAGGAGGACAGGGAGGACCAGGAGGAGGACAGGGAGGACCAGGAGGAGGACAGGGAGGACCAGGAGGAGGACAAGGAGGACCAGGAACGAGAAGGGCAGGGAGGACCAGAAGGAGGACAGCGAGGACTAGGGAGAGCATAGGGAGGACCAGGGAGCGGACAAGGAGGACCAGGAGGTGGACAGGGAGGACGAGGAGGAGGACAAGGAGGAAGAGGAAGGAGAAGGACAGGGAGGACCAGGAGGAGGACAGGGAGGACCAGGAGGAGGACATGGAGGACCAGGAGGAGGACAGGGAGGACCAGGAGGAGCACAGGGAGGACCAGGAGGAGGACAGGGAGGACCAGGAGGAGGACAAGGAGGACCAGGAAGGAGAAGGGCAGGGAGGAGCAGGAGGAGGACAGGGAGGACCAGGAGGAGGACAGGGAGGACCAGGAGGAGGACAGGGAGGACCAGGAGGAGGACAAGGAGGACCAGGAACGAGAAGGTCAGGGAGGACCAGAAGGAGGACAGCGAGGACAAGGGAGAGCATAGGGAGGACAAGGGAGCGGACAAGGAGGACCAGGAGGTGGACAGGGAGGACCAGGAGGTGGAAAGGGAGGAAGGGGACAGGAAGGACCAGGAGGAGGACGAGGACGACCAGGAACGAGAAGGTCAGGGAGGACCAGGAGGAGGACAGGGAGGACCAGGAGGAGCACAGGGAGGACCAGGAGGAGGACAGGGAGGACCAGGAGGAGGACAAGGAGGACCAGGAATGAGAAGGTCAGGGAGGACCAGAAGGAGGACAGCGAGGACTAGGGAGAGCATAGGGAGGACCAGGGAGCGGACAAGGAGGACCAGGAGGTGGAAAGGGAGGAAGGGGACAGGAAGGACCAGGAGGAGGACGAGGACGACCAGGAACGAGAAGGACAGGGAGGACTAGAAGGACCAGGATGAGAACAGGGAGGACCAGGAGGAGGACAAGGAGGACCAGGAACGAGAAGGACAGGGAGGACCAGGAGGAGGACAGGGAGGACCAGGAGGAGCACAGGGAGGACCAGGAGGAGGACAAGGAGGACCAGGAACGAGGACAAGGAGGACCAGGAACGAGAAGGTCAGGGAGGACCAGGAGGAGGACAGGGAGGACCAGGAGGTGGACAGGGAGGACTAGGGAGAGGAGAGGGAGGACCAGGAAGCGGACAAGGAGGACCAGGAGGTGGACAGGGAGGACCAGGAGGTGGAAAGGGAGGAAGGGGACAGGAAGGACCAGGAGGAGGACAGGGAGGACCAGGAGGTGGACAGGGAAGACCAGGAGGAGGACAAGGAGGACCAGGAGGAGGACAGGGAGGACCAGGAGGAGGACAAGGAGGACCAGGAACGAGAAGGTCAGGGAGGACCAGGGAGCGGACAAGGAGGACCAGGAGGTGGACAGGGAGGACCAGGAGGAGGACAGGGAGGACCAGGAGGAGGACAGGGAGGACAAGGAGGAGGACAGGGAGGACCAAGAGGAAGACAGGGAGGACCAGGAGGTGGACAGGGAGGACCAGGAGGAGGACAGGGAGGACCAGGAGGAGGACAGGGAGGACCAGGAGGAGGACAGGGAGGACCAGGAGGAGGACAGGGAGGACATGGAGGAGGACAAGGAGGACCAGGAATGAGAAGGTCAGGGAGGACCAGGGGGAGGACAGGGAGGACCAGGAGGAGGACAAGGAGGACCAGGAACGAGAAGGTCAGGGAGGACCAGAAGGAGGACAGCGAGGACCAGGAGGAGCACAGGGAGGACTAGGGAGAGGATAGGGAGGACCAGGGAGTGGACAAGGAGGACCAGGAGGTGGACAGGGAGGACCAGGAGGAGGACAAGGAGGACGAGGAAAGAGAAGGACAGGGAGGACCAGGGGGAGGACAGGGAGGACCAGGAGGAGGACAAGGAGGACCAGGAACGAGAAGGTCAGGGAGGACCAGGAGGAGGACAGGGAGGACCAGGAGGAGGACAGGGAAGACCAGGAGGAGGACAAGGAGGACCAGGAATGAGAAGGTCAGGGAGGACCAGGGGGAGGACAGGGAGGACCAGGAACGAGAAGGTCAGGGAGGACCAGGAGGACAGGGAGGACCAGGAGGAGGACAGGGAAGACCAGGAGGAGGACAAGGAGGACCAGGAGGAGGACAGGGAGGACCAGGGAGCGGACAAGGAGGACCAGGAGGTGGACAGGGAGGACCAGGAGGAGGACAAAAGGACCAGGAGGAGGACAGGGAGGACCAGGAGGAGGACAGGGAGGACCAGGAGGAGGACAAGGAGGACCAGGAATGAGAAGGTCAGGGAGGACCAGGGGGAGGACAGGGAGGACCAGGAGGAGGACAGGGAGGGCGAGGAGGAGCACAGGGAGGACCAGGAGGAGGACAGGGAGGACCAGGGGAGGACAGGGAGGACCAGGAGGAGGACAAGGAGGACCAGGAACGAGAAGGTCAGGGAGGACCAGAAGGAGGACAGCGAGGACTAGGGAGAGCATAGGGAGGACCAGGGAGCGGACAAGGAGGACCAGGAGGTGGAAAGGGAGGAAGGGGACAGGAAGGACCAGGAGGAGGACGAGGACGACCAGGAACGAGAAGGACAGGGAGGACTAGGAGGACCAGGATGAGAACAGGGAGGACCAGGAGGAGGACAAGGAGGACCAGGAACGAGAAGGTCAGGGAGGACCAGGAGGAGGACAGGGAGGACCAGGAGGTGGACAGGGAGGACTAGGAGGAGGACAGGGAGGACCAGGAGGAGGACAGGGAGGACCAGGAGGAGGACAGGGAGGACCAGGAGGAGGACAGGGAGGACCAGGAAGAGGACAGGGAGGACCAGGAGGAGGACAGGGAGGACCAGGAGGAGGACAGGGAGGACCAGGAGGTGGACAGGGAGGACTAGGGAGAGGATAGGGAGGACCAGGGAGCGGACAAGGAGGACCAGGAGGAGGACAGGGACGACCAGGAGGAGGACAGGGAAGACCAGGAGGAGGACAAGGAGGACCAGGAGGAGGACAGGGAGGACCAGGAGGAGGACAAGGAGGACCAGGAACGAGAAGGTCAGGGAGGACCAGGAGGTGGACAGGGAGGACCAGGAGGAGGACAGGGAGGACCAGGAGGTGGACAGGGAGGACCAGGAGGAGGACAGGGAGGGACAGGAGGAGGACAAGGAGGACCAGGAACGAGAAGGTCAGGGAGGACCAGGAGGAGGACAGGGAGGACCAGGAGGAGGACAGGGAGGACCAGGAGGAGGACAGGGAGGACCAGGAGGAGGACAGGGAGGACCAGGAGGAGGACAAGGAGGACCAGGAGGAGGACAAGGAGGACCAGGAATGAGAAGGTCAGGGAGGACCAGGAGGAGGACAAGGAGGACCAGGAACGAGAAGGTCAGGGAGGACCAGGAGGAGGACAGGGAGGACCAGGAGGTGGACAGGGAGGACTAGGGGGAGGATAGGGAGGACCAGGGGGCGGACAAGGAGGACCAGGAGGTGGACAGGGAGGACCAGGAGGAGGACAGGGAGGACCAGGAGGAGGACAGGGAGGACCAGGAGGAGCACAGGGAGGACCAGGAGGAGGACAGGGAGGACCAGGAGGAGGACAAGGAGGACCAGGAACGAGAAGGTCAGGGAGGACCAGGAGGAGGACAGGGAGGACCAGGAGGTGGACAGGGAGGACTAGGGAGAGGATAGGGAGGACCAGGGAGCGGACAAGGAGGACCAGGAGGAGGACAGGGAGGACCAGGGAGAGGACAGGGAGGACCAGGAGGAGGACAGGGAGGACCAGGAGGCGGACAGGGAGGACCAGGAGGAGGACAGGGAGGACCAGGAGGAGGACAGGGAGGACCAGGAGGCGGTCAGGGAGGACCAGGGGGAGGACAGGGAGGACCAGGAGAAGGACAAGGAGGACCAGGAACGAGAAGGTCAGGGAGGACCAGAAGGAGGACAGCGAGGACCAGGAGGAGCACAGGGAGGACTAGGGAGAGGATAGGGAGGACCAGGGAGCGGACAAGGAGGACCAGGAGGTGGACAGGGAGGACCAGGAGGAGGACAGGGAGGACCAGGAGGTGGACAGGGAGGACCAGGAGGAGGACAGGGAGGACCAGGAGGAGGACAGGGAGGACCAGGAGGAGGACAGGGAGGACCAGGAGGAGGACAGGGAGGACCAGGAGGAGGACAAGGAGGACCAGGAACGAGAAGGTCAGGGAGGACCAGGAGGAGGACAGGGAGGACCAGGAGGAGGACAGGGAGGACCAGGAGGAGGACAGGGAGGACCAGGAGGAGGACAGGGAGGACCAGGAGGAGGACAAGGAGGACCAGGAATGAGAAGGTCAGGGAGGACCAGGGGGAGGACAGGGAGGACCAGGAGGAGGACAAGGAGGACCAGGAACGAGAAGGTCAGGGAGGACCAGAAGGAGGACAGGGCGGACCAGGAGGAGGACAGGGAGGACCAGGAGGTGGACAGGGAGGACCAGGAGGAGGACAGGGAGGACCAGGAGGAGGACAGGGAGGACTAGGGAGAGGATAGGGAGGACCAGGGAGCGGACAAGGAGGACCAGGAGGTGGACAGGGAGGACCAGGAGGAGGACAGGGAGGACCAGGAGGAGGACAGGGAGGACCAGGAGGAGGACAAGGAGGACCAGGAATGAGAAGGTCAGGGAGGACCAGGGGGAGGACAGGGAGGACCAGGAGGAGGACAAGGAGGACCAGGAAAGAGAAGGTCAGGGAGGACCAGGAGGAGGACAGGGAGGTGGACAGGGAAGACTAGGGAGAGGATAGGGAGGACCAGGGAGCGGACAAGGAGGACCAGGAGGTGGAAAGGGAGGAAGGGGACAGGAAGGACCAGGAGGAGGACGAGGACGACCAGGAACGAGAAGGACAGGGAGGACTAGGAGGACCAGGATGAGAACAGGGAGGACCAGGAGGAGGACAAGGAGGACCAGGAACGAGAAGGTCAGGGAGGACCAGGAGGAGGACAGGGAGGACAAGGAGGAGGACAGGGAGGACAAGGAGGTGGACAGGGAGGACCAAGAGGAAGACAGGGAGGACCAGGAGGTGGACAGGGAGGACCAGGAGGAGGACAGGGAGGACCAGGAGGTGGACAGGGAGGACTAGGGAGAGGATAGGGAGGACCAGGGAGCGGACAAGGAGGACCAGGAGGTGGACAGGGAGGACAAGGAGGAGGACAGGGAGGACAAGGAGGAGGACAGGGAGGACAAGGAGGTGGACAGGGAGGACCAGGAGGAGGACAGGGAGGACCAGGAGGAGGACAGGGAGGACCAGGAGGAGGACAGGGAGGACCAGGAGGAGGACAAGGAGGACCAGGAACGAGAAGGTCAGGGAGGACCAGAAGGAGGACAGCGAGGACTAGGGAGAGCATAGGGAGGACCAGGGAGCGGACAAGGAGGACCAGGAGGTGGAAAGGGAGGAAGGGGACAGGAAGGACCAGGAGGAGGACGAGGACGACCAGGAACGAGAAGGACAGGGAGGACTAGAAGGACCAGGATGAGAACAGGGAGGACCAGGAGGAGGACAAGGAGGACCAGGAACGAGAAGGTCAGGGAGGACCAGGAGGCGGACAGGGAGGACCAGGAGGAGGACAGGGAGGACCAGGAGGAGGACAGGGAGGACCAGGAGGAGGACAGGGAGGACCAGGAGGAGGACAGGGAGGACAAGGAAGAGGATAGGGAGGACCAGGGAGTGGACAAGGAGGACCAGGAGGTGGACAGGGAGGACCAGGAGGAGGACAAGGAGGACCAGGAACGAGAAGGTCAGGGAGGACCAGGAGGAGGACAGGGAGGACAAGGAGGAGGACAGGGAAGACCAGGAGGTGGACAGGGAGGACCAAGAGGAAGACAGGGAGGACCAGGAGGTGGACAGGAGGACCAGGAGGAGGACAGGGAGGACCAGGGGGAGGACAGGGAGGACCAGGAGGAGGACAAGGAGGACCAGGAACGAGAAGGTCAGGGAGGACCAGAAGGAGGACAGCGAGGACTAGGGAGAGCATAGGGAGGACCAGGGAGCGGACAAGGAGGACCAGGAGGTGGAAAGGGAGGAAGGGGACAGGAAGGACCAGGAGGAGGACAGGGAGGACCAGGAGGTGGACAGGGAGGACCAGGGGGAGGACAGGGAGGACCAGGGAGCGGACAAGGAGGACCAGGAGGTGGACAGGGAGGACCAGGAGGAGGACAGGGAGGACAGGAGGAGGACAGGGAGGACCAGGAGGAGGACAGGGAGGACCAGGAGGAGGACAGGGAAGACCAGGAGGAGGACAAGGAGGACCAGGAGGAGGACAGGGAGGACCAGGAGGAGGACAAGGAGGACCAGGAACGAGAAGGTCAGGGAGGACCAGGAGGAGGACAGGGAGGACCAGGAGGTGGACAGGGAGGACTAGGGAGAGGATAGGGAGGACCAGGGAGCGGACAAGGAGGACCAGGAGGTGGACAGGGAGGACCAGGAGGAGGACAGGGAGGACCAGGAGGAGCACAGGGAGGACCAGGAGGAGGACAGGGAGGACCAGGAGGTGGACAGGGAGGACTAGGGAGAGGATAGGGAGGACCAGGGAGCGGACAAGGAGGACCAGGAGGTGGACAGGGAGGACCAGGAGAAGGACAAGGAGGACCAGGAACGAGAAGGTCAGGGAGGACCAGGAGGAGGACAGGGAGGACCAGGAGGAGCACAGGGAGGACCAGGAGGAGGACAAGGAGGACCAGGAACGAGAAGGTCAGGGAGGACCAGGAGGACAGGGAGGACCAGGAGGAGGACAGGGAAGACCAGGAGGAGGACAAGGAGGACCAGGAGGAGGACAAGGAGGACCAGGAATGAGAAGGTCAGGGAGGACCAGGGGGAGGACAGGGAGGACCAGGAGGAGGACAAGGAGGACCAGGAGGAGGACAGGGAGGACCAGGAGGAGGACAGGGAGGACCAGGAGGAGGACAGGGAGGACCAGGAACGAGAAGGTCAGGGAGGACCAGAAGGAGGACAGCGAGGACTAGGGAGAGCATAGGGAGGACCAGGGAGCGGACAAGGAGGACCAGGAGGTGGAAAGGGAGGAAGGGGACAGGAAGGACCAGGAGGAGGACGAGGACGACCAGGAACGAGAAGGACAGGGAGGACTAGGAGGACCAGGAACGAGAAGGAGGGAGGACCAGGAGGACAGGGAGGACCAGGAGGAGGACAGGGAAGACCAGGAGGAGGACAAGGAGGACCAGGAGGAGGACAGGGAGGACCAGGGAGCGGACAAGGAGGACCAGGAGGTGGACAGGGAGGACCAGGAGGAGGACAAAAGGACCAGGAGGAGGACAGGGAGGACCAGGGGGAGGACAGGGAGGACCAGGAGGAGGACAGGGAGGACCAGGAGGAGGAAAGGGAGGGACCAGGAGGAGGACAAGGAGGACCAGGAACGAGAAGGTCAGGGAGGACCAGGAGGAGCACAGGGAGGACCAGGAGGAGGACAGGGAAGACCAGGAGGAGGACAGGGAGGACCAGGAGGAGGACAAAGAGGACCAGGAAGGAGAAGGGCAGGGAGGACCAGGGGGAGGACAGGGAGGACCAGGAGGAGGACAGGGAGGACCAGGAGGAGCACAGGGAGGACCAGGAGGAGGACAGGGAGGACCAGGAGGAGGACAGGGAGGACCAGGAGGAGGACAAGGAGGACCAGGAATGAGAAGGTCAGGGAGGACCAGGAGGAGGACAGGGAGGACCAGGAGGAGGACAGGGAAGACCAGGAGGAGGACAAGGAGGACCAGGAGGAGGACAGGGAGGACCAGGAACGAGAAGGTCAGGGAGGACCAGGAGGAGGACAGGGAGGACCAGGAGGAGCACAGGGAGGACCAGGAGGACAGGGAGGACCAGGAGGAGGACAGGGAGGACCAGGAGGTGGACAGGGAGGACCAGGAGGAGCACAGGGAGGACCAGGAGGAGGACAGGGAGGACCAGGAGGAGGACAAGGAGGACCAGGAGGAGGACAAGGAGGACCAGGAACGAGAAGGTCAGGGAGGACCAGGAGGAGGAGAGGGAGGACCAGGAGGAGGACAGGGAGGACCAGGAGGAGCACAAGGAGGACCAGGAATGAGAAGGTCAGGGAGGACCAGAAGGAGGACAGCGAGGACTAGGGAGAGCATAGGGAGGACCAGGGAGAGGACAAGGAGGACCAGGAGGAGGACAGGGAGGACCAGGAGGAGGACAAGGAGGACCAGGAACGAGAAGGTCAGGGAGGACCAGGAGGACAGGGAGGACCAGGAGGAGGACAGGGAAGACCAGGAGGAGGACAAGGAGGACCAGGAACGAGAAGGTCAGGGAGGACCAGAAGGAGGACAGCGAGGACTAGGGAGAGCATAGGGAGGACCAGGGAGCGGACAAGGAGGACCAGGAGGTGGACAGGGAGGACCAGGAGGAGGACAGGGAGGACCAGGAGGAAGACAGGGAGGACCAGGAACGAGAAGGTCAGGGAGGACCAGGAGGAGGACAGGGAGGACCAGGAGGAGGACAGGGAGGACCAGGAGGAGGACAGGGAGGACCAGGAGGAGGACAAGGAGGACCAGGAACGAGAAGGTCAGGGAGGACCAGGAGGAGGACAGGGAGGACCAGGAGGTGGACAGGGAGGACTAGGGAGAGGATAGGGAGGACCAGGGAGCGGACAAGGAGGACCAGGAGGAGGACAGGGAGGACCAGGAGGAGGACAGGGAAGACCAGGAGGAGGACAGGGAGGACCAGGAGGAGGACAAGGAGGACCAGGAAGGAGAAGGTCAGGGAGGACCAGGAGGAGGACAGGGAGGACCAGGAGGAGGACAAGGAGGACCAGGAGGAGGACAGGGAGGACCAGGAGGAGGACAGGGAAGACCAGGAGGAGGACAAGGAGGACCAGGAGGAGGACAGGGAGGACCAGGAGGAGGACAAGGAGGACCAGGAACGAGAAGGTCAGGGAGGACCAGAAGGAGGACAGGGAGGACCAGGAGGAGGACAGGGAGGACCAGGAGGAGGACACGGAGGACCAGGAGGAGCACAGGGAGGACCAGGAGGAGGACAAGGAGGACCAGGAGGAGGACAGGGAGGACCAGGAGGAGGACAAGGAGGACCAGGAACGAGAAGGTCAGGGAGGACCAGAAGGAGGACAGCGAGGACTAGGGAGAGGATAGGGAGGACCAGGAGGAGGACAGGGAGGACTAGGAGGAGGACAAGGAGGACCAGGAGGAGGACGGGGAGGGCGGGGAGGAGGACAAGGAGGACCAGGAGGAGGACAGGGAGGACCAGGAGGAGGACAAGGAGGACCAGGAACGAGAAGGTCAGGGAGGACCAGAAGGAGGACAGCGAGGACTAGGGAGAGCATAGGGAGGACCAGGGAGCGGACCAGGGAGCGGACAAGGAGGACCAGGAGGTGGACAGGGAGGACTAGGGAGAGGATAGGGAGGACCAGGGAGCGGACAAGGAGGACCAGGAGGTGGACAGGGAGGACCAGGAGGAGGACAGGGAGGACCAGGAGGAGGACAAGGAGGACCAGGAATGAGAAGGTCAGGGAGGACCAGGGGGAGGACAGGGAGGACCAGGAGGAGGACAGGGAGGACCAGGAGGAGGACAGGGAGGACTAGGGAGAGGATAGGGAGGACCAGGGAGCGGACAAGGAGGACCAGGAGGTGGACAGGGAGGACCAGGAGGAGCACAGGGAGGACCAGGGGAGGACAGGGAGGACCAGGAGGAGGACAGGGAGGACCAGGAACGAGAAGGTCAGGGAGGAGCAGGAGGAGGACAGGGAGGAGCAGGAGGAGGACAGGGAGGAGCAGGAGGAGGACAGGGAGGAGGAGGGGAGGACAGGGAGGACCAGGAGGAGGACAAGGAGGACCAGGAACGAGAAGGTCAGGGAGGACCAGAAGGAGGACAGGGAGGACCAGGAGGAGCACAGGGAGGACCAGGAGGAGGACAGGGAGGACCAGGAACGAGAAGGTCAGGGAGGACCAGGAGGAGGACAGGGAGGACCAGGAGGTGGACAGGGAGGACTAGGGAGAGGATAGGGAGGACCAGGGAGCGGACAAGGAGGACCAGGAGGTGGACAGGGAGGACCAGGAGGAGGACAGGGAGGACCAGGCGGAGGACAGGGAGGACCAGGAGGAGGACAAGGAGGACCAGGAACGAGAAGGTCAGGGAGGACCAGGAGGAGGACAGGGAGGACCAGGAGGTGGACAGGGAGGACTAGGAGGAGGACACGGAGGACCAGGAGGAGGACAGGGAGGACCAGGAGGAAGACAAGGAGGACCAGGAATGAGAAGGTCAGGGAGGACCAGGAGGAGGACAGGGAGATGGACAGGGAAGACTAGGGAGAGGATAGGGAGGACCAGGGAGCGGACAAGGAGGACCAGGAGGAGGACAGGGAGGACCAGGAGGAGGACAAGGAGGACCAGGAGGAGGACCAGGAACGAGAAGGTCAGGGAGGACCAGGGGGAGGACAGGGAGGACCAGGAGGAGGACAAGGAGGACCAGGAACGAGAAGGTCAGGGAGGACCAGGAGGAGGACAGGGAGGACCAGGAGGCGGACAGGGAGGACCAGGAGGAGGACAGGGAGGACCAGGAGGAGGGCAGGGAGGACCAGGGGGAGGACAAGGAGGACCAGGAGGAGGACCAGGAGGAGGACAAGGAGGACCAGGAACGAGAAGGTCAGGGAGGACCAGAAGGAGGACAGCGAGGACTAGGGAGAGCATAGGGAGGACCAGGGAGCGGACAAGGAGGACCAGGAGGAGGAAAGGGAGGAAGGGGACAGGAAGGACGAGGAGGAGGACGAGGACGACCAGGAACGAGAAGGACAGGGAGGACTAGAAGGACCAGGATGAGAACAGGGAGGACCAGGAGGAGGACAAGGAGGACCAGGAACGAGAAGGTCAGGGAGGACCAGGGGGAGGACAAGGAGGACCAGGAGGAGGACAAGGAGGACAAGGAGGACCAGGCGGAGGACAGGGAGGACCAGAAGGAGGACAGGGAGGACCAGGAGGAGCCAGGGAGGACCAGGAGGAGGACAGGGAGGACCAGGAGGAGCACAGGGAGGACCAGGAGGAGGACAAGGAGGACCAGGAACGAGAAGGGCAGGGAGGACCAGAAGGAGGACAGCGAGGACTAGGGAGAGCATAGGGAGGACCAGGGGCGGACAAGGAGGACCAGGAGGTGGACAGGGAGGAAGGGGACAGGAAGGACCAGGAGGAGGACGAGGACGACCAGGAACGAGAAGGACAGGGAGGACCAGGAGGAGGACAGGGAGGACCAGGAGGAGGACAGGGAGGACCAGGAACGAGAAGGTCAGGGAAGACCAGGAGGAGGACAGGGAGGACCAGGAGGAGGACAAGGAGGACCAGGAGGTGGACAGGGAGGACTAGGGAGAGGATAGGGAGGACCAGGGAGCGGACAAGGAGGACCAGGAGGTGGACAGGGAGGACCAGGAGGAGGACGGGGAGGACCAGGGAGAGGACAAGGAGGACCATGAGGAGGACCAGGAGGTGGACAGGGAGGACAAGGAACAATAAGGTCAGGGAGGACCAGAAGGAGGACAGGGAGGACAAGGGAGAGGATAGGGAGGACCAGGGAGAGGACATGGAGGACCAGGAGGAGGACAGGGAGGACCAGGGAGAGGACAAGGAGGACCAGGCGGAGGACAAGGAGGACAAGGAGGACCATGAGGAGGACCAGGAGGTGGACAGGGAGGACTAGGGAGAGGATAGGGAGGACCAGGGAGCGGACAAGGAGGACCAGGAGGAGGACAGGGAGGACCAGGAGGAGGACAGGGAAGACCAGGAGGAGGACAAGGAGGACGAGGAGGAGGACAGGGAGGACCAGGAGGAGGACAGGGAGGACCAGGAGGAGGACAGGGAAGACTAGGGAGAGGATAGGGAGGACCAGGGAGCGGACAAGGAGGACCAGGAGGAGGACAGGGAGGACCAGGAGGAGGACAAGGAGGACCAGGAACGAGAAGGTCAGGGAGGACCAGGAGGAGACAAGGAGGACCAGGAACGAGAAGGTCAGGGAGGACCAGAAGGAGGACAGCGAGGACTAGGGAGAGCATAGGGAGGACCAGGGAGCGGACAAGGAGGACCAGGAGGTGGACAGGGAGGACGAGGGAGAGGATAGGGAGGACCAGGGAGCGGACAAGGAGGACCAGGAGGAGGACAAGGAGGACCAGGAGGAGGACAGGGAGGACCAGGAACGAGAAGGTCAGGGAGGACCAGGAGGAGGACAGGGAGGACCAGGAGGAGGACAAGGAGGACCAGGAACGAGAAGGTCAGGGAGGACCAGGAGGAGGACAAGGAGGACCAGGAACGAGAAGGTCAGGGAGGACCAGGAGGACAGGGAGGACCAGGAGGAGGACAGCGAGGACTAGGGAGAGCATAGGGAGGACCAGGGAGCGGACAAGGAGGACCAGGAGGAGGACAGGGAGGACCAGGAGGAGGACAAGGAGGACCAGGAACGAGAAGGTCAGGGAGGACCAGGAGGAGGACAGGGAGGACCAGGAGGAGGCCAGGGAGGACCAGGAGGAGGACAGGGAGGACCAGGAGGAGGACAGGGAGGACCAGGAGGAGCACAAGGAGGACCAGGAATGAGAAGGTCAGGGAGGACCAGAAGGAGGACAGGGAGGACTAGGGAGAGGATAGGGAGGACCAGGGAGCGGACAAGGAGGACCAGGAGGTGGAAAGGGAGGAAGGGGACAGGAAGGACCAGGAGGAGGACGAGGACGACCAGGAACGAGAAGGACAGGGAGGACTAGGAGGACCAGGATGAGAACAGGGAGGACCAGGAGGAGGACAAGGAGGACCAGGAGGAGGACAGGGAGGACCAGGAGGAGGACAAGGAGGACCAGGAACGAGAAGGACAGGGAGGACCAGGAGGAGCACAGGGAGGACCAGGAGGTGGACAGGGAGGACTAGGGAGAGGATAGGGAGGACCAGGGAGCGGACAAGGAGGACCAGGAGGAGGACAGGGAGGACCAGGAGGAGGACAGGGAGGACCAGGAACGAGAAGGTCAGGGAGGACAAGAAGGAGGACAGCGAGGACTAGGGAGAGCATAGGGAGGACCAGGGAGCGGACAAGGAGGACCAGGAGGAGGACAGGGAGGACCAGGAGGAGGACAGGGAAGACCAGGAGGAGGACAAGGAGGACCAGGAGGAGGACAGGGAGGACCAGGAGAGGACAAGGAGGACCAGGAATGAGAAGGTCAGGGAGGACCAGGAGGAGGACAGGGAGGACCAGGAGGAGGACAAGGAGGACCAGGAACGAGAAGGTCAGGGAGGACCAGGAGGAGGACAGGGAGGACCAGGAGGAGCACAGGGAAGACCAGGAGGAGGACAAGGAGGACCAGGAGGAGGACAAGGAGGACCAGGAATGAGAAGGTCAGGGAGGACCAGGAGGAGGACAAGGAGGACCAGGAACGAGAAGGTCAGGGAGGACCAGAAGGAGGACAGCGAGGACTAGGGAGAGCATAGGGAGGACCAGGGAGCGGACAAGGAGGACCAGGAGGTGGAAAGGGAGGAAGGGGACAGGAAGGACCAGGAGGAGGACGAGGACGACCAGGAACGAGAAGGACAGGGAGGACCAGGATGAGAACAGGGAGGACCAGGAGGAGGACAGGGAGGACCAGGAGGAGGACAGGGAGGACCAGGAGGAGGACAGGGAGGACCAGGAAGGAGAAGGGCAGGGAGGACCAGGAGGAGGACAAGGAGGACCAGGAATGAGAAGGTCAGGGAGGACCAGGAGGAGGACAGCGAGGACTAGGGAGAGATAGGGAGGACCAGGGAGCGGACAAGGAGGACCAGGAGGAGGACAGGGAGGACCAGGAGGAGGACAAGGAGGACCAGGAAGGAGAAGGGCAGGGAGGACCAGGAGGAAGACAGGGAGGACCAGGAGGAGGACAAGGAGGACCAGGAGGAGGAAAGGGAGGAAGGGGACAGGAAGGACCAGGAGGAGGACGAGGACGACCAGGAACGAGAAGGACAGGGAGGACAAGAAGGA
>SSNP01000486.1:4319-26450 GCA_006937955.1 Pachypanchax playfairii
GGAAAAAAAATCCAGAAAATCACATTGTCTGATTTTTAAAGAATTTATTTGCAAATTATGGAGGAAAATAAGTATTTGGTCACCTACAAACAAGTAAGATTTCTGGCTTTCACAGACCTGTAACTTCTTTAAGAGGCTCCTCGGTCCTCCACTCGTTACCTGTATTAATGGCACCTGTGTGAACTCGTTATCAGTATAAAAGACACCTGTCCACAACCTCAAACAGTCACGCTCCAAACTCCACTATGGCCAAGACCAAAGAGCTGTCAGAACACCAGAAACAAAATTGTAGACCTTCACCAGGCTGGGAAGACTGAATCTGCAATAGGTAAGCAGCTTGGTGTGAAGAAATCAACTGTGGGAGCAATTATTAGAAAATGGAAGACATACAAGACCACTGATAATCTCCCTCGATCTGGGGCTCCATGCAAGATCTCACCCCGTGGGGTCAAAATGATCACAAGAACGGTGAGCAAAAATCCCAGAACCACACGGAGGGACCTAGTGAATGACCTGCAGAGAGCTGGGACCAAAGTAACAAAGGCTACCATCAGTAACACACTACGCCGCCAGGGACTCAAATCCTGCAGTGCCAGACGTGTCCCCCTGCTGAAGCCAGGACACGTCCAGGCCCGTCTGCGGTTTGCTAGAGAGCATTTGGATGATCCAGAAGAGGATTGGGAGAACATCATATGGTCAGATGAAACCAAAATAGAACTTTTTGGTAGAAACTCAACTTGTCGTGTTTGGAGGGGAAAGAATGCTGAGTTGGATCCAAAGAACACCATACCTACTGTAAAGCATGGGGGTGGAAACATCATGCTTTGGGGCTGTTTTTCTGCAAGGGGACCAGGACGACTGATCCGTGTAAAGGAAAGAATGAATGGGGCCATGTATCGTAAGATTTTGAGTGAAAACCTCCTTCCATCAGCAAGGGCATTGAAAATGAGACGTGGCTGGGTCTTTCAGCATGACAATGATCCCAAACACACCGCCCGGGCAACGAAGGAGTGGCTTCGTAAGAAGCATTTCAAGGTCCTGGAGTGGCCTAGCCAGTCTCCAGATCTCAACCCCATAGAAAATCTCTGGAGGGAGTTGAAAGTCCGTGTTGCCCAGCGTCAGCCCCAAAACATCACTGCTCTAGAGGAGATCTGCATGGAGGAATGGGCCAAAATACCAGCAACAGTGTGTGAAAACCTTGTGAAGACTTACAGAAAACGTTTGACCTCTGTCATTGCCAACAAAGGCTATATAACAAAGTATTGAGATTAACTTTTGTTATTGACCAAATACTTATTTTCCACCATAATTTGCAAATAAATTCTTTAAAAATCCGACAATGTGATTTTCTGGATTTTTTTTCCTCATTTTGTCTCTCATAGTTGAGGTATGCCTATGATGAAAATTACAGGCCTCTCTGATCTTTTTAAGTGGGAGAACTTACACAATTGGTGGCTGACTAAATACTTTTTTGCCCCACTGTAATTGTGCAGGTGATGAGACAACGTGTCCATCTGTCTCTGAAGAAGCAGCTTTTCTTCAGTTGCTCTGGTCTTCAAATGAAGGACATCAATGTCTCGCCTTTTTAGGGCCCTTGGAGCGTCACACTGATCCTCCAAAGTCCAAATCAATGTGTTCAAGCTGCTTGTTTGACTCCATTTGTTATCCAAAAACCATCAGCAAGGTCTAGTCCTGGTCCTCCAGGGCCACCATCCTGCAGGTTTGACTTGTTTTCCTGATTCAATGCTTGAATTACCTGTTCAGCAGCTCCTCAAGTCCTGCAGAAGCCTGTTAATCACCTGTTGATTCAAATCAGGTGTGTTCAGGCAGGCAGCAGAGAATCACCTGCAGGATGGAGACCCTCCAGGACCAGGATCAAACATCACTGCTTTCAAGTGTTGATCCAAAACTTTCAAATCAGCTGGAGGTGATAAAATGTGGTGAAAATAGGGATTATTTGATTGTGACTGAATGTTGCTGTGATCTTCTCAAACACCTTGTTCTGATCAATCAACAGTCCAAAAGTCAAATGTCCCATTTCAAGCTGAAGAAAGAGACATTGTTTCTGTCTCCATTTAGAGAAAAACAAGACTTGATGAATAAATGAATGAGATTAGAAATCAATCAGCTGTGTCCTTTATCAGAACTGGACTGTTTGGACCACTTTCATCATGCTGAGAGCTTTTGGAAATGAAAGTGAATGTTGTGAATCTACTCACTGAGACTATCTGGAAACATTTACCAATATTTCAGCGTTTGAACTTGGGTCCTCCTCCCCGATCCTCTGTGTATTGCTGTATCGTCCTCCAAAGCAAAACTCTGTGTTTATTTCCCAGCTATCAGACTGTCTTGCTGACGTTATCCTAAAGTATGATCGGCTCCTCATACTGGGTGATTTTAATATTCATATCTGTTGTCCTGGGAAACCACTTGTTGCTGACTTTTGTAACCTAATTGACTCTCTTGGATTGACCCAGCTAGTGGACTTCCACACTCATGGTGGATCGCACATTTTGGACTTGGTGCTGTCTCATGGTGTAGCTGTAACTAATGTGCGGACTGATATTTTTTGTTTATCCAATCATTCTCCAATTTTATTCTCTGTGGATGTGTCTCAGTGTACCTCACCTAAGCAGGTGGAGGTGTGCCGTACTCGTCGCATTTCTCCATCCACAACACTTCAGCTTGCATTATGTTTACCGGATCTTTTATCACCCCCTGGCAGCTCCTCTGATCCAGAGGTGCTCCTATCTAACTTCCAGTCCTCATGTCTATCAGTATTAGACTCATTAGCACCACTTAGGTCCCGGCGTTCTCGCCGTCGACCTGACCCTTGGTTAAACCAGCACACTCGTACTATTAGAAGTGAAAATAGCAAATATGAAAGACGATGGAAAAAAGAAAAAACTCTGACCTCCTTTTTGCTGCTTAAAGATGCCTGAGGGCGATATCAGTGGTCAGTTAGGATGGCCCGCTCTGAATTTTATTCTGCTATTGTTAACCAACACTCTGGTAACCAGCGGGTTCTTTTTTCTACTATCAACACTCTCCTGTCACCTAATGTCCCTCTTGCTAATCCCTCTGATGAGCTCTGGAACCAATTTTTACATCATTTTTGCTCCAAAGTCTCCAGTATACGTGCTCAAATCCTGCCCAGCTCCAAGATATTGCTGCCTCCTTCTCCTCCCTCTCATTTCTTTGAGTGTTTTTCTCTGATTTCCCTTCCCCTTCTTTTAACTATAGTGGCTGGCATGAGGCCTTCGGGCTCACCAAATTACTTTTTTCCCCCTCGGCTCCTAAAGGAAGTTTTCCCTGTGGTGGCTCAATCGATCCTTGAGATCTTAAATGCGTCCTTGATGATGGGTAGCATTCCCCAGGTTTTTAAACATGCGGTTGTCCAGCCGGTCCCGAAAAAGCAGGGCCTGGACGCTAGTGACATAAGTAATTTCCGTCCCATCTCCAAGCTCCCATTTTTGTCTAAATTGTTAGAGAAGGTGGTTTTTAGCCAGATCTCAGACTATCTTGATCATTTTGAAGGCTTAGACCTGTTTCAGTCTGGTTTTCGCTCCCTTCACAGTACAGAATCGGCACTACTTAGAGTTGTTAATGATATTTAACTCGCCTCTGACTCCAGCTCTTATGTCCTGCTGATCCTCCTGGATCTTTCCACAGCTTTTGATCCCGTTGATCATGCTATTCTGCTGCAACACCTGGAGTCCTTAGTTGGCATCCGAGAATCAGCTCTCCAGTGGTTTCGCTTGAACTTTCAGGCCAGAAGTTTTAATGTTGCATTAGGAAATTGCGCCTCTGCTGTGTCGCCTTTTACCTGTGGAGTTCACCAAGGTTTGATTTTGGGTCCACTTCTTTTTAACTTGTATCTTTTACCACTGGCAGGCATTTTAATGAAATTTCAGGTGAATTACCACCTTTATGCCGATGACTGTCAGTTATATGTGGCCCTAAAATCAACTGATCCAGTGCAACCCATTTCTGATTGTATGGCTGAGATTAAGACTTGGCTCTCAGCAAATTTTCTCCACCTAAACGAGTCTAAATTGGAAGCAATATTATTTTCCCCTTGTTCTCCTGCTGCTGTAGTCCCGACTCTTCCCTCCTGCTTGTCGGCTCTACTGAAACCAAACATCAAAAATCTGGGGGTCATCTTTGACTCTGACCTCAGATTTGATGTCCAGATTAATCAGGTTGTAAGATCCTGTTTTTTCCACCTCCGTAGGCTGACCAAGCTAAAACCCATTTTGAGGAGAAAAGATCTTCACTCAGTCATCCATGCGTTTGTGACATCACGCCTTGATTATGCCAACTCTCTGTTATATGGTGCTCCTTCATCCGCAATAGTTCGTCTCCAGTTAGTACAAAATGCAGCTGCACGATTTTTAACTGGGACTACTTTGAAACAACATATCACCCCTGTACTGGCTAATCTGCACTGGCTGCCAATCTGCTATCGGATTAAATTTAAGATCCTTTTATTTTCTTTTAAATCTTTGCACATGCTAGGGCCACCCTGCTTGGTGCAGCTTCTCTGTCCCTGCTATGTCCCGAGGCGTTCCCTGAGGTCCTCTGAGCAGCACTTGCTGCAGGTTCGTCCAGCCTGCTATAAGGCCCGTGGTGAGCAGGCGTTCTCAGTTTGCGCCCCTAGTTTATGGAACCAGCTCCCCCTGACGGTCAGACTCGCCCCATCTCTTAGTATTTTTAAGATCCGTTTAAAGACTTACTTTTATTCTCAGGCTTTTAACTCTGTTGGGGCAGTCTAACCCCTTTCTGACCTTATTTTCTTGTTTTTATGTTTACTTTTATAGTATGTTTATTTTTAGCTCTGTATTTGTTGTTTTTATTTGTGTACAGCACTTTGGTCTGCGTCACTGCAGGTTTTAAATGTGCTTTATAAATAAATTGATGATGATGATGAATATTTGCTGTATTTGTGTCTAAAAGCTTGGTGTCAATCATCTTTGTGTCTGTCAGTGTCTCACCTGTCTGGTCCAGGTGAGCTGGCTGCAGGCTGCTGGATGCTGCACTCACAGCTGCTCCCAGGTGGAAACATCCACCATCTCCTCCACTGACTCTCTACAGAGTGAGGGGAGATGTTGCACTGCAGGGAGAACAGGAGGATGGAGGTGGGTGGAGGCTTGGACATGTCCCCCAAGTCTTCTTCTAAAATCTCCCTCAGAGTGGAGACCACCTCTCTCTCCCCACTCCATCCCTTCCACAATCTGATCTCTCTCTGAGCTCTTTGATCATCTGCACTTTACCGGTCAGACACAATGTGAAAGAGGATTTTCTTGTATTTGTTTAGTGACTTTCTAAATAACTCTGAACATGTCAGCAGATCCTTCACTTCAGCTTTAGTTCAGACATCTTCTGTCACCAATGAGTCCAAACTGGGAGCAGAAGGACCTGTTTGATAAAGACTCCTTGCTTTTCTTAGTTCTCTTCCTTCTGTCAGGGTTCAAACATCTGGATTTTGACATTCTGTTTATTTAGAGACACTTCAGTTTGTCCATTAACGTCTTTTCAAACAGCTGTTAGTTTGTTGTCACTTCAGTCAAAGAGTTCAGTCAGTTTGGAGGTCGGAGCCTTTTTCTAGAAGCTTATCTGAAGTTCAAAGCATCAATCCAGACTCCAGCACATACAGATCCTCCTGCCTCCGGATCAGAGGAGGACCTCTTTGAAGAACATCTTCAGGGTCTTTCAACAACATCTGGAGACGGACACTGAATTTGGGACTTTCATTAGTTTTCAGTTAGAATCATCAAAATTCAAAGAAATAAAGATGTGAAATATATCAGTCTGTGTGTAATTAATGAATCTAATATACAAGTTGGACTTTTTGAATGCCGTGTTGAAAGAAAGAACATATCTTTCAACAAGAGACAGATGAGCGAAGAAGAGAGAGAGAAAAAAAAGAGAAAGAATAGAAAAAAATATATGATTAAATATGGAGAGAAAACACAAAGTATCTGCTTCAACACCTGCGGAGACACAAAAACAAGAACAGAGAGAACACGGCAACAGCAAACATTTATGCTAAAAGAAAAAAAAGAAAAAAGGATAATTTAAAGGGACATAAGGCAAGATTTGTGAAAAACTACACATGCATTTCCAGTTTATTCAATGCTAATGGGTCATGAAGCATTAAAAACCCAAAATAACGAGGCCATTCGCATATATGTCTGTTGCCTTGGAAACGCTGTGTGCTACATAATGCGCTGCAGTTCGACGTCCGAATTTCCCACGCAGTTGTAGGGATGTGACGTAAATTGACGCTGCATGCGCGTTGCCGACAGCTCTTGAACAGGAAGTACATGGCCGCAGTGGACTTGGATTCAAACACTGAAGGTATACTTATGGATGTTTCTGCAGCCAACAAACGAGCTGCATCCACTCTCACCCCCCAAAAAAGTGGCACCACAAAGAAAAAAAAGACTTTATCAGCGGCATCTCGTGAGTCAAAAAAAAAACATGACCGAAGCCGGGCAGGCACCCGCATAAATATTGGATATGCGTTCGGTTCATGGAGGGAACTTCAGCTGCATTTGGGAGTGAAAACGGATGCTGACATGGCTCATTTCCTTGTGAATGGGTGAGAAAACATTATAGGTCGTGTTTAGAGCCTGATACAGTATGAAAATGATGAGATCAAATCAAATAACAGACTGGAGAGACCTGACGTGAAGTATGTTAGCCTCACCGGTGCAGTGCTGTGAAGACGAACAGTCTGTAAAGTGTCTGTGCGCGCTCCCGTGCCGGCTTGGCTGGTGGCTGCAGTTAGCCACAGCGTCTGTCGCGGCAGCACTGAGTCAGATTTTGTAAAGCTGCCTTAAGTTCCTTTAACATAAACTCACACCTAACTGACTTTTTAAACACTGTGCTTTAGTGATGTCATTGTCACATTTAATATATGCAAACACTGGACTACTCAGTGAACACCTGAGTTAATACCTCAGTGAACACCTGAGTTAATACCTCAGTGAACACCTGAGTGAACACCTGAGTGCAGTGACGCGCTTGTGATTGTGGAATTTCAACAATGAATAAAATAAATAAATAAATCCTCAGCTACATCCCGCATGCCCTGAAGTGGACCACGAGAGACCGAAGCGCAGGACACCCAAGGACCCCCCAGAGGCAGAGGAGTACCCGGGAGAACAGCGCAGGGCGAACCCCGGCTCCACCAGACAAGAGCAGCAATGACCACCAGAGCGGCTGCCCCACAACCACAGTGCAGTGAACTCCAGGGGGCCATAGTGATGAGCCCATAGGCCCCGCCGGCAACCAGCCACACCCGGGAGGACCGAGACATGGATCAGGAGATCCCAGGGCTCCCGCCCCCCAACAGGGACCTAACCCATCCAGGAGGGGCCTGGCCCCATCAAGCAGCCGCCGT
The DNA here is from genome assembly GCA_006937955.1 of Pachypanchax playfairii. NCBI lineage: Eukaryota > Metazoa > Chordata > Actinopteri > Cyprinodontiformes > Aplocheilidae > Pachypanchax > Pachypanchax playfairii. Next base: position 11,728 of record SSNP01000486.1, read on the forward strand.
GAGCGAGCCAGCAGATACCCAGGAGCCAAGCCCAAAACCCCAAGGGCCACCAACGTGGCACCCAGCCGGGGCGCCACCCAGAAGGGGCAGCCCAGCAAGGAGGGAGAGGCAGCCTCCCTGTAGAGAAGCCAAGGGTGCCACAAAAGAGAGGAGCCTGAAGCCCAACCTGACAGACAGACAAGAACATACATTCATACACATACACAGACACACATTTCCACCCTCATGCACACTCGCATACTCTCACACCCACACAGGCACAGACAAAAACAGGAATAGACAATGGACACTCACATCTGCTCCCCATACATACTCTATACTCCCAGATCTAGGCACCATCACCCAAGAAAGGCAACCAGTCCCAGAAGCAGGAGTTTCCCCTTCTGCCTTGAGGCATAGCCATGGGGGGCACCCGGAACCCCCCAGTCACAGAGCAGCCCCCCTACACCCCAGACGGAAAGCAGCCAACGAGGGTGTAGAGAAGACCCCATACCTCACTCCTTCTGCTCAGATGTACTGATGGTGCGTGATGTACTAAAATGCAATTAAAAGATAAAAGAAATGGGGGTTGGGGCACCCGGGAACATCCCTCCATCAGGAGACAGATGGTGCCACCACAGCGCCCACCCCCAAACCCTCAGTGTCGAAATGTTATTCACTTTTAGGGATGAGGACAAGCAGGAGAAATGAACCGGGTGACGAGTCCCTCCCCAGTACCGCCCCCACCCCCAGAGCCCTACATATGAGTGTGTAGTTGTGGTTGTTTGTGAAATGGACATGTCTAAGATGTGGATTAAAATTGGAGCACAGGCAGCCATGAGGGTAGAGAGAGGAAGGATCCTTCCCACCCCCATGAACCATCCATGCCCCAAAACCCTGAGTGTGTGAGGTGGAGCTGTGTAAAGAAGTGAGAGGAGGGAGGTGCTTGAGGATAGGGAGGAAAGGACTGGAGCATGCGAAGCCTCCCCCAGGGAGCCAGTTTCCTTACTGACCCCCATAGGCACCCCCGTTCCCCGCAATCCATCCACGGAAGGATGGCCTGATGGCAACCGCAACGGGACCGACTGAGACTCCAGCCACCCACCCAGGTCCACCCCAAAGGAGATCTAACCCCACCCCACTTGCTGTTAGCATTCCTACTACATATAAACAATAGACACTCAACAATATTCTAATATTATGACCAGCACCTGTACATGAATGACTTGATACCATTGGTTGTTCCCCACCTGACCTAAACCCAACAGAACACCTCTAGGACATCATGTCCATCCCCAGATGTCTTCTCAGACTGTCCAGGGATGTCCTGGTCCAGATCCTCTAGGACACCCTCCATGGTCTCATTAGGACCATGTCCCGATGTTATCAGGTATGAAAACCAGCGCATGGAGACCACACATACTGCTGAGGATCATTTAGAGTATATACAATGACATTTTGGTCAAAGGGACCAGTGTGTCAGGTTCTCAGCAGCTGGTGTGTGGTGTTTGTGTTTTCTCTGGACTAACCTCTCAGCAGGGCGTGGCAGCAGCTGATCAGTGGTTCCAGGTGCGGCTCGTTACCCAGCTCTCCTGGGCTGGATATTTAAGCAGAGGAGGAACTGGAGACAGATGCCAGTTTGTTACAACACTTACTGTGGTAACGTGTAGCCTGCTTATCTAGTCTGATTGTGAGTTTAGAAACAAAAGTACGTACCTGATCCTCTCCTTCCCTTCTCCTAGTCCTTGGTCCTGAGTGCCTCCTTTGCACTGGCCGTCTGCCGCGCCATCCGGAGGGCTCTTGGTTTCATCATGACCGTCTCCTAGTGGTGTGTAGATGAGGCCTCAAGAAGCATTGTGACACATTGCCCAATCTGTATTGACACTGTGTCGATACAGTGTTGCTGTATTGGTCTAATGACACCTGCTGGATCATAAATATCACTGACGGCAACTTAATCTACCGATTCAGTGAATCATACATAAAATAAAATAGTTTATGTTATTGTTTTTTGTATTGTACACTGCATAATGTTAAACAGTGGTTCTTGGCTATATCGCGGTGCACCTTTCACTGCTTTGCTGTTAACTGATTTTCTTTTTTAGTGTAAGAATGTGGGTTTTTTTAAATGGTACATTGTGTTCTGCATCATGATTGGTTGTAGATCGTTGTCCATCAATCTCTTCCGTGCCTTGTCTCCTGTACAGCACAGAATATGTTGCGTTCAGCTTGCCAAATTTAAATAAAGATTCCAACGCAAGCAGTCTTATTCTGAAGAGATGAACTGTATGTTTGCAAGTTTTCTCCCCAACAAACCTACGATATTGTTCTGTAACATTAAATTCACCTGCAGTAGCACCAAAAGGCAGACGAAGAAAACCATCGAACAAAAAAGTTGGACTTATGGTTTCATTCTATAATACATTAACTTATTTTTCCACAAAGGTTTGAACTTTGAGCGTTTAAACAAAAGAGAAAAGTGTGAAAATGTTAATGCCTGTTTGAAAACGTTTGTAAGGAGGGGGTTTACTGAAAATATTATTTATTATTTTTATTTTTGGAACGTAACTCCTGCCATAAACAAGGGACTACTGTATTTAAATATATATATCATAAGAAATAATGTGAATCAATAACTTAAACTATTTTAAAATTGACCAAAATTCGGACAGATTAATCAGAAACCGAGAGGAACAAGATGAAACATGGAGATGTCAGCAAATAAAGTATTTGCTTTTATAAGATCAAAATGATCCCACACGGCAGAAACCTTGCATTTTCTTTCTTGCTCCTTATTTAGACTTATTTTGTTTAAAAAAATAACTTTTGGGCAGAGAAGCATCCCATTGACAGATGGAGACGCTCCTGCTTTTAAACACAGTTTGACAAGCGACTGACAGACGAAACAGCAGCCGTATCGGTAACGGGACTATTTCTTAAAGCGATACGGGGTTTCGCTCTATGAGCTAGATACATGCGCCGACGCATCAGTGTTACTCTTCCCATCACTACCGTCACCTCTCCCTGGCGTTGGTCTATCTCTGGTCCCCTCTGGATATCCCGCACCTGTCCTGGTCAAGAACAACAACCACGCTGTCACCCCTGCCTCATCTTCATACCTGCAAATCTATCGCTAACTCTGGATTACCTTACCATCATCACCACCTGGAAACTCACCACCACCACTGCTGGTTCCTCAGTCCTACTACTACTACTACTACTAAAGCTACTTACATTGAGAGAACATACAAGCAAGAAATCAAAGAGAAGGAAACAATATAAGGAGGCGGACTGTTTGGAGTCCAGTTTAATTCCGACGCTGATACATCAAGTGTATCAATTTTTTTTTTTTTTTTTTGTAGAGATAATCTCCCAAATCGCTATCATAAATCATAAATCAATTCCACATTAAGACTGAAAGTGTTCTTTAAAGAGGTGAGTCTTAAGTCTGCTCTTAAAAGTAGCTGTCGACTCTGAGGATCAGACCAAGTTTGGTAGGTCATTCCACCATCGGGGGATAACAGAGGAGAAGAGTTTGGAACATGATCTCATGCCACATTGTGGTGGAAGCGCTAGGCGTCTTTCAGCGGCTGAGCGTAGCTGACGCGTGGGAATGTAGGTTTGGATGAAGGAGTGAAGGTAAGTAGGAGCTGTGTGTTAGAGTCTGGTAAGCCAGAAGCAGAGCTTTGTATTTGATGCGTGCTGCAACTGGAAGCCAGTGCAGAGAAATGAGCAGCGGAGTGACATGAGCCCTCTTGGGCTGGTTGAAGACTAGACGTGCTGCTGCGTTCTAAATCATCTGCAGAGGTTTAACCGAGGACGCCGGAAGACCGGCCAGCAAAGAGTTGCAGTAGTCGATGCGGGACAAGACCAGGGCCTGGACCAGAAGCTGTCAGGAAGGCTCTGATTTTCCTGATGTTGTAAAGAGCGAATCGACATGAGCGAGCTACGGAGTTAACCTGCTCCTTGAAGGACAGCTGGTCAGTCCTCCACGCACTACCTGCCTTCCTAGCACTGTGAGTTCTATGAGAACACCGCGCACTGCAGCCAGCACCGTAAGTCATCTGAAAATCAACAAATCACGAACCTGTTTCTCCTCCACTGCCAGATCTCTTCCCAAGCCGCTCCAGCCCCGGATCTCCAGCCTCTGGCACATACCCCATTATTTCGGTTCCCAATCTGCACTGTAAATATTAAACACCATTTCACTCATTCCTGTCTCCTGTGTGTTGGTCTGAAGTCTGGGTTGCATTAGAGTTCTGTACAAACCTCCAGGCATGACAGTGTGCAGCACAGTGTATCACAGTCATGTTTGTTACAAACACCAGAAGAAGAATCATCCACATCTTGACTTTATTCATTTGTTACAGCTCAGTTACTGTTATTTATATGTAACAATCAAAGATTCATATTTTATAACTGATCAATAAAAAGAGAGAAAATTCCAATTACTGTGTTAGGTTTTTTCCTTATTCTATCAAAACCTTCCATTATTATAAATATAAGAAATACGATCACTCAAGAAGTTTGGTCCAAAACTCAGCCGAGGAGAGTACCAGCGCTTGCATCATGTCCGCGAGACAGCCCTGATAACTCTGCTGGTCCCTCATCAGCTCAGTGTCTTTATTTACTTAGAAACAGCAATAACAGATAACATGAATCATTACTACAAATCAGTGGAGCCAGTAGTGGCTGGCGCCTCGTAGTTACCTTGGATTAAGAAAAACAAAGTGTTCTGAGGGAGAATGTGTAAGTCTGAGAACAGTAGCAGGTCAGATAACAGAGCCTGTGTGACTGCTGCACACAGGTCATGCAGGAGGTTTCTTCAAAGTTGGTGTCAGGCATGAACTTGTATAATTCTATGTTTTCCATTCTCTATCATACTGACTATAAAATGATGAAAAAGAGAAAATCTGAGCTCCATGTTTGAGCTTCAACCCACATGATCTTTATAATTTCCTTCCAATGAGTCCAACTTTCTTTTAATGGTAGAACCTTTGATGTTCTGCTCAGCAGTTTGTTATCTTATTGACTTTATTCACTTCATTATTGACTGATGAGGTTTTCTGAAGATCAACACTTTTCTTTGGACTTTGTTTTTCATTTTCAGTCCTTGAAGCTGAAACTTTATTTACAATCTGATTCTGGTTCTCACTTATTTCCTGTCGTGTTGGAACCTTTTTCATTCTGTAAATAAATGTTTAAACAAATTTTTGTGTTCAGATGGGACAGAATGCAAATATCACAGGAACAATAGAAATAAAACATAAACAGATAAACAATCAGAGTGTTTGTGTGACAGGACCAGAGTCTTTACATCAGACTAACAGAAACACTGAAGAAATGAATGAAATGAAATGAAATGAAATGAAAAATACTTTATTTATCCCAGAAGGGAAATTCAACTGGAGATACAGAGAACAGCTTGGCCTTCACTCTCCAGGCAGCCAAGGGTCACAGTGTGCCCGGCGCACGTCGATCAGACCAGCCAAGATCACACAGGAGAATACATACAAATACATACATACATATACATAAGCACGCATCAACCTGTGTGTTAGGAAAAGAATAAACCAGAAAAGAACACATGAGGGGAGATAGGTAAAAAAAATTCCTCTCACGCAGCACCCACTGGGTGGCGCTGTTTGAGATTGAAAAAAAGCCTTAGCGGGGGACAATAAACGAGACACGTCGAGAACTTTTGTAGGGATGTGAAGTGCGATCAGTGTGTGTATGCATGCAGAGAAGAGTCAAGGACACCATCTCTGGGCCAGAACCGATTGTTATGTCTGTCCTCAGTCTGTTGGCGTCCAGTGGACAGGGGAAGGGAGGGGCTGTGGTCCTCCGTACTCGCTGCTCCAGGAGACTTCAGTGCATTGGCCTTGAGGCCAGCCGAAACAAAGATAAGAGTAATTAGATCGAAGCCGAAGAATTTTAGCAGCTCCTGTTGTCCATATGGTACACTTTTGTGGAGAATCCCAAACAGCCAAATAAAACCAAATTACATGAAACAGCCAATCAATCACTCCTCCACATAGAACCGAACCTGCAGCTTCTCCAAGATGACACCCATTCTTCCAGTGAGATCCAACACATCAGTCTGTGATCCAGACCCCCGAGCTTTCTAGTCCGAGTGCTGCCAGATAAGGTTACATACTTTCCTTATTTTCCAAATTTGTCAATACGTCAGGTGACTGCCAGCTCCAATCAGCAGGTTCCCACGTCAGTAATCCAAATAAATACGTCCTCCACCGACACAGCGTGGGTCGAGTCCGAGCATGGTGGCTCCCCCTTCTCAAGCCTCAATTGTAGTAAAAAAAAAGTTTTCCAATGTGTAAGTGACCACAATACCAGATCCATATAAATTTCCAGTTCGTAGCAGCCAGTACAGAAGGCACAGAGACATGCAGACACAAGACAGAAGCAGGAAAGGGGGGGGAGGGTTGAAGAAGATAAGGGAGAAGCTGCGAAATGCGACTGTCCTCGACAAGAGCAAGACAAGAATGAACCCAGGAACCCCCAAGAAAAGAACCCAAACCGATCCAAAATCCAGGATAAATAGATCTAGTGAATGTGGTTCTGAAGGTGTGGAGATGGATCAGTGTATCAGAGGAAACTGTGTAGAAGGACAGAATGCCAGCAGGACAGTCCACATACACTGCTACTCTGTTAGAGACAGACGAGGAGGAGATGTATGTGAAGCTGTTGTTGTGCCAGACAGAGTAACCATCATCATCAGAGTACTCCAGACTCCAGGACTGATCATTCCATCCAAACCTACAGTCACTGCCTCCTTTCCTTCTGATTTCTCTGTAACTCACTGATATAAAAACGTGTCCTCCCCACTCGACCTCCCAGTAACATCGACCAATCAGATCATTTCTACACAGCAGCTGCCACCAGACATTAAATCTATCTGGATGATCAGGATATGACTGATCCTTCTTCACATGTGTCACCTTCCTGTTGTTGTCAGACAGTTTAAGTCTCTCGTTCACTGTGTCTGTGTTGATTTCAAGCTGACAGGAATCTGATGGAGAGAACAAACACAATCCAGCTGCAGTTATTGATCCATTATCTGATCAGTTATTGAAACTTTGATGATGACTCATCATTGAGTCATGTGACAGTTTGAAGATCATTGACTGTTCATGACGCAAATGTTAAACACACTTACATTTCCTCAGACCTGGTAATGTCAGGTACCGGATTCCAGCAGGCTCCGCCCTGAAAGGAGGAGGAGTCTGTTTCAGCATGGAAACATGGACATCACATGACTTCATACAAAGATTGATGGCATACCCCGCTTCATATTCTGCATGTATTCTTCATATTCTGTTTTGATGCTGAACGATGGCGCCGGCGTGTGTGGCTGCTCGTCTGTCACTGATTTGGTTGTCTGTGTTTTTGCTGTACTTACTGGCCAGCTGCCAGTCTTTTGATGCGCTACTGACCTACGACCGTCAAACCCTGCTGGATCTGCGTTTTTCGGTTGGACGTTTGGTGGCACCTGGGTCAAGTGGGCGAGAGACGGTACCACCACTCCCTCCGGTGTTGTCAGGTATCCCTGGCTGCCTGCTTGATCGCTCGCGGCTTTCCGGTGGAGGGAAGCGTCGGCTCCTAGGCCGCACACGCAGCAGAGAGAAACGTCCCCGCCTTCGCGGTACACGCAGCGATAGGCAGGTAAAACTCAGGAGGCTGCTGGCGTGTCATCCTGCGATTTCACTGTCCGGGCGTGGATATGATGATGTTTCCTGTGGCTCGCCCCGTCCACGATCCTCTATGATTACTGCGTTGCTCGGCTCATTCCTGTTGTTGGTGCGGAGGTGCCGGGCCCGGTCCGCCACTCGTACTCCCGGCTGCGAGACGTGGACTTCAGGAACCTGCAATCCCTTCCGCGGGCTCCCCTGGCGACCGTGGCTCCTGTCGTCTCCTCTACGACCATCAGATTTGGTCTGGTAAATGCCAGGTCTTTGTCAAATAAGACTTTTATCTTGAGGGATTTCTTCACTGCAAATAACTTGGATATGTTTGCAGTTACGGAAACATGGTTAAGTGCTGGTGAGACAGGCGCTTTTGTGGAACTTCTGCCACCTGACTGCTCCTTTTTTAATTCTTCTCGGATCTCTGGCCGTGGAGGTGGTACGGCGTCTGTATTCAAGAACTCATTCACTTGTAAGCAACTTTCTCTGCCATCTTTTGGCAGTTTTGAATGTCTTGCTTTTGAACTTCGCTCCATACATCCAACCTTAATCATGATTATCTACCAGCCTCCAAAATATAATAAAGACTTCCTATCTGATTTTAGTGGCATGCTGTCTGAGCTTATCCCTAAGTATGATGGTGTTTTAATTTTGGGAGATTTTAATATGCATGTTTGTTGCCCAGATAAACCGCTGGTAAATTATTTTCTTGATCTCATTGACTCTTTTAGTTTGGTACAGTGTGTGACAGGTCCAACCCACGCCCACGGCCATACGCTTGATCTCGTTTTAGCCCACGGTTTGACTATCTCCAATTTAAAAACTGCTGATGCTGTTTTTTCTGACCATCGGCCGGTGCTGTTTGATGTTGATATTTCCTGGCAAAATGATGTGTTGAATACTCCTGCTCCTTTTTTCTTGACTCGCATGTTAAATTCTTCCACTGCTGACTGCTTCTCTTTCCTCTTTACCTCAAACTTTATTGTCCCTGTGTCCCAGAACGTGGACACACTTAGCTCCTGGCTTCATCTCACATGTCAAGAAATCCTGAATGTTGTGGCCCCCCTGAAACCTAGGACCCCTAAAACTAAAGCCGAACCATGGCTAGATGACTCCTCGCGCGAAATTAGACGTCGGTGTAGACGGGCCGAGAGGAGGTGGAAAAAAGATGGTCTCCAGGTCTCCCTTCAGATTCTGAGGGACTGCTGGGACTTATATCAGGAAACTGTTAGAAATAACAGAAGAAGATATTTGTCCAATATAATTCTCACACATCAACACAAGCCCCGGGTCTTGTTTAAGACCATTGATGCCGCTTTAAATGTCTCTCAGCTGCCAGGTGCTTTGACCTGTAGTCACTCATGTGAGGACTTTTTACACTTTTTTATTGGGAAAGTAGCTGCCATCAGGGCTCAAATGACTGTTCCTCTGTCTGACCCTTTACCTTTAGTCCCAAGTCCTGATTATTCTGCCTTTCAGCACTTTAATTCTGTGAATTTAGCTGCTCTTGCTGACGTTGTTGGACACTTGAGGCCCTCTGGCTCACCTGATGATGCTCTTCCGCCACGGTTGTTCAAGGAACTTGTTCCTATTCTTGGGTCAACCCTCTGTGAGATCATCAACATCAGCCTGTTAAAGGGTGTGGTTCCCAGGCTCCTCAAGCATGCAGTGGTTCAACCACTGCTAAAAAAGCCTGGGCTAGATTCCTCTATCTTATCTAATTTTAGACCGATTTCTAGACTTCCTTTTATTTCAAAGATTTTAGAAAAAGTTGTGTATCAACAACTTATGGACTTTTTTGAAGTAAACAAGGTTTTTGAGGTCTTCCAATCCGGTTTTAAGCCCCTTCACAGCGTAGAATCTGCCCTTTTGAGGGTTTTTAACGATATATTTTTTACCACAGATTCTGGTGATCACGTGGTTTTAGTTTCACTCGACCTAACAGCGGCTTTTGACACTGTGGACCACAATATCTTAATTGCTCGTCTTGAGCACATGGTAGGAATTCGAGGTTCTGCTTGCAATGGCTTAAATCATATCTATCCGAGAGGACCTTCGCAATTAAGATAGGGCAGCTTCAATCTTCAGCTGCTCCTCTACCTTGCGGTGTCCCCCAGGGCTCTATTCTTAGGCCTCTGCTTTTTTCTCTTTATCTCCTTCCTCTTGGGCTGGTTCTAAGGAAGCACAAGTGTGCCTTTCATTTTTACGCAGACGAGACACAGATATATATGCCAGTGAAATGTGCAGACTCCTCGTCTTCCTCACTAGATAGCCTGTTAACATGCCTCTATGACGTGAGGGCCTGGATGGCCCTGAACTTTCTTCACTTTAATGAAAGCAAGACTGAGGTCATTGTTTTTAGTCCTGATGCCCGAAAACTATCCCCTGTCTGTCTGGGCCCTTTGGACCAGTATCTGAAACCTGTGGTCACCAACCTGGGGATACGCATGGACAGCCTGCTGAACCAGGAAAACCAAGTGAAAGCCACAGTGAAAAGCTGCTTCTTTCAACTAAGGCAGCTAGCAAAAGTCAAGCACTTCTTATCAAAGCACGATTTTAAAATATTAATACATGCTTTTATTACGACATGCCTCGACTACTGCAATGCTCTTTTAATTGGGACCTCGCAGAGGCACTTATCCAGGCTGCAGTTGGTCCAGAATGCAGCAGCCAGGTTGCTGACTGGCACCCATAAACATGAACATATTACTCCTGTTCTTTCTTCACTGCATTGGCTGCCCGTTGCTTTTAGGATTCAATTTAAGATTCTCTTATTTGTTTTTAAGGCATTAAATGCTCTCGCCCCTCCTTACCTGTCCGAGCTCATTCATGTTCATGTCCCAACCAGGTCCCTTAGGTCGGCTGACCAGCTTCTCCTAAATATCCCGAGGACACGGAGGAAATATAGAGGTGATAGAGCCTTTGCGGTGGCTGGTCCGAGGCTGTGGAATTCACTACCTTTACATGTTAGGCAAGCTTCCTCATTGTCAGGATTTAAGAGTCTCCTTAAAACCCATCTTTTTTCCTCGGCATTCCACTCCACCTAATGTCTTGTGTGATTTTATGCTTTTATTTCTTATACGATTGTTTTATTGCTTTTATTATGTGTCTCATTTTTATGTTTTATCTATTTATCTTGATGTATATTCTGTTGTACAGCACTTTGTGTGCAGTGTATGCTGCTGTGAAAGTGCTTTAGAAATAAAGTTGGATTGGATTGGTCAGTGTTACAACATTTATAAAGTAAATAAACACAAGTCTTTCTTTTATCCTGAAATAATTACAACACTGTCACTGTTACCATGGTGACACAGCTCACCAAAAACCACCTCATGTTATCATATGTATGATACATCAAACTGATTGGGTCAGAGCCCAGGGCCCTCATTTATCAATCGTTCGTACGCATGGATCTGTGTGTATTTTGTGCGTTGGAACAATTCTACGCATGTGTGGTATTTATCAATTTGTACGTATGCGTAGAAATGTTTCTAAATATAAGTACAGCTCTGGTCGTGCGTACGCACAGCGTCTAGTGGTAGAACATGGAACCGAAATTCTGAAGCTCTCAGTGACCCACGCGTGTTCCTCATCCACAATCAGAAAGGGGTTGCACTGGATCAGTTGATTTTAGGGCCACATATAACTGACAGTTATCGGCATAAAGGTGGTAATTCACCTGAAATTTCTTTAAAATGCCTGCCAGTGGTAAAAGATACAAGTTAAAAAGAAGTGGACCCAAAATAGAACCTTGGGGAACTCCACAGGTAAGAGGCGACACAGTAGAGGAAAAATTTCCTAATGCAACATTAAAACTTCTGGCCTGAAAATATGAGCGAAACCACTGGAGAGCTGATCCTCGGATGCCAACTAAGGACTCCAGGCATTGCAGCACAATAGCATGATCAACGGTATCAAAAGCAGCGGATAGATCCAGGAGGATCAGCAGGACATAAGAGCCAGAGTCAGAGGCGAGTAAAATATAATTAAAAACTCTGAGTAGTGCTGACTGTACTGTGAAGGGAGCGAAAACCAGACTGAAACAGGTCTAAGACATTAAAATGATCACGAGATAGTCTGAGATCTGGCTAAAAACCACCTTCTCCAGCAATTTGGACAGGAATGGGAGCTTGGAGATGGGACGGAAATTACTTATGTCACTAGCGTCCAGGCCCTGCTTTTTCAGGACCGGCTGGACAACTGCATGTTTAAAAACCTGGGGAATGCTACCCATCATCAAGGACACATTTATGATAATAATAATAATAATAATAAACTTTATTTATATAGCACCTTTCACAGATAAAAATCACAAAGTGCTTCACAATTAGTTCAATAAAACAGCATAAACAGTAAAAAGATAAAAAGAATAATAATCACACCAAAAGTCCAGTCAACCAAAAGCTCGCCCAAATAAAAGTGTCTTCAGCTGCCTTATAAAAGAATCAACAGTGTCAGCCTCACGAAGGGGCAAAGGTAGGGCATTCCACAGTTTTGGAGCCACGGCCTGAAAGGATCCATCTCCCCTGGTTTTAAAGCGAGTTTTTGGAACCATGAGGAGGTTCTGGTCTGAAGATCGGAGCGAGCGACCAGATATGTACGAGTGAAGGAGATCACAAATATATTTTGGAGCCTGCCCATGCAAAGCTCTGAAGGTCAAAACGAGAATTTTAAAATCAATTTGAAATTGAATGGGAAGCCAGTGCAGAGAAGACAACACTGGCGTGATATGTGACCACCTGCTGGACCCGGTTAAAAGTCTTGCAGCAGCATTTTGGACTCGCTGAAGACGATCAAGAGCATTTTTGTTAAAACATGTAAAAAGAGAATTACAATAATCTAAACGAAAAGAAATAAAAGCATGAATCACCAACTCCAAGTCAGTGTTAGATAAAACTGTCTTCAATTTTGCAATATTTCTTAGATGATAAAAACAATTTTTGACCAAAAGTCTTGAATGTTTGTCCAGAGACAGAGACTGGTCAAACCAAACACCAAGATTTCTGATGCTCGACAGGACAGAAGAGCCCAAAGAACCAAGGTGACTCACAATAAAAGAGATTTTCTGCTCCGGAGCAATTATCAAAGTCTCCGTCTTATCAGAGTTTAACTGAAGGCAGTTTTCTGTGAGCCAGGTTTTCACACTCGACAGACAGTCCGTTAACTCTGACAGTTTATGCAACTCTGACTCTTTAAAAGAAACATACAGTTGAATGTCATCAGCGTAGAGGTGATAGGACACATGTTTAAAATGGCTGATGATTTTGCCGAGAGGGCTGATGTATAATAAAAACAAAATCGGACCCAAGACTGACCCTTGCGGAACACCATATAACAATGGGGTGGCTGCAGACATAATGTTATTCGCACACACAGAGAAAGTACGATTTGTCAAATAAGAAGAAAACCACTCTAAGACTGTTCCGGAAATACCAAAGTCAGTGTTCAATCTCTGTAACAAAAGTTTATGATCCACAGTATCAAAGGCTGCAGATAAGTCCAATAGGACCAAAACTGAATACTGACCAGAGTCAGCGGCCATCCGAATGTCACTAGACACTCTTAACAGCGCAGTCTCAGTAGAGTGCATCTTACGAAAGCCAGACTGGAATTTGTCCAACATTTCATTTTGGTCCAAAAATGCAGTGAGCTGCTGCGCGACGACTTTCTCTAGGACTTTGGAGAGAAAGGGCAATTTTGATATGGGCCGATAATTACCAGGCTCTGCTGGGTCCAAGTTGGGTTTCTTTAAAGAACAACTAACCCCCCCCTGCCAGAGACTTACTTCCGCTTCAGGGAGATTTCAAATCTGGCGCTGAAATGGGCGTGCCGGGAGGACTGAGGGGCACGAGCGGGAGGGGGCTAGTGGGCGGGGTTTGGGCTGTGATTGACAGTTGGCTTTGGCGCTGACACTGACAGCTAAAGTGCATAATGGCAAGCGATAGCGAGTCAAGTTTTGCAACAGAGAGATCCTTTGAGGTGGAAGATTTTTCTCCACCTCCCTCCCCTGAGATGGAGGTTCTGGAGGAGAGTTCGGTGGCAGCCTCTGCAGCACCGTATGGGGCCTCGCTGGAGCTCGCGGCTCGAAGCGATACGGCTCAGGGCCGCTAGCGTCCAGCACCGAACCCTCCTCCAGAACCTCCATCTCAGGGGAGGGAGGTGGAGAAAAATCTTCCACCTCAAAGGATCTCTCTTCAGAGTTTCAGAGCGGTAAATGGCGTTAGCATGATTGCTGATGGGTCTCTGATATGAGAGGAAATACTGAAAAACGTGTAACATATATATATATATTACACGTTTTTCAGTATTTGCTCTTATCTAAGAGACCCATCAGCAATGTGTATATACAGTGGGGCAAAAAAGTATTTAGTCAGCCACCAATTGTGTAAGTTCTCCCACTTCAAAAGATCAGAGAGGCCTGTAATTTTCATCATAGGTATACCTCAACTATGAGAGACAAAATGAGGAAAAAAAATCCAGAAAATCACATTGTCTGATTTTTAAAGAATTTATTTGCAAATTATGGTGGAAAATAAGTATTTGGTCAATAACAAAAGTTAATCTCAATACTTTGTTTTATAGCCTTTGTTGGCAATGACAGAGGTCAAACGTTTTCTGTAAGTCTTCACAAGGTTTTCACACACTGTTGCTGGTATTTTGGCCCATTCCTCCATGCAGATCTCCTCTAGAGCAGTGATGTTTTGGGGCTGACGTTGGGCAACACGGACTTTCAACTCCCTCCAGAGATTTTCTATGGGGTTGAGATCTGGAGACTGGCTAGGCCACTCCAGGACCTTGAAATGCTTCTTACGAAGCCACTCCTTCGTTGCCCGGGCGGTGTGTTTGGGATCATTGTCATGCTGAAAGACCCAGCCACGTCTCATTTTCAATGCCCTTGCTGATGGAAGGAGGTTTTCACTCAAAATCTTACGATACATGGCCCCATTCATTCTTTCCTTTACACGGATCAGTCGTCCTGGTCCCCTTGCAGAAAAACAGCCCCAAAGCATGATGTTTCCACCCCCATGCTTTACAGTAGGT